>JAXCEF010000010.1:0-356956 GCA_037178605.1 Colletotrichum euphorbiae
TTATATTTAAGGCGTTATTTATAGAGGCAGTTATTAATTTTAACTATAGTATCTATATATTAGTGGAGTTCTTTAGGATAGTTAAGTTATATAAGCTTATTCTTAACTTCTTCCTTTAGGCCTTAGTAGAACTTAGTTATTAGGGCTTCTTCTCCCTAATCTAGCTTAAATAAAATCTATTAGAACTTAGCGGCATACTTACTAGCTAATCCCTTTTATATGAGATTAGTAAGTTTGCATTTAGCGATTTATTCTTTATCTAGGCTTCTAAAGGCTTCCTAAAGTTTCTTCTCAAACTCGCTATACTTCCTAAATACTTTCTAAGTTTCTTTATCTTATTAGTTATATAGTTTACTTAGTTAGTCTCTTATTAATAGTTTAAATTAGGTGAGGGTATCTCCCCTAAGGAAGGATATAGCTTAGTGAACCTTTATAGTTTTATCTTAGAATAAGGCGGCGTAATAATAAAGGTAGGCTTAGGTATAGGTAAGAAATCCTTAAAGGGTTCCTAGTTCTCCTGAGTATAGAGCAGGCTCTAGGTATTTAGCCTTAGGTTTATATTAGGTAGCTAGCTGCGCGTTTTCCTATTAGAGCTAGAGGATTATGTTATATATCTATTGAAGGCTTATAGCTTCCTAGGTATTTGTGGGGGCTATTTGGGCCTATTAGCTATTTATGGGCCTTAGAGCTGTGGGTTATGCGTTCTTAGTACTATTAGCTTGCTGCGCGTTATTATTAGGAGTTAATATAATTCCTATCTTATACTATTTAGTAGCATTAAAGGTTAACTTACTAAATAGGAGTAATTAAAGTATTATAGTTAGCTATCTAATAGTAGGGTTCTACTAATAGAAGCTAAGGGATAACGCTAGGTTAATAGTGTGGTCTTACTATACTATATTACTAAATAAATCTTAGGGTTCTAGGAGTATAGTAATTAGTTATAGTTCTCACAAGGGGGTTATAGTATAAGATAAAGCTGAGAGTACCTATTAGGGTAATCACGAAGTTAATTACTAAAGAGCTATAGAAGTCTGTTCTTAGGAGTCCTAAGTCTATACTATATATAAGTCCCAAATAGTCCTTTTTATTCTTATTACTAATTACTAATTAGGTACTAGTAATTGCTTAGTAACTGCGAGTGAGCGCTTAGTGGTTGCGGGTGAGCGCTTAGTAGTTCTCACTGCACGCTTAGTCTTATCTTATTGTTACGTGACTTATACTATAGTTCTTCCGTACCGTGAGCATCCTGACGTTCCCGTGATCCTGCAGTACAAATATCCTGCCCTAGCCGTCTGATGCCTAGGTGGTTTGGTTGGTTGTTATCCTTGCATAACGGGTCGTAACAATATAATAGTCTAGATCTAAATTCTTAATAAGAGTAGATAATTAAATTGAAATAAAGAATTAGAGGGAAGTTGAATAAGAGTGAGAATGAATCAAAGATGAGAATAAAAAAGGGTCCCACCTCAGAGGTTAAGCGCTTAATTATGAGGATATATTTTCAGTTACTGAAGTTCTATTATCTGCATACAGGGTTATAAAACATAGACGCACTAACAAACCACCAATATCAACAATTGCTCACCCCTAACTCACCTATACCCTAGCTTCCTTAGAATTCAACCTCATTAAAAGCAGCAGTAATTAGGTGAGCGAATTAGTGAGAAGATTCCGCTTAAGTAGCGTAGTGTGCCGCTACCAGACTCCGTGGGGGCCCAGGACTAATTTCTCTAAACGCAGCTCAAATATTGTGCTTCAGAAGCTTCGTATTGTGACTCTCACCAACTACATGACGGAAACTGCAGAACGGCTGGCCGAAGTCTCCGAAAATCCTGCGGACCAATACCAGCCCTACATATCCGTCTACAGCGACTGGCTGAGGACATTGACGACATTGTCAAAAACGAGTCAACGCTAGACCCCATACAGATGCAAGCAGCCGTTTCAGATGCCAAGGAACGACTAGAAGCTTTCAAAACAAATCTATCCTTTCCTCTCGGAGACTATCGTAAGCAATAAATGGCCCATAGCGGAGTTCTGCCAACCCAGCGCAGCGCTATTGATGCCTCAGATGCACACAATTCAGCTTTGTCTCAACCAGCTCTCCTTCCCAGACTCTCCGTTTGGCCTGAACAAACCCCAGAACCCATCCGTACAACGACTGATCCAAGGCTTGTCTGAGAGCATCGTGTCTGCCAAATCTCTCGTCGGTATCCTTCTTCACACACCTCCAGGCCAACAAGTCTATTTCCCCAACATTGTTTGGGTTATGCTTCACTGCGGGAACACATCAGCCGCTCGCTTAGACCTGCAAGCCGCGGATCCGAGGATGGGCTTCATGACGGAACACCTTCGGCAGTTCTCTGATATAGGACATACCATCCGACAAGTCGTTCTCAGGCTCGAGTCTGCAACTTCATCAGACGTAGATGACCGGGGCGACCGCGACTCTTTCTACCATTTTCTCATTCGCACACGGCGCGTCGAGAAGTGCTATGCAGAGCAGCAGAAACGTCAGAACAGCCACCAAGGCGTTTTACCCCAAGGCTTGAACCTGCCCTCGACAGCATCTCTGTCAAGAAGTCTCGGAATACCGTCGTCCGACTTACGGAATCAAGCCGGAGCGTTCGATTATTCCGTCGCGCCGTCTGTGTTCTAAGAACCAGCTGTTGCCCCAGCTAGCGGCGGCATTGCGTATCCAGACTTTGCTGTGGCTGAAAACACTGCAATTGCTTCGAGCACTGAGTTTTCCATCGACTCTCTCGCATTTGTGAAGACACTTTTATCCCATTTAAGAGTTGGGATTATTCAATGGACAATGACAAGGGTGGCGATGCTCAGTTCTAATTAGTGTAAATCCTTCGAGGGAATGACGGGGTCGGACACGGAAACGGATACGGGATCTCATTGAAGCTACACCGATCATAGTGCTGCTTACCGTTAGGACTGGAATCCATCTGAGATTCCAGATCCCCGCAAGCATACGCGCAGTTTTCGAAATTTTAGCAGGATATTTGCAAGTATAACTGGACAACTGAGGTCAACATAAGAGAAACCTCCAAATCCCTCAGTCACTCCCCCAACAACTCAACAGAGCTTTCAGAACTACCTCCGAGAACGCAAGTCAATCTTCTACACATCAATATGCGTTATTCCATAGCCTCTACAATCTCAGCTGCCATTTTTCTGGTTCCGGCACCGGGAACGCTAGGAAACACTCCTAGATATCAGGCTTGCCCTTTGCTCCGATCATACTCTCCGACTCCCTCTATAGACAAGAACTCCGATGAGATCAAGTCATTCACCGAAGAGTTCACCTCCCTCTTCGATCAGCTCATCAAAGAAGGCGGATCAGATGATTTCGGCGACATCACGCCGAACACTACCTCATTCTCAGTCGTCTTGTTCTCGGGCTCCGAAGATGCTGAAGCGGATCCAATCTTCTTTGAAGTTTGAATATCATCACACTGCCCCAGAGGCCCCGAAGGACTCTAAACTCAATTCGAACACGCTGTTTCCCCTAGGCACCCTCAGTCAACTCTTCACGGTCTACACATGGCTCGTTGAGGTCGGAGATGGCCAATGGGGCACACCGATAACCCAGCTTCTGCCCGAACTCAAGAGCGCCGCGACACCTGGTCTTTCAGTCAACTGGGATGAGGTGACGATTGGGGCATTGGCCGGTCAAACGTCTGGGCTGGCGCGGGACTGTAAGTGGGCGATCTCATCGACATGTTAGAAAGTTGCTAATTGTAAACCAACAGCTTACGCGTGCATCTTGAACGAGCCTTGCGATCGTGCAAACTTCATTGACAAGTTCTCCTCGCAGTCGCCGCTCTTCCTCCCCGATACCACCCCTGTACTTTCGAATGCTGCCTTCCCGCTTCTTGCCTTGGCGCTGGAGACATCTGAAAGTGGTTTTAAGAAGTCTTAGAAGAACTACCGAGGCACTCCTCGACGTTTTGTCTCTCCCATCGCCAGCGAACCGCTTCTCCTCCAAGGTCATTGAATCTACTGGATATTTAGTGAAGAAAAGTAGACTCGCTATCGAGAGCTTATAGTTCAAGTCTAAAGAAACGCACGATTTCTAGATGCCGCAGTCTACGAATCTAGGTATAGTCACATTCTACAAGAATTCACAAAGCACGCATAGAATCTATAAGCAACACTGAGATCATGAGCAGAAGGAAAAAAAAACCAAAAAGAAGCCTTAAAGGGTTGTTCAAACGATTGTGCAACTCCAGCTTACTTAAAATTCAGGTCCATCCAGGATTCGAACCTGGGCTTACGGAAAGTTCCAACACAAGTCAGAATCCGACGTCCTAACCAACTAGACTAATAGACCTTGGAAGCCAGCGTTGTTAAGTGAACTGGGATTCAACCGTGGTTACGGAATTCAAGTCGGCTTGGTGCGGGTGCAGAAACCCGTATGTTAAGCAATTCTTTACACATGAGGGTTGTGTTCACAAGAGACTTCTAAATCTAGAAAGTCTAGAAACTAAAGGAAGAGATATATCGTGACCATATTGCAAGATGACTTAGTAGTCACTAGTGGTGCTGATTATTTAGTTCGGGATTGCTGAAGACAGCTGGTTGGCTGCTAGCCCGCTATTCGACAACTGGCCACAGCTACTAATCGGCTTCATACCGAGACGGCCATGACACTACGGAGTACAACACGACAGACAGTATTGATGAGATGCCTGATTCTCTCCTAGTGGTCTCTATACATCCGTATGGACTTCTCAGCAGTCGATACGAAGGTATGTCAGATATTAGAGAGATTGATCGCATGGCCGGCTACGCTCGACTTCGATGGGGAGAAAACAAGAAAAAAACCGTTCAGGCGGGGCGATGTCTAGCGATACTCGGCCCTCACTCTTTCACTGCCTGCATGCGTCGTCCGAGCCTTCACAACACGGAGTCCACGTCGCGTGGTTGATACGCAAGGTTTACGCAAGCTAATTGATTTGACGTGTACCAGAGTTTGGGTACCGTTCGCGCTCTCAGACGAAGCTGGGCCTTTGTTTCAAAACGGCAACCGAGAGATGAACGGGGTTTGTTTCGTCGGATGTCAAGATCGGACATGGTCAGGGAGTCCGGAAGCGATCTCGTCAGACAAGCCACATTGCATGTCCGAGGAGCGACAGCTGATGATCAGTTGACTCTGAGTGTTCAGATGAAATGCTGCATGACAGCGAACTGCGGTGATTTGAATGTTATCCGCCTCCTTTTAGCACCCCATTGAGTGCATTGAGATGGCGTCTTCACAGCCCGGTCCACTGGGATGAAGGCGCTCTTTTTGCGCAGTTCCAAAAGATTGAATGCAACCTAAAGCGAGCCGTAGGGCCATGTTGTGCGCACGAAGGGCATGCGCAAGATATCGTCCGTAGCGCAAGTTTGGATTCGACGTGAGGTATGAGTGCGCATGGGCTCGTTGCGTATTATGCATATACGGATACGATGCAGGTCGCTGCAGCTTGCCGTTGAACAATGAGTCCAAGACAGATTTTACGAGGCAGAAAAGAAACAATAACGATCGATGTCATGTCGAATACGAATCAGCTTTTCGAAACCGTATGAAATCGCCTAATTCAAAAAACTGGTCTGACAAGAAACAAAACAGAATGGCATCGGGCCAACGAGATGAGATGCCCGGTCTGAATTGGTGCAACTCATCAATCGCTCTGAGTGGCCCGCGAGCTTGCTGGCAGCACAGAGTTTGCACTGCAAACTGGCACCACTTACGTAGCGGTCGACAAACTGCGACGGCGCTGCGACGCACCGTTGATCCTTGACCCACCGAAAAGACGTTGCGCCGTGGGTAGTAGGTCTCTGGGTCGGATTCTATCGTAACTAACGCCTTATCATTCTGTCCAGTGGCGTGTTACTGTCTGAAAAATCCCCCCTTCGCCCCTAGAACACCCGGACAGAAGGCTGTCTGGCGTCGGAAACACTTTTCTCCAACCTGCATAGGCCTGTTCTGGGTGCGGCACAAGGCGGGACGGAAAGTGTCTCGATTGTGTCGGTGAATGCGTCCGACTTTGGACGGAAAGCCCCCTGTTGTATTGCGGAGGCAGTGCGGTGAGCTGAATTGCCAGCTAGCAAGACTTTTCGGGTGTTAGTCGGTCGAGCGACGGCCGGCTATGTACCGCAGAGCGCATTCTCTTGGGCTACAAATGGGTTAAAGCGTGGGTCTGAATATCTCCCTGCTGGAGCCTGGCCTGGCCTATCTATTCAGCCGTGGCAGTCTTCCACCCAACGGATTGTTCACGATAATTGAAAGCGCAGAGCAGACGCTGAGAGCTGGCGGCAACGCCATTATCACCCGTGTGTGACGCTGAGTTTCAGATGCTGAGTTTCACAACGTGGCAGCGAACTATGGCTGCGACGTGTACTGAGTGGGCAAGGGGCGTTCAGCGTGGGAATGCGGCGATTCTGCAGACACTGGTGACTGGTGAGGTCTTGGTGGCACGAAAGAGGAGCCACCATTTGCGACAGAGGCCTGTCTTCTCAAGAGTCAGAACAGGGGCCGCAAGCCGCGCCAGAGCCAACTACCTACACCAGGCTGAGCAATTTGCAGCGGCTGCAGTAGCAGCGAGCACCTCGCTCCCAGGGGCCAGCACGAGAAGTGTGAGGCAATCCGACGGCGAGCTTGGGCCGGGGATTGCCCCAAGGAACAACGTCAGGGCTTGATTGACAATGGAACGTCCCACCGAGAGAAGGGGTTCGCTCATGGTGCTGGATTCAGTGATCTCCAGCCTGATCTACTGTACGTCTGTTCAGGTTCAGGTTCCTCCAGGTTGGTGGACATGAGGTGGAGCTGTTTGTCGGGTTTCATCCCATCCGAGGAGTTGCATTCGCAGCCCCCGACTGGGATGGCAGCGGACGGCGTAAGATGACGCGAGAGACGAGATGGGACTGTAAAGACAGGTGGGATGATGCTGTGGCCATGGCCGTCTATCGGAAAATCGGGAGAAGGCTAAATGAAACAAAAAAGGCAAGAAATCGGCACTAGACAGAGGCTTCTCCGCGTGATCTGGACGGCGAATAGGAACGAAGATGATGACATTTCCCGGCCGAGCTTCGATTTTTGAATTTTAGTGAGAGCTTTCCCAGGTCGGAAAGGCCAGAGGGGAAAGCACAGACTATCTAGCGACTGCTTGGGAAGGAAGGTCCTGAAGGCTGAAGGAGCTGGGGAACCCGGAAGGGAGGCACTTTCCAGGCCAAGTGCAATTCAGCTTTTTGGCAGGAGCGACTGCCCGGAGATCGTCGCTACCGCCGCACTGACGACTGAACCGAGTCTAAACAACACTTGAGGTTAGTGTACAACTTCCAAGAACAACACTCCCCCGGTCCGCCAGCTGCAACTCACAGGCCGTTCACCACGCGAGCTGACCGTCCCAGGCTTAGCGTCAGGAACCAATAGCAACAAATGCAGGAACAAGCTGGCAAGGCCTCCACCGAGGAAGCCCATCAGCAATAGGCTGTACCACCAAGCAGGGTCCGCCTCGACTGCGGGAAATTATGCAATTCGATCTTTTATGAAAGCCCACTCACACGCGGGACGAATTGGGAATGGAGGCAGTAGCGGTTGCTGCGCGGCAAGACGAGACTGCTCTGAATTCGGTGCCGAGAGACCAACAGCAAATTATGCCATTTCCTTCACTACCTAACACCAACGAGGCCAAGATTGCGGCATTGCCACCGTTCATTTCGTCCACCATCCACAATGCCTGTCGCGGGCGAGTCGCCCGAGACTGGAGACACAACACTATGAGGGGAAAGGAGAAATGACCGTTTTGTGTCTCGGCCGACACGCGCGCAACCAGAGGTGTGGCAGGTGGACCGTCGTTTGCAGTGCTTCCAGGTTATCTTTCGGCGCATCAGTCTGCCCAACTGTCGGTCGGCAAACCGCGTCATGGAAAAAGAAAAGAACGCGCTATATTGGGGGTTGCCCGTCAGTATCAAGGTGCACGGCGGTTTTGGAGGAAGCGCGAAGAATTCTAAGAAAAGCGCTGTCACTGCCTCAGAGCGGGCGAACGAACACCACTCGCGACGCCATGCCGATCCTTCGTTGCTGTCGCGATGGAACGCGTGCACAACGGACGAGCTGCCTCTTCATAATGTCGTAGTGCCGCCATTAAGGCAGAGTTGCGCAAGGATACGTGGACCACGGCGAACGAACGCAACGCTGTGAATTTGCGCCTTAATTTCCCGTTGTGATCCAGACCCCTGCAGCATATCATAGTACTCGATACTTTTGAAGAAAGGCGAAGGCCAGCATGTCACCGCGGTACACAATACCTTTGTCGAGACGCGCTTTGAGGTTCGATTCGCCTCTTCGCGAGCAACCCGGGTACCTTGCAGTGACAATGCGACCTTGCAACACCTTGCTGGTCGAGTGCGCTTTCTCGTCCGCTATTGGCTATTGCAGCCGCATTCCCTGCCCCACCAGCAATCTCTCGAGGGCGACTTCCTTCCTTCTCTGTGTCACTTTCACGTCTCTTCCTTCCTCTTCCTCGGAGAACATGAAGGAGAAAGTGCCACAGAATGGGATTAAACGTAAGGTAGGACCGGGGTTGATTGGCAGAAACCGGAACCTGGGAGGGAGGAAAGACTGGAAGGAAAGAAAGAAAGAAAGAGAGACTGAGAAAGAGACTGCCCGGGACAGGGAAGGTAGGGCCGAGCACCTCCACTTTCCTCTCACGGACCACAGCTAACGTCCCTCCCTGCTCTTTTGCCCGGTCTTGGCTTCAAGGTTCTCGTTCGCTCTGGAGATGTGCGCCTTCCTTGTCGGCGCCTGCATCGTCGCTCTCGTTACCCATGTCACGCCTGTTTCCCTCGTCCGCCTGTCTCCCCACACTCAAAAACCCACCCATTGCTCTTATTCAAATCCCCCCCCTCTCCCCTCGACAACAGAGCCCACAGACTTCGTTGGCAAAGTCCACGCTTCCTTCGCATCACGCACAGTCGTTGAAACAAACATAACCCCCAACTGAACCTGAATACTCGCCGCGCAAGTATTCAGACTGACGCTCATTCCATCATCCTGTTTCTATTGGCGAATAGACTCTGGACTCTGCTCTTGCCGCAAACCCCACGAGCCACATCGCTCAGACTCAAAACTCAACAACCAACACCTTTACGGCACAAGAAACACCTTTTGCGCCAACGCATATATATACTTCACCTGGCGACATCGTCCCACTTAGACCAGGAACAGCAGTCAACAGAGTTTACTCATCGCCGTTCTTGAACACATCGAACATCATCGGTTCTTTCGCTTGGAAATACTCGGGAGCCATTCATTCATCGGCGCACTGCATACCAGTATCAGCTTTGATAGCCCATTTACTACGGTTCACAACGAACTTGGACATCATCTAGAGACACTATGAGGGCCACCACGATTCTCGCCGCTTTCCTGCCTGTTCTGGCTCTTGCCCAGACTGACGGCAGCACAAACACCCTCACCTCGACCGCCACTCAGACCAAGACCATCACCCTGTCGCGCGCCCACACCACCACCATGACCTACGGAACTGGTAACAGCACGGCGACGATGCCGGCGACGAATAAGCCCACCGGCTCTGGCGGTTCCGTCATTGCCTCCGCGACGTCTGCTGCCCCGGCTGCCACTTCTTCGACCGCCAACGCTGGCTCAAGTCTCAGCGCCAACCTCGCCCTCGCTGGTGTTGCCGTCATTGTCGCTGCCGCGCTTCTGTAAGCGACTGACTGATGCACAGGGGACGTTGGGGATAGGATGTTAGAGCGACATCCCATCAAGCCTTTTCTTTTGTCTCGCGTCCGGAACTACTCCGGCGCCAAAACGCCCCTTCGGAGCGCCGCGCTGCCAATTTTTATGACCTGAACGATTGTAAAGATCGGATTTCACCTGTTGACGGCATCAACGACCGATACCCTTACTCCTCTTCGACCATCACGCGCGATGCTTGCATCGCCAACCTGCAGGAAAGGATGCAAAAACTTGCCACTGGGGACACTTGCCACGACAAACCTTTTTCACGCTTTACTTCGACGACGCATATCTACTGCCCTTCATTTAGGTGGAGTAACAGTCTTGCCAACACAACTATTTAATGTTTCGATTCTTCCCCAGCAGCATGAGTGCTCGCTGGCTGGAATTCAATTTATGAAGTCATCTCACTGCACTGGATCTTACTCTGCGGAGCAATTTCAAAGAGGGATGATTGGGATGGATGATACAGGGCCTTTTACGGAGTTTTCGAGCTGGAACCAAAAAGTTTCACATTCTCTTCGAGTTGTTGATACCCCTATTGTTGTACACTCGCCAACCATACGTGGATGATGCATTATGGTGAAGGAGATTGTCCTCGGGCGACAGCCTCATCCGGTGCAGCCAGACGCGATGGCGCGAGGGAGTAAAAGATGGATCATATTTGCTATTCGGACTGACGTACGATTTTGATTTGACTGACGGCTTGGTTCATGATCTTGCCTGGAGAAGAGGGCTTGGAGGACATTGGTGGAGTTGTGGAAAATGAGAGGGGAGTTTACCAGCATAGCTATAGCTGAATGGATTGTCATTGATGACACCTTCCGACCTTCGAGTTGCCTCATCGCATCCCTGTGACCGTAAATGCCCGAGACACACGAGTTACTCACAAAGACACCGAAGGGCTTGTCAGTCCAACACTCTTGATTGGAAAGATTGCAACCAAACCGTGCTCTTTTCGCCCTCGGATCCGTTGGGGCGGAAAGCCCCGGCAGCCGTTGGGCGTAGGCCACCTTGATCAGCATTGCCGCTGTCAGTCGGCTGCTTGTTTCTGATTGGCCAACGCTCCTCTTATGCCGACTCAATCCGGGGCGTCGGGTCCTCATCCGAGCTGCAGGGCCTTCCCAATCCCAAATGGTCATTAAATTTTGCCCCGTCATAGCTCGCAGCTGCCAGCTCCTATCTCCAACACCTTCAAAACCACCACCACCACGACGCCCCGCGACACCCCTCCTCTTGAAGAAACTCGGGAGAAGAGATCATTGTCGCAAATCCCCTCGCAATGGCCTCGCCCGCGCCTCTAAAGCGCATTCGCGCGCCACTACGACAAGCCCTCGGCGCCTACCGAGCCTTCGCCACCGTCCCCGAACCTTCCTCGGCATCGCAGCCGAAGGCCCGGCGACCGACCTACTTCAAAGACCGCACCGTCGCGACCCTCGACGACTTCATCGCCGGCAAGCAGGGCGGCTCGGAAGCCCTCTCGAGCGCCGAGGCCTACGAGATCCGCACCGTCGAGGTCACGGGCCCCACGGGCAAGAAGAAGACGGTGACGCGGCTGCCGGAGTGGCTCAAGACGCCCATCCCCGCGGGCAACGACAACTTCCGCGCCATCAAGAAGGACCTGCGCGGCCTGGGCCTGCATACGGTCTGCGAGGAGGCGCGGTGCCCCAACATCTCCGAGTGCTGGGGCGGAAGCAGCAAGAGCGCGGCGACGGCGACCATCATGCTCATGGGCGACACGTGCACGCGCGGCTGCCGCTTTTGCAGCGTCAAGACGAACCGCGCGCCCGCGCCGCTCGACCCCCACGAGCCGGAGAACACGGCCGAGGCGCTCGCCCGCTGGGGACTGGGATACGTGGTGCTCACGACGGTGGACCGCGACGATCTCCCCGACAGCGGCGCGCATCACCTCGCGGAGACGATCAGCAAGATCAAGAGCAAGAAGCCGAGTCTGCTCGTGGAGGCCCTGACGGGCGACTTCATGGGTAACACGGACATGGCCAAGATCGTGGCCAAGAGCGGGCTGGACGTGTTTGCGCACAATGTCGAGACCGTGGAGGCGCTGACGCCTTATGTGAGGGATCGCAGGGCGACGTTCAGGCAGAGTTTGAGCATATTGAAGGCGGCCAAGGAGGCGAAGCCGGATCTTATCACCAAGACTAGTATGATGTTCGGGCTGGGAGAGCAGGAGCACGAGGTTGAAGATGCTTTGAGGGGTAAGTTCTCACGCATTTGGAGTATTTCTTAGGGAGGGGGGGCCGGAAGGCTAACGTAATGCAGAACTGCGCAAGAACGACGTTGACGTCGTTACTTTCGGTCAGTACATGCGTCCCACGAAGCGTCATCTCAAGGTCGAGAGGTACGTCACACCGGATGAGTTCGAGATGTGGAGGCAGCGTGCGCTGGATATGGGATTTTTGTACTGCGCCAGCGGACCCTTGGTGCGCAGCAGTTACAAGGCAGGCGAGGCGTTTATTGAAAACGTCTTGAGGAAGAGGGCCGGAGAAAAGACTTCGGTCGGCAGCAAGAACCTTGGTCAGACTGTTGCACTGGAGGAGGGCTTGAAGCCGACTCTCTAGACTGTCTGGTTTGCTGTGGTCATGAACAACGTGTATGATCGAAAGGGGGGGTCTATAAAGGGAGGGGAAGGCCGGCATGGTTGGGCGTTTTGGGGGGAAGGGTACATTCATCATGGGCATCTATCGCCTTCTTCCCGGTCACATTCTATCTATCCAGGTTCAGGACCGGAATACATATCAAGAAGAGGTGGCGTTCAACAACGGCCACTCGGTACGGATTAAGAGACGAAATAATCACGCAAAGTTTCACGCACCTTACGATACTACGATACATGCAGGTCCAAGCTTCGGGACCACTGACTTCGTAACATGTAAAGTACAATCTTCTTCATCTTAATCATGAAGCCTGGGTACCAATTCAGGCTTTGCGAATCGATCAACCCCTCATTCACCTTGGCCGTGCCAGCAGGGCGTAGCTTGGAGTCAACGAGCGTAATCAAAAGATCGGCTCACGTTGCATTTCCAAGAGGCTTAGCGTGCCGCGTGCCGGTTGTTCTCCCTTGAGTTTTCATGGAGGATGGAGAATCTTGCAACCCTGGATTTCTCCGCGGGAATGGGAAGACCATGCGGCAGGATTCCCTTCGGCTTGGGCCTTTCAGCTGATAGTTTGAGCTGAACAGCGTCTCCGGACTCGCACCGCCGCCGGTTTGGTTTGGTTTGGTTTGGTTTGGTTTGGTTTGGTTTGGTTTGGTTTCGTGATGCAACCCCTCGATGCGCCAACGTGCTTGGGGCGGCCCGTCCTGGCTTCTTAACAAGGTACGTTGGATGAGCAAAGCTTATTCGATGCGTTGCATAAGCATACGATCGAGTTGATATCTACTCTTCTCTCCAACGTTGCATTTACACTATGTGGCTTCTGGCACTCGTAATATTGAACCCAAACGGAGAGCGAACTGCATCAATCACGGACAGAAACGCCTAGTTGCTCCACAAGTCTCACACGGCAGGATTCCCTCGTCGCCATCCCCGCGATCTCAGAATTCCTTCCGCCGCATAGCCGAGCACTCCCTTCCGTCGAAGACACACACTTCTCCAGCGAGATCGCGAAGACAGAAACCCCCGTTGACCGAGAATTCCTCGCGTGGCCGACCGCATAGGAGCTGCAAGTCGGACTCCTATAGCTCCGCGCATGCGCGTCCGGAGAGGCGTCCCTCATTTCCCCCTCCTTCATCATTTCTCTACGCCGGCCTATCCCAGTCGAGACTAGCACACACCATGTATTGTCCCTATTCGCATCCCCGCGTGGACAGAAGAACCGACGAACAGCTTCTTTTTTTTGAATTGTTGGCGCAGTCTAGACAAGCCAGCCACAAAACTTTGAGCGTCTTTCCTTGGCCCGAATTCAGTCAAGCCGATAACATCTGGCTGCCGAGCTTTTGCGCCCCGTGTGCTTCAGGTTCCCATGGTTCCCGACTCGTTGGTGTGCTGTCATAATTAATGCACGCACGTCTGGCAGCGGCACTTCACTCTCGCTCCGCGCACTGGCAGCAGCGATTCGGCGTTCGGCCGGGAATGAGAGAGGAATGGAGAAAGCCGCGCCCGCGCAAGCGCAGACTAAAACAAAATGAGAGACTACACATTTTCCTCCTTTACTGTCCATCCCTTTCCTTACTGGGCGCTGGTTCCTGGACGGCGGAACAGCAAAGGGAAAAGTACAAACGGCGTCGTTGTCTTGCTGGGGCGCACCATCCTCCACACGCAAGTGAAATATCGAGGGTCATCCCGCCCTGGCCGCGACCTCGTCGACACCTTTTTTCTCCTTCTCTGAGTTTGTTGACTCGGGACAAGCGGGTCGTTATCAGCTTTCCTAAGGTTCGTCCGCACTGACGGGATCGAATGTGTATACAGTAGTCTTACGAGGATCATCGTCGTCCATTCCCTTTTTCTGTTTACTGATCCCTTCGTTGTGGGTCGTTCATTCGCTTTTTTGACTTTTCAATCCCCTGTCTATCTAATATGGGCATATAATCGCCAGAGGGGAGACTACCGAACGCTTTCTTACCACCCACTCATTCACTCACTCACTTACCACAGTCATTCGTTCACTCACTCAACTTTAAGTCCTTCGTTTTTCAGTACGATTTCAAACATAACCTTGTCGATAATCTACTCGCCATGCGTATCTCGGCGGCACTCTGGCTCGCCGCCGTAGCTGTCGCAGAGGCGGCGTACTGGATGGAGGACGTCAAGCACCAGGGCATCTCACCATACAATGCGGACCCGAAGTACAAAGTCTTCCGCAACGTCAAGGACTTTGGTGCCAAGGGTGATGGTGTCACGGACGACACGGCGGCTATCAACCTCGCCATCTCATCCGGCAAGCGATGTGGTCCTGGGACATGTAAGGGCGAGACGACTTCGCCCGCCACCGTCTATTTCCCCCCTGGGTGAGTGCTTCAACTTAGATGAGAAGAAGAATGAGCATGAGCTGATCCTATGAAAGCACCTACCTCATCTCTGGATCCATCATCGATTACTTCTACACTCAAATCATCGGAGACCCTACCAGCCGACCCGTTATCAAGGCCGCCGCCAACTTTGACGTCGAGAACAACTATGGTCTTATTGACGGAAACCAATATGGTGCCAATGGGTTGAGTTGGGGTGCTACCAACGTCTTCTTCCGCCAGGTAGGATCTAACCTCAAGGCACATTGAGAGACACCAGCTCACATATCTCAGGTTCGCAATCTCATCTTTGACACAACCGCCATCCCAGCTTCTTCCGCCGCCCTCGGAATCCACTGGCCCTCATCTCAAGCCACCGCCATCACCAACTGTGTCTTCCGTCTCGCCGAGGGTGCGGACAGTAAACACACCGGCATCTTCATCGAAGAAGGCTCCGGCGGTCTCCTCAACGACATTGACTTCTACGGCGGTCAATATGGCGCCAACTTGGGCAATCAGCAGTACACTGCTCGAAACCTGTAACCCCCCCCCCCTCTTACCCACCTCATCGCGCAAAGACCTGAACTTACCACAAAACAGCCGCTTCTGGAACTCCCAGATCGCGATCAACCAGCTCTGGGACTGGGGCTGGACTTACAAGAGCATCTACGTCGAGAACTGCGCCATCGGCATCCGCATCCAGGACAACACCACGTCCTCCGTCACCCTCATCGACTCCCAGTTCGTCAACGTCCGGACCGCCATCCGCACCCCGCGCGCCCGCGGCATCGTCCCCATCGCGGCCGGCACGGTCATGATGGAGAACGTCGCCTTCTCCAACGTCGGCGCCGTCCTCGAGGGCCCCACCAACAACACCATCATCGCCGGCACCTCCGGCTCCATCGTCAACCGGGGCTTCGCCATGGGACACGTCTACACGCCCTCGGGCCCCAAGGACTACACCGGCGGCGACTCGTCATACTTCCCCGTGTACGACGCCCTGGTCGCCAAGACCGCCAACGGGACAAAGTACTACGAGCGCTCCAAGCCTCACTACGAGGACCTCTCCGCGGACTGCTTCGTCTCCGCCCGTACCTTTGGTGCCAAGGGCGACGGCGTCACCGACGACACCGTCGCGCTCAACAACCTCTTCAACTACGTCGCATCCAAGAGCACCCTCGTCGCCTTCGTCGACGCGGGAACGTACTACGTCTCCGACACCGTCTTCATCCCCGCCGGCGCCCGCATCGTCGGCGAGGCCCTGGCCTCCATCATCATGGGCGGCGGACCCAAGTTCCAGGACATCTCCAACCCGCACCCCGTCGTCAAGGTCGCGCTGCCGGGAGACTGCGGCACCATCGAGTGGTCCGACATGATCGTCTCCACGCGCGGCTCCGCGCCCGGCGCCAAGGTCGTCGAGTACAACCTCAACTCCCTCGGCGAGCCGGCCGGCATGTGGGATGTGCACATCCGCGTCGGCGGCTTCGCTGGCACGCAGCAGCAGCTTGCGCAGTGTCCCACGACTCCCAACAGCACCGTCACTGCCGAGACCGTCGACAAGAACTGCATCGTGGCGTGGATGAGCATGCACATCACCAAGCCCGCCAGCAACCTCTTCATGGAGAACTGCTGGATGTGGGTTGCCGACCACGACCTCGAGGACCCCGACTACAAGCAGGTCACGGTCTACGCCGGCAGAGGACTCCTCATTGAGGCCACCGCTGGCAAGGTCTGGCTTTCTGCCTCTGGCGTCGAGCATCACACGCTCTATCAGTACCAGCTGTACCAGACGAGGGATATCTACATGGGGATGGCGCAGACAGAGACACCGTGAGTTGAGACCGACGAATTTTGGGAGAACACACCGACTGACATGACCCAGATACTACCAGCCCAACCCGCCAGCCTCCATCCCCTTCCCTCGCGTTCAGGGCTACCACGACCCCGACTTCGCAACAGACTGCAAGAAGGCCGACCCCAGCGGTCCTCCATGCGAAATGGCCTGGGGTCTGCGCGTCATCGGCAGCCGCAACGTCGCCATCTTCGGCGCGGGTCTGTACTCCTTCTACAAAAACTACAGCACGGCGTGTTCTCAAATTGGAGCCGGGGCGCGGTGCCAGCAGCGCATCTTTGACATTCGTGACGCGCCGAATAACTGCACAAAGACGAAGAACTTGGAGACGTACAACCTCAACATTGTCGGTACGACGGCCATGGTGACGAGCGGCGGAAAGGATGTGGCCTTTTACAAGGACAACATCGCTGGGTTCAACGCGGGCATCGCGCTTTACCAACATGCTCGAGCTTAGGTGTCAATGTATTAGTGATGGTATAATTCATCTTCTTTTTGTTAAGGAGACCCTCGTGGTCAGACGGCAGTCATTAGGACGCGCATCAATACCTATCCCCAATCCCGCCGCTCCCCACCGTTCCAACCCGGCCGCCTCCCCAACTCGACGGGCACGAAGCCGAATATTGCCAGTAGGCCAATGTGCTTTGCTGGAGTCGTTTATGGATTTCGAATAGGCGGCATTTTGAGGATTTGTGATCAATCAGTCGCTGAGGTTAAAGTGAAAAGCCGAGGGAAGAAGAGAATAGGAAGGCGCGTTGCGTCACGTCATGTCACTACGAAATTCCAGGTCGTAACTTATGGCGCACGTGACCTTGAACTTCTTTTCCCTCCATTCGAGATCAAATCGCCTGATTCGCGAGAGTGGACCGTGGTTTCGATGAGCTGCGCACCTCATTCATTCCTATGAGAACATTAATGAGAATGTAGGGGCGGTGATCCCAAGAGATCGGATTGCCCGTGTTTGGGCCCGACGGGCGGCGGCGAACTCCCGTACCCGGAGTTTACGGAACACCTCCGGGCTCATGTTGCCGGCCGTCCACAGAAGACCCCCGTTGCCCCGTCGCAGGGGCTATGATGTGTCTATGATGAATAAGTTCAGCAAGTTGAGGGAGAGAACCATCAAAGGGTGTGTGGATCTTGCGGCGCGTCTCAAGGATCCGGTCTTCTGGATAATTGGGATAGGTCAATACATGTACTGAAGATGATTTACAACCGATATCGGATTTGTCACTTTATGGCCAAGACACCCACTGGAGATATTTGCAAAAATCCTCACCCCGCAATTAAATGACGAAGACCGGGTAACGCGAAAACACACCGGGTTTACCGGAATGTAATGCAGAAGTACAAAAACGGTATCGGCTCCAAAGCTTGATGCTTGGTGCCGTACTCTGCGGGGTTGATCGGCTTCGTATCTCACAGAACCCCGCAGCAGGGTGTGCTTCCCGGACCATTACCATCAACGGGTTTCCGTTTCCTTTGCTTAACAATACCGATTTGGGATTAGTGGACCGGATTCCGGAATGCATGGCTAACACGTCACCGGCGATGGAGGGAGCACCACTGCGTCCTATCAGCAAGCCCGTGAGCGTAAGGTAGGGCCATTATGGCAGTGCTCTTACCTGACTCGTTATCTGGGGTGAGATGGTGTGATGTACACTGCTGAGCTGAACATATTTCCCAAAGGAGGCCAGAGAAGCTGTGATGCTCTGGGTTGGGTTGGGACACAGACTCTCTGCACTTTTCACATCTCACGAAGCTCGAACTGTCTGCTCACCATGACCGCGGTAAGTGAGGGCCAAGATGGCCACCTCCAGAAACGCTTTTCCAAAATCACCATGATTGGCATGGCATTCGCCATTCTGAAGTAAGTCGTGCCAAAATGAGAGCCTTCATCGATAGGTTGCTCACATTCGACCTCAGCACATGGATCTCCTTGGCAGGATCAATCGGGCTTGTCATGCCATCCGGCGGCTCGGTGTCATTCGTGTACGGCTTCGTATTCTGCGTCCTCTGCAACATCTGCATGAGCGCCAGCGTCGGAGAGCTGGCGTCGATGTATCCCACAGCAGGCGGGCAGTATCATTATGCCTATGCCCTGTCAACTCAGAAGTGGAGGAAATCAATGGTAAGCCCAACCAGTTCCTTTGAGTCCTCCCCAACGATTGCGAGTCTTGCTGACAAGTCTCAGAGCTTTTTCGTAGGATGGGTCAATATAGCAGGATGGCTTACTCTCAATACCACAGCTGCCTATTTTGGAGGTAAACGGCCTATCATCACACGGCGAGAAAGTTGACGGCTCACAAACTCGGCAGCTCGATTTCTTGCGGCGGCCGCTGTGGCAGGATCCGGTGGTACTTACCAGATCACACAATGGAATACCTACCTGATGTTTGTTGCGGTGTCGATCATTGGCGTGTTTCTCAACATCTTTGGTTACCCCATACTTAACCGATGGAACGAAGGCGCTTGTAAGACGATCCATATGTAATCTTGTTCAAAATCCTTCTGACCATCATCATTAGTGTATTGGTCTTTGCTTAGCGTTGTCGTGATCAGCATCGTGCTCCTAGCGACGTCTCCCAAGACGGATGCCGAGTTCGTTTTCACCAACTTCTCAAACACGACCGGCTGGAGCGACGGTACTGCTTGGATGCTAGGGCTACTTCAATCAGCGCTAAGTCTCATCGGGTGGGTGCTCTTGTTTCCTCGAGAAAAGGGGCCTCACTGACATCACCGCAGATTTGATGCGGTAGCTCACATGGTTGAGGAAATGCCGCGGCCTCAAACTGATGCTCCTCAAGCCATGGTCGGGGCAGTGCTCGTGGGTGGTACCACGTATGAGAATCCTGATTTTTAACTCCCTGAGAGTGTCGCTAACCTCAGCTACAGCGGCATAGCCTTCATTCTGGTCATGCTATTCTGCGCCGTTGACATTGATGTCCTTCTCGCGTCTCCAACCCAGAGCCCTCTCACCGAGATGATATCCCAGGTCACAGGGAACAAAGAAGCAGCTGCTATTCTTAGTGTTGCTGTAGCGATTTGCTTCGTAAACGGAGCGAATGGCTGTGTGACGTCCGGAAGTCGTCTTGTCTGGGCCATGGCACGAGACAATGGCACGCCATTCTCGAAAGAGTGAGCAAACCCAGTCCACGCGACTACAAACCTAGCTCGCAGAGTCTGACCGTACGAAATTCAGTCTATCGCATCTCCATCCGAAGCTCAACGTGCCTGTCCGTGCGATTCTGGTACAGGCAGTCTTCAACTTGCTCTTCGGTCTTCTTTACCTCGGTAGGTCATCTCTAAAGCAGCTTCATCAGGTAGTGCCGTTTACTCACGCGTAATTCCAGGGCCGGAAGTGGCGTTCAATGCCTACATTGCGAGCTGCACACTCTTCCTCAATCTGTCTTACGCATTGCCGGTTATGATTCTGCTCATAAGGGGCCGCAGCCTGGTGGCTGCCAACCCTCCTGAATTCCATCTTGGTAGAGGCATCCTGGGCTACGTTGTGAACTGGACTTCAGTTCTTTTCGTGCTCTTTACATCAGTGGTCGGTGGTCAAGACATCTTTTTACAGCATCGTTGCTAACACACAACCGGATGCAGTTTTTCTGCTTTCCTCCAGCGATCCCTGTTGACACCTCTACTATGAGTAAGTTCCCAGCTGATCATGAGCCTACCGTCATTCTAACGGCATTCAGATTATGTCACCGCAGTCATTGGAATCTTCATTGTCTATGCGATGATTCTGTGGGCAGTCAAAAGAAAGACCTACAACGGTCCGAAATTCGATCTCATTCTTGGGGAAGAACTTCCAGTGAATCCAGTCGCGCACCCCGCCATCCAGGAAGACGGTACATTGAAGGGTGCCGAGTATGAAGGAGGGATGAAAAGTTAAGCTGCAGTCTGTACGGCTTCTAGTAGCGTAACATAGGGTACCAAAGTTGAATTCTCAGGAGTTACGTGTTCTAATATTGTAACTGTGATCATGGTCAAATCACTAGCGAGCTAAGGGAAAGGGATGGCACGTCCACATAGTGTCGTAGTCCAGGGCTGGGTGAGCTGACTGCATAAGACCTTCAATAACCGTGGAAAATAAGCCGCTATTTCTTGAGGGCGAGGCGGTACGTCGCATCAGCATTGATGAAAATATTGCAATCCTTTCATCAGCTGTTACATTACTTGACGCCCTGTGAATAAGGCTGTACATTTTACACCAAGGACACAGCCAGACCGTTTGCGCCGTCATGCTGCAATTGATATTTTGATCCAGCCAGCCTGAGAGCAAGGCTTGGTTTCATCCACACCTCAGCTCATCTGCCCATGCACATTTCACATACTTGATAGATTCCTTTCCAAACCTAGGAGCCGGCTCAACTACCAATTACCTGGGCGTAATTCCATGCTTGGCGTTTCAAGTTCCCTTTAACATTACACACCTGCATTCTTTCGTATGCTGTGTCACTATGCATCACTGGTGCCTGGTTCCTGTGGGATCTGCTCTGTCTCATGCAGGTCTTACGAGAGCTGTACGCAGCCTCCTGGCTTCGGAAGAAAAGAAGACCGATGTTAGGGCTTTTATTGCTAGCACTGGGTATGGTCGAATGCAAGACTTCGTGTTGATTGCCCACAGAACCAGGTATGGCAATAGCAACTTCTCGACCTCAAGCTCTGGCAAAATAAGAACAACATCGAAACCGAGGGTTGCTAATACAAATTTTTGATGTTAGACATTTTGAGTTCATTTGATCACAGAACAGTGCTTATTTGTGATTCCGAGGGCGTATCAAGAAAGACTTTGTGGATCATACCGTATAACCCTGCTGCCTGCTCACTGCAACTAGGCGGGCTCCTTGCAGTGATCAACAAACAAATGTCTTGTATCCAACAGCAACTTCACGGCCAGTCTCTTTGGACACATAGATTGGTCACATTCCTCGCTGTGGGGCGCCGCACTCAGTCCGAAGCTGCGAACCACGACAACTGAACGTAGCCCCATGCTATCAGTACCACCCTCTGTGATCAGAACCCGCAAGATCCTCTCGATGTAATCCGGCTCACCAAATAGGGCAGCTCGTGACTATTCCTTGTGGAACTTCCTTGACCAAGAACAGCCAAATGACGTGAAATCTTTACTGACGGACAAGGTCCAGAAAACTATATAAGCAGACATCTTCCTCGCTCTGTACCCGTTTCCCATCCACACACTTCAACACAACCTTCCACAATCAATCAACGCAAGCAATCTTCAGAAAACAATCTCTTCTTTAGTCAAAAATGAAGTTCACTTCGATCATCGTTCCCACTGCCCTCTTCCTTGCCTCTGACAGCCACGCCTGGACCAAGGACGGCAAGGGAGTCTGGACCGCAAACAACACGTACTACACTATTCGTGGCTGTCAGTGCCCTTCGTGATCTCAACCCTCAATTGAACCGGTTTGAACTAATGTTTTCATCTTGAAGCCACCGTCCATGAAGCCTGCACCACAATGAACACGCAGAGCGTCCACACCCCTGGCACCAAGTGTGCTTACTGGACCAATGGCATTGGGGACATCTTCCATGGAAGTAAGTGCTCCCACCTCGAACATATGAGAAACCCGCGAATAATCTTTTCTTACACATCAATTTAGCCTGCCGTATGCAGGGCAACTCGATGCTTTGTATCTAAGAGGATCCAATGATCCAGTGCATCATGTACAACTTTTGGTTCCGCGACAACATGCCTGAGGCGGAAAGACTTTTTCTTTTGTAGTTGCGCAACGTACTAGTTCGATTAGTCACTCTTTCAATAGAACAGATGGGGTCCCGATATTTTTGAAGTTCATCCTAGTATGGAGTAGTGAGGATCTACCGCTGCAGCTGTGATTAGACCCAGACTTGCTCCTTTGGTGGGAACTGCTAGGAGCGCTCCTGTCAATGATCCCTTCCAATTTTATCACTTCGAAAAATCACCATGTTTGCTGTCGTGAAGCATAAGCCGCAATCGCAGAAATGATTTGCTTTTTGGGTATCAGCATTACCTCATAATCAAATACAAGTGGAAAACACATAGTTGAATACAAAATCTGCCTGGCAGATCGTCACGACCCAGCTCAGCTCTAGCTTGGCTCACGACCTCGATTTTCCTGTTTCGTCGATGATCTTCAAACTTGTACCAATAACATGCCTTCTCGATGCGGTGTTTTCAGGTTTCCAGACAAAAACTTCTGACGCTAGCCAAGTGCTATTGTCCGTGGTGTCAGCCGACCAGCGGCTGTGTCATCCTTGGCTGCTATCTGTGATTCTGTAGGGGTTGGTAACTGAAATGTTTTGCGGGCCAGTCGACGCTAGTTGTCGACGTAGGCTCCTTTCACGTCACGAACGTCACGGCATGAAACAGTATCACCGCATGATTAGACACATAACATCGGAAATAGAAACGTTCTTCTGAATACACAGACATCAAAAGGATTCAAGCTCCACAAGAAGACGCAGGCTTAGAATATCCAAATGTGGAGCGATCGCCCGAGTATAGTCAGGAAGCGCCCGATTCTCCTCCACAAGACATACAGCTCCCTAAATATGTAACTTCTATAAAGAACGACAGAAAGCCCTGGCAAAGATGCTTTTGATAATTCAAACTTTTACTTTCATCCAACATCAAGACCCTAGCCAAAAGACCTCTCGAACAGAAGAAACGACCATCATCATGCACTTCACTACTCTCACTCAAACCTGGATGGCTGCCACTGCGCTGCATGCGGGCGGAGCAGCTGCCATATTTGACTGCAACAGAAATCAAAATGCCTTCGACCCCGCCAAGGGAAAGTTTGTTGTCCACTACACTTCCATCCGCGATTCCAACTATGAAAATGGCCAACCATGGGTAAGTGGCGGACAACCAACCACTCTGAGGAATGGTTGGGATTGGCACTAATTTGAGCGCAACTGGAAACGCCCTAAACTTACTAACATCACAACAGGTCCGGATTTGCAAGCCAAAGAGCGACCTAAGCGGCTGGAACAATGTCGACCCGCTTCAGACGCCGTGCTCAGATAACCCTGCCACTCATCTCTCCAAGTCCAAGACAGGTCTTGACCACGATTTGATTGTGACGAATGGAGAAGGATGTGACAAAGGCAGCGGTCACGGCCTCAATGGAGCCTCTATCGTCTACAACGACCAAGTAGCTGTTCTGGAAGGCTCCAATGGTCGTTGCGGAAAGCGAGATCACGGTGTCTCCTGCGAGTTCGTCCTCGACTAAATTAGTCAAGTGTAAGGTACTCGCAAGGAAGCAAGGAACGATACGGAGCCAAGAACCCAAGGTCTGCATAACAGATGTCCTTAGTATGTTCATGTATGCTAGCGCTGAGAACACGTTCCACTGCTGGACAAAATCAAAAGTCACCCCACGTAATTAAATTTCAGATAGAAACTCGACTGTTTCTTATCAAAACATGCCCTATAACGAAACAGGTTTCTGGCCTGATACCAAAATGGAGTGCGAGCGGGAAGAAGACTATAAAATCCAGTCTGACTGCTAAAATGCGAGCATCTGACATGATCCGTTTGGTTTTTTGCTAAGCCGTTGAAAAGGACATCTCGACTGCTCAATTTTTATCTCGTGAAGGGAACGATGGCACTGAGAATGAAGCATTTTTGACTTGACGGAGAACAGCAACCAGTCATTCTGGGAGCAAACCCAGATCTCTAGGTTAACAACTAAGTTCATCACTATCTGCATATTACGTTTCATATGCAATTCTCATTGAGCTTATTCTCTGGCCGTCCTGTCTTAGACGCTTCCATCTCCGCAACAACGAAACTGAGAAGAGCAGCAGGTCGTGTAGGTTTCCCGGTTGAGGGGCTCGCATTCGTAGCAATCTTGTCACCATCAGATTCGATCTGCTAGTGCGTGATTGATATACTCACTCCACTTGCCATCACAGCAGCTGATGGAAGCATGAGTGCTGCGGAAGCAGGAGCATAGAATGGCCTCGGAGGCCCCGATGAATGGGCGGGACGAGTGACGTTTGTCAAAGACTTTTTAGGGATCCAATGACGTAGAGGCTTACAGCACAGAAAACAATATCTTAGACAACTGCATTCTGGCACTCATGATTCGACCCTACGCTACCCTTTTTTGAGCATTCCTGAAATTTGCCCCTTTCAGCTCGGGTTTCGAATCAAAAGACTGCAGATACGTGATTGAAACAGTGAATCATCGTTGAACGTCAGTGGTGCGACCTAGTCAATATACCAGTGCACAATCACTAATTGAGCGAGTCACGAATGATGGCTGGACAATGCCAGCTTAACGTTGAGTTCAGCCGTCCGAACTTGGGAGATAGAACTGGAAGGACTGTTGGTGTGTATTTTTAACCTCTTCTCCTGATTTCTCTCTTTAGTTAACCAAGAGGTTATATAATAATAATACTCAATATTGATACTAAAGGCTAATAGTAGAGACGAGTGATAAGAGCAGGTGATGATTTTCTATATACTATTATTACTCTAATAAGGGACGACGATAGTAGAAGGAATAAAAAATATAGAGATAATAATAATAATAGATAATATTAAACGACGAGAGATAATAATTATTAATAATAACTAACGATAGTTAAATATAATAACTAATAATAAGGATGATGATGACGACGATAATACTAGTTATATAGAGTATATATAAACCTACAGGAAAGGTAGTCGCTCTAGCATAGAAAAAAATAGGCGGTCTCTAGAGCAATAGATAGTAGTACTGGGAGGCGCTAAGCAGCATGACCCTAGTAGTCTTGAGTGTGAAATGAAATCTATTTCGTCTACCGCCCGTCCACGAGCAAAGTCTATCCAAAAGAAAAGTCTATATCTCTAAACTAGTTCGACTCTTAGCCAAACTCCGTCTGATCTCAGCGTCCTCATTCTGCTTCTTGACATTGTCCCATCCGGGCAGCTTGACGGCATGGTCCAGCGCGACCGGGAGGCCTCTGTGCCTGCCACGGATCATCATCATGATCATGACCAGCTTTGACCCCGTATACCAGCCGCCCGCGAAGCTGAACGAGTGGTCCGGCAGGCCCATGGACAGTCCGATGTTGGTGTACCCTGACACGATTTCGAACAAGAAGTTGAAGACGCTGTAGGAGCGCGGGTCCGCTATCGAATGGGACGTCTCGATCAGTGTGGTTATGAATAGCGCGAAGGCGATGGCCCAGATATCGTGCGACAGCTGCCCGCGGAGGTGCTGCGACACGAGGCTCACGTGGCCCTCGGGCGTAGAGGTGGAGCCCGGCGCTGCGTTCGGGTTGTCGAAGTTGATGGCAGCAGCCCGCTTCAGCCGCGGCCTCGTCGTCACACCCACACCATGGAAGTTGTTCATCCTGCTCTGGATCTGCTTGCCCACGAAGGAGGTGCCACGCCGGCCGATGGCGGCTATCTTCTTGACGGGCTTGGTGTAAATGCCCGACTTTGCTTGTGACACGCCTGATGCGGAAATTGCTGTTCGCTCTGGGCCAAGGGCATGGCCAAATGTCGGTCGAGATAGGAGGGGCCCAAAGGTTGGCAGGAGCTCATCTGTCGACTCGTTGGCAGTTGAGTCTAGGTCCTCGGATTTTTCAGGTTCCGTGGTGTAAATTCCTAGTGACCGTTCTTCGTACACCTTGAATGGTGTTAGTGAGAAGTACATGCCTCAACTAGACTAGAGATCCCGCTTACATTTGAGTTTCGCATGACGATAATCTCCGGATATGCCGAAATATACATTACGATGACCCACAGGACCAGAACGTCGAAATAGAGGCTTGACACGGGAACAACCGCGAAACCTGCGGAAGGGATGCCTGAAGGCAGAGAAGTCAGTCAATCTCTAGGCCAACAGGGGATCACCCTTGGTGACTTACTGAGTGCCTGAAAGACGGCCAGCCCAACTCGCTTTCCAACCGGGTATGCCTCGATAGCAGAGTTGCCAATGCTGAGGACCAACAATAAGACCCAGTCCATGACCGCGATGGTGGAGAAGATGGCGACAAAAACAAAATTGGCTTTGGCAGGGAACATCATCATGTACAGACGACGAGGGTACTTCAGGATGAAATCGAAAGCTTCCTTCCAGACAGCGTACTCGTCGCCATCAACCGACATCTTCAAAACCAAGCTGCAGAAGTAGACGGTTGCTCTGAGGAACGCAGGGAATGCAGCATTTCCAGCCAGGGAAAGGATGGTAACAATGGTCAAGACGAAGGCATCGTTGTCAAAGGCTGCCACGCCTGCGTCGAGGAGCGTCATTCCAGCGTTGTTGAACGAAGAGATGGCGAGAAACATGCCAGCCCACCAGGAGTTTTGAGAATTGACAGCCGTTATACTCTGGCTGTGCCCGTATGACCAGGCGCCGAGCGTGATGGCCCCAAGGAGCTGCCAGAGGGCGAAGTAGACGCAGACAATGGTAAACAGAATCTTAAGGGCCCGGTATTCGACGCCACCCAGGTACTCCCGCTGTTCCTCCGTGAGGTCGAAAAACTGGCCGTTCCTGCCGACTGACTTCTTGTTTTCATGGATGAACGTCTTGAAATCGAAGCTTCCTGAAATGGACTGGCGGCCGTCGTCACGACTGAAAGGCCTCCGCCTGGTGGTGGCATTCGACTTCGGAGAGAGCGGCTCGGTGGAGGTCGTGGAGACGGCGAGCTTCTGGCCCTCCTCGATGGGCTCCAGCATACCGGATGTTACAGATTCTTGATTGGTAGTCTGGCTTTGGCTCCGGTCGTGGCCCTTCTCGCGGGATGTGAACCCCGTGAGCTGGAAGGCGTCTGCTTCGGCCTGCCGCTCGTGTCTACCCTTCTTTTGCTTCCGCTTAGACCCCTTAAAGGACGACATAACAGGAAGACCTATCATAGCTCCGGCCATGCCAACTATGGTGCCAGTTTTCTTGATCCTCCTGTTTCGTTCGGCCTCGACAATATCCTCGAAACGCTTCTCAAAGACGCGGGCGCGGAGCCAGATGGTGAAGATGGAGACGAAGACGGGGCTGCCAAGAATCATCATCAAGGCGATAATAGCCTGCTGGGCGGTACTGAGCTTGCTGATATCGACCGTGTTGAGTCCGGATGTGGTAAAGGCGGAGATGACGAGGAAAAGGCTATCGATGAAGCTGACGCTGTTGGCCGGGTGTGAGAGTCCGTGAAAGATGCCGGCAAAGATGAGCCCGGTCAGTATGAAGTAGGCGTAGTGAACTGTGATGAAGTTGACCGGAGGCAGATATGGCCGGACGGCGGCCCATGATTCAACCATGTAGTCCGCCGTGGCGGGATGGTCGGCCTTGAACTTTTCCCATGATAGCCATGCCATCGCTGCCGATGCTCACCAAAGCGGCGGCGGTGATGGTGTGCGCAAGTGATGCGAGCAGACAAAGGCACGGGCAACTTCTCGACTAATTCGGTCCTAGAGGTCAGTCAGAGTGCTTGCCATAATGCGCCGGCACATGGGGTGGGAAAAAGAAAGGATTATTAACCTTGCAGGAGGAGAGAAGGTTGGACAGAGTGTCGGGTCAGTGGGCAACTGATGAGGAAGCGTTGCGCTTCCCCCTGATCGACTGCAGGTCTGGCAGGGTGCACCAATGCCTGCCCTGGTTTGGAGTCATGTCCGGTTGGCAGGCTGCAGGGGCGGCTTGTCCCGGGCCCACCGGTTCTACTTCGTGTGATGGGCATGTTTAATCTCTAGCACTGGTCTCGTGGGGATAGAGGTCCACTTGTAGACAACTTTGAATGGCTAGAAAATCGCTCAATAGCACCAACGAGAAGAAGTACCTGTGAGAACTGCTTAAGCCACAAGAACCTGAACAGGGGGAAAAACTTTGGCCTGCAACCGCAGTAATGACAGACCTTACACGTGTAGTAGAAATAAATTACGGTGCTTAAACGGTGGGTATGTACCCGGAGGCTTTGTCCCCTGCTCGGGGGCCGAATATTCATTGCTATGCCCAAACATCAATGACTAGAATTCCTACGTAAAAACCTTACAGTCGATTCCTTCAAAAGCTTTCGGGGTATTTAGCACAAGGACGTCGATAATTCCCCAGGGAACTGCCGATTCCCCCGTGGAAAAGTACGCGCTAGGTCGACGTTTCTTCGTGACGCAACAAGGATATCCGGGTATCGGTTCGGCAGATGCACGAGTGGGTGGCAGTCGTGACTGCGTTGCCATTTTTCCGGAAGCTGCAGTCTCCTTCATTCTTCGAAAATGCGGAGAAGACTCCTTCGATGTTATATGAGAGACGGAAATTGTTGATGTCACGGAAAGCGAGGCAATGGATCTGTTGGGCCAAGGTGGTCGAAAGCTCACAAACGTATTGAGTTAGTTAGTTTAGCAACTCAATCTCACTAGGACGAGACTGCACTTCTTATCTCGATGGCTTCGTTTCCTCAGATTGAGGTTGATAGCAAATATTAACATGAGGGGCGTCGTGTTTACCAGTTCAGCCAACCTTGGCATGTTCAGATGCGGGGTACTGTTGTGAACTACAGGCATGTGCCCTACTGACGTTCAAAGGGTTAAGATATAGAAGGCAGCTTCATGTGAACACTGGCTCTGGTGAAGCTGCGTACAGAGTTGGGTGAACGTAAAGCCTCTCTGTTGCTGCCTGGGTTCAGTATGAGCGTAACCCCATCGCGATTCGCCGCTACCCAAGCATATATAGTTAGGAGCAGCCCAGTGAACCATTCTATTTTATCATATACAGGCCCGACTTCATTCATTCAAGCTCTACGTCTTTATCTCACGTACTTAGTATTTGTCATTATTTATGACTCTCGCCGCAACTACCACTATTGTCGCCTACAACAGACATGGTGACAGTACACCCGCACCCAGAACTTTCCTTGGATTCTTTGATCTCCCAGTGGATATCAGTCTCCAGATCTGAGAGCTTTTCTACAGACCAAAGCGAACGGTTTTCGCCAGGCTTGGCGTCTGGATGCCTTCAGAGTACGGCTATCACCATAGGTTCAAGTACATGAAATGATGATGATCCTGGAAACGTCTCGCCTAGTTCAGTCAAATACAAAATACTACAACACCATCGATAGTTCGATCAATCGCTTCTGACGTGCTTTCGCTCAAGCAATTTGGCCTAGGTTTTGGTTTCCCGAATGGCGGGCTCGAAATCCGAATTACTTCTTTAACTTTACCGCCTCACCAGCTTCGTAAATCAGATCGACCCGACTTCACTTTTACTGGCTGGGATTTCGACATCATTCCCCTGGTCGGACATAACCAGGAGCATGGGCACCCACAGATCTGCTCCTGGTGGATGGAGGCTGATACGTCACCTTGCGGTTTCAAACATGGATCTCTCAATCAGGTCGCACGGTCTTATTACCCTCGAAAGCAGTTCCTAATGGTCTAAGAGATACGCGTCTCGGAACTTGAAATCATTCAGAAGGGTCCCCTTCATGGCATCCTAACGTCAGCATTGGCAAAGAAATAATCTACTTTCAGATACGATACTTATTTCGTAACCTGTGCCTCGTTCCTTAATGGACGAACACCGAATATTGCCAAATATCTGAATCCGCCGACGAGGTGCGTGAACAACCACAACGGCATTACTTCACTGAAAGTATTTCTAGTTTATACAGTCACGGAGCAGCTTCAGGTTCTTCCCCGCAAAGCCGCACGGTATTTCGGCGGCTGTGTTGGGTTGCGAGAGTACCGAGGGATGATGAGGCGACAGATACCAGGGTCTTGTTCAAATATGTCGGGTTCGTTGAGAAATGCGGCACATCAGATGTGCACTACAGACCGGGGGCCGAGGTGCGTCAATACGTCATCAATGATTGGTCCTTCTTGTAGCGTTGTTACACTGGCCATGGCCCATGGGCTCCTCGTCTTCTGTTAGGTGAGGTGCGTTGAAACGTTTCGCCTCTCTCATCTTCCCTCCTTAGGTTGTCACTTTGTGCTAAGGTATTTGCACCAAAACCCAACTTTTGACTATACAGAAAGCTTACTGCAAAAGAGTTCCTTGTAAGGTTCGAACAAGGTGTTATAATTTTGCAGATTGCGATATCGTCAAGATAGGTTGGGAAGTTTTCAAGAGTACAATTTTATACTCAATCTTGCAAGTTGCATCATGCCTAGATTGCTGGTTTTCTCAAAGGCTTTTCAATGTAAGTATAATTTGGCTTATACATTGGATCAAATCCACGTCCCCGCTTTCAGTCCCAATTGAGTATTTCGCAATTGACATAGCTAGTGTACGCCGACAGGTACGGACACCACGTAGAGGTCAACGATGTCGTACGATGGCTATTCCCTAGTCAACTCCGGAACCCCAACTCTTGCTAGCTGAGAAGAGTCTCACAAGTCGTCTAAACAAACTAACATCTCCATCATGGGTACTGCTAGTCCGGTCGTCGCTCCCTAATGAAACTTGACCAGCTAAACCGCCAGCAGGAGGCTGGATCCATTCCCCAGGAATTTGCGTGATGAAGTCATACCAGTAGTCCCCAAAATAGCGGTACCCGTCATTGGTAGGATGTACCCCATCTCGAAGCATGCTCGTTGGAAACGTCGTAAAGTCGACAGCTAGCACGTGCTTGCCCGCAGCCTGGCGTGAAGCAACGACTCCAGGTATGTGCCTTTGGAAAGGAACAGTGTTTTTCTGCTGTTCCTCGTCGCACGTATTAATTATCATCGCTACGAGAACCGTTGCGTCTGGGCAAGCTTCCACTATGTGGTCGATCAGCTTGCCAAGGCGCTCTGCCGCGTCCTTTGGGTCGTTGCCTTCTAGCGCAATATCCAGGTTCGGGTTCATGTCATTTGTTCCTGCGTGAACTAGAACAAGATTCGGTCTTTGATCAAGTGATGGCTGCACATGATCTGAAATGAACTGAATTGTTCTGGCATTCCAAGCCGCCTGTGATAGCTGTCTCAGCGACAAATAGTCCAGCATGCACTTCCCAGCCACTTACGAAGTTGTTGTCTGGAATCGTGCCTCTAACTGATTCCTTGCCAACGAAAACAACGTTATCCTCTGGTGTACCCTTGCTGTTAGCAGGGCTCCGTCACCGCTGCCGGCGACTATACCCACTTGAGAGGTTCTGCCGAAGCTTCAACCGGTAACCGTTACCATCGCCCCCGTCAAGATCGCTCAAAAAGCCAACCGTAATTGAGTCGCCAACGCCGAGAATCCGAAGGGTCGTCCCAGACTTGATTGACTTTCCCGGCTTAGTGCCCTTGTATTGCAAAGGCCCAGTCGATGCCATGATGACTCGAGCACAGCGCGACGTCAATCCAACACGAGACGAAACAGATGCCTTGTTGTTATTGTCCTTGTGGTAGGTGAAATCTTTGGAAGGTCGGAAAATAGTACGACAGGACGTCTGGCATTCTCCGTCTGAACGCGTGGGAACGTGGCGTTCAGACCGGTTACGTGTTTGTTTGAGACAAGGTCATCCCCCACAGCTGAAGCCGAACCAACAAACATAGGACGCCACGGTTGTTTGAACCGGGCACGGGCTTGGCCTCGACCAGAAACGAGTCAAGTCACATCAACGACGTATGGGAGCGGCCGATATTTGACTTCGTGGCAAAGAAGTATGCTCAGGCATGGGTTTCAGAGGTATTGCGACCGTGATGACTCGAGAATCTCAGTGATATTTTTCCAATCCCTTACTTGAAAACCACGCCCCCAGCTTGTCGAAATCATGCCCTTCTGGATTCTGTCAAAAAATTGCGCGGATTGCCTGATTCCAACACGAAGTTCACAGACGATTGTCAACCGACGAGTGTATCGCCAGATTGAGCTGAAGCTGATGTCGGGTTCGCCCAGGCGACAGCTGCGGTCCTCTTCGACCAGATCAGCCCCTTTGCCACTAACGACACGTATGGAACTCTAGATGAGAGATGAAAGGGGAAGGGCGTGAGAACAGCCGCATCAATAAGTCAGAGGGTTTCTAGTCCTAGAGCCTCAGGTCGAGGGTCGTTCTGCACTGGAGTATCGAGGGATCGGGGTTGCGACAGCCTGGGAGTTGGAGATCATCATGACATTGTATGAGACATTGAAATACTACTCACACACAGTGTAAAACGTATGTCAGTAATACCTTCTTCAATAATTGACGCATTGTTCTCAAAAGGGATTCTATAAACACCTAGCCAGCGCGATGGAAGCGTTCGCCAGCTCTATATGCCCCATGCAAGTGATCAAAACCATAAGTTTTGGATTGGGTATCATCTCCGCCAAGGTGCCGGCCCAACACGGCATCTCATCTTGGACCAGCCTCATCAATACCAAAGTCTCCTTAGGCTCGTGAGAGCGATGAAGAGTGCCTCGTCCGTCCTGATCTGACGACTACTCTGACCAGGAAGGACGTTCACCCAGTGGTCGAACAATTCCTTCGTCTTCCCGCCCGAAACATCCACCATGTCGAGCTCTTGATCGTTTACCGCCGCGTATTCGATTCCCCTCGGCCCACCAAATACGATCAGCAGGTGCTTGAAGTCCAGCGTTTGGAAGTCAGGGAACGCCTGGTCCATCGTGCGACCGCGCTCGGAAGTACCGATGCTGATGTCGTAGCCGTCCTCGTACTTGCTTTCGGTAAAAACGGCAGAGATCGAGTTCGCTTTCCGCACGCTGTATCCCCAGTAGTATCCGCCCTCTTCCCTCGGTGCCGCGGGGTCGCAGGCTTCGGCCTTGTCAGAATCGGGGTCGGGGTAGTAGAGCGTCACGCGCGTGTTGGGGGGAACTTCGTCTTCGATGGTGACGGGCGCCTTCAGACCGATGTCGATTACGGTGCCCTTTGGAGTACCCTTTCCGGCGACACCCTCGCGATAGGGCAAGAATTCCTGGGGGTTCGGGTGGTGCGGCATGTCGAGAGAGGGAAGTTGGCCAGCAAGGCGCAGGTTCGGGTGCAGAGGGAAGAGCATCTTGCGCATGAAGGGCGGTACTTCGAGGTAGCCGAGGAGGTGCTCGAGAAAATGACTACCGTCGACATCGCCGGTGTAGCTCTTCGTGTCAACGAGCTTCGGGCGGGATTCAATGGGGCTGTCGTCGAAGATTACAATTTCGTCGATACCAAAGATGGCAAGGGCTCGGGCAATGCGGCCTGCAACAGCGGTACGGCGCTCGGGGGTGATTGAACTATAGGTATTATGTTACGTGATTTCTATAAGATTCCTTGTGATTGGGAAAGGCATACTCTGCAAGAATACTACTGGGGAGTGCGACCGACACAGTCCAGCTCCGTCCGCCTTCATAGTTGTGGAATCTCGTCGACCTGGTGCTGTCGACGTATTCATCCTCGCCTATTTTCCTCCTCTACCTTACGTCAGCTTAGGAAATCGTTGGCTCATGAAGTCGAATATACCTTTACTCTCTGATCGTAAGACATGTTGGCGCAATTGAATGATATCGTCCAGAGTTGGTGATGGTGTGGTCCAAAGTTTAGAGGTCCCAAAAACTTTCTCTAGGCGCGTCCCGCAGGATGCGGATCTAATTCCGGGGTAAGTCCGGCAGAAAAGTGGATATCCTTCTGACCGCTATTACCGCCTGCCGTTTCGGGCACCCGCCACCTTTCCGCTAAGACGAAGCCGCCAGAGCTTCCGTCAGCTGGTGAACATCCCAGTGTTCCTATCGTGGTTCCTTAAACGTCAAGCGCTCGTCTATCACGAATCTCTCCATACATTTCGACGCCATGAGTCTCATCAGTGTTCAATCTGCCGCCCAGTGGCAGGGTATTCTCAGCGGTACCAATGTCGTCATTGCCGACTGTAAGTTGATTGCACGACAGGCCTCCCCGCGCATTCGACAACGTTGACAAACCATCGTCGCAGTCTACGCCGACTGGTGCGGCCCTTGCAAGATGATTGCGCCCCATTTCGAACGCCTCGCGAAGGAGTACTCCAAACCGAACAAGGTCGCTTTCTGCAAGATCAACGTAGATCAGCAGTCCGGCATCGCTCGAACCCACGGCGTCAGCGCCATGCCGACCTTCATCGTCTTCCACGGCGGCCAGGCTGTCGAGAAAATCAGCGGTGCCAACCCGCCCGCCTTGACGCAAGCCATCCAAAATGCTCTTAAACTTCCGGACAAGGGCGGCCGGTCCGGCGCTTCATTCACCACCCCTGGCCGAACCCTCGGCGGCGATAAGGCTGCGCGTGCGAGCCTTCAGCGTCCAGTACAGTGGCAACTCAGTGGCCTCTTCGGCAGTCTCATCACGTTCATCGGATTATACCTTGTCTCGCTGTTCGCGGTGCGTTGGTTCATGGGCGATACTGGCGATGGGAAGAAGAACAGCCTGCTGACAGACTGGTAGATTGACCCCCACAAGGCAGCGGAGATGTCGCAGTTCAACCGCGTCAACCCACCGCCTCCGCAGATGAAATCAAGCAAGGGACCTGGGGCTGGTGCGAGACAGGCGCCGAGAGCGGCGGGGTTCAAGACACTGGCTGACCTTGGTGGTGACGAGTAACTCACCGAGCATTATCACGTTCTGAGTAAGCGCGGGGAGGCGTATGGCGTTATTGACACCAGGCGAAAGCCATCATTGTTGTCCATGCTCTTTGCGTATTGAAATACCATGATTCTTGGCTCTATCCGCCTTGCGTCGACTGGCTGTGCTGTTTCATTGAACATGCTTACAATAAGACGTCATGTTGGTTAAAGAACAACCCACCGGTATCTTCTCGCAAGGAGTCAAGGACCATAATCCGTCCAACTTGTAAATATCAGCTGTTGCCAACCATCTGTTGGGTTACGTATGCTGAGTCTTCCTTCTGTGATACGAATTCTTGGCTTGTGTTGGATTGGGCTGATGAATAGATGCGCCTTCAGGACCTAGCGTATCCCTCCCATCGTCGGCAGCGGTGGCTTCTGTGGCCTGGTTATTCGGACGGAGCTTACGTATTACGTACTATTTTTTTTAACTGAGTTGAAGGTATTGGATCAAAAGTTATATTTTACACTAAAGTCTGCAGAGAGCTACATTATTCTCAGGTTGATATCCATTTCAGAAGCTTTCAAGAATAATCTGAGAATACACAGATCAATTGCTAAGCTCCATAGCACAGGGATCACTGTCGTACTATGACAGGCTCAACAGTTCATTTGGCCTCGGTGATATATCCTTTCCTGGAAACTAGATCAGCGGCAACCACGTCACTGGCGACGTGATGGTGCTGGCACATGCTGTCTAGAATGGTATCTGAATGTTCCCTCGGTCCTACCTGGGGTGTAAAGATCGACCTAACGTCAACTCAATGCACTGGATGCAACCGACACGGGTGGGGATTTGCTTCAGTCTATCAATAGAGCGGCGATTAATGGGGTAAGGCAAGGCTTCTTCCAACCAATACGACTTACCGCGCGGCATCAACCCAACCTGTAGGCATCTATCCCCAGTTCGTTTCTCCTTCATCATCATCCGTTCGCCCCGTGTCGCTCTGCAAATAATTCACAAGCACACTTTTCATTGTCGCATTCAAGTCAGCGTCACGCCTACTCCAAGCTTCGACCCGAAACAAATTTCCCCCTTCTTTACTACGGTAGCATCTCGACGACGACCGACCTGCTGAAGGGCCGCTATGTCTTCGCCGCTGGCAACACCTTCCTCGAGGGATCCAACCTCGGAAAGAAATTTTAGATTCCAGCAGACCGGCACCCCTTGCGAATGGGCTGAATCCTATCATCCTGGTGGGTTTCACCCAGTTCATCTCGGTGATTTTTTCAACAGCCAGTATGTCGTGAAGTAGGCCGCAATTGCAGTGCTGCAATTGTGGTTCCAGTTTTGTGCCTCATCCTATTCGCCACACGGTATGAACTCATCCGGAAGCTCGGAAATAGGTCATTTAGTACGGTTTGGCTTGCCCACAATCAAACGTAAGTTTTACTGGCATGTTTCTTGTACTGAATATGTGGTCTAATGGAAATGCGTCCAGCGCTAGCCGCTATGTTGCGTTGAAAATTGAAGTATCAAAGCGGCAGAGACCGAACGAGCTAGATATTCAACGGCTGCTGGCTCAGAGGGTATTAGAAGACCCAAGCTCAAGATACGTGGTTAATCTTCTGGATTCGTTTTATCACGATGGTCCGAATGGGAGCCATCTCTGCTTGGTGTTTGAGCCCATGGGCCCAAGCCTGTCTTCAGTCATCGACGCTCCCGTTGAGATCTACGACCCACTCAACCCACCCATACGACGCTTCGAGATAGCCAAGACCAAACGCATCTTGCGCCAGGTGCTATCAGGTCTTCATTTTCTCCACGGCAGTGGAGTTGTGCACGGTGACTTCCACTCCGGCAACGTGCTATTCGCCTTACAAGACCTCACTCCGTTCGAGCGCGAGGCGCTCATTCAGAAGGAGGACAAATCTCGTATTGACCCGGTGCAACGCATCGATGGCAAACGTGATAAATGGGCTTCGAGGTATCTTTTCGTGTGTGAACCGCTGTCGGCATATGCCCTTTCGGGCGGTGATGAGGTGGTGAAGCTTTCAGATGTTGGAGGAGGTATATATCTTTGGCTCCTACCAGTCTTTCATCACTAACGCACTTCCAGCTTTCGGCAGCGATGATCCACCGAGAACTATTATTACTCCCGCATCATTACGAGCACCAGAAGTGATTCTGAACGAACCCGTTGGAACCAGCATTGATACCTGGAGTTTTTGGCTGTTTTGTCTACGAGCTCATCACTGGCGAGGCTTTATTTCAAATCCCACCTTTTGGACTTAGTGATGAAGCGGTAAAAGCCGAACATCTAATTCAGATGACGAAGAGGAAAAGCAGATAATTCGGCTTCTCAGGCCTGTCTTCCAGTACGATCCCGATAAACGTCCTTCTGTTGCTGCTTTGTTGCAGAATCGCTGGATGACTAGCTAAGTTAGCAGTGGCTGCATCGAAACGATGTGTTTTCTTTGCGCAGTGACGACCTCTGTCCTTTCTCACTTGTGGCAGAGTCTGCAAAGCCGTTCTATTCTCGGCAGCTAATGGGGAAGCTGCAGCTTGGCAGCTTGTTGGTTATATAAGCCAAAGATCAACTGCATTACCTGCACTAGCTATTGGTTTAACCTGTATTCATGCCTATTTTAAGTACCTTAGCCTAATAGTCCTGTGTCGAGCCATGAACCCTCTGAACCAACGTGTTTCCCCGCTGCTTACCCTGCTTACCCCAGAAACCACACGATGCATATTGTTACCACTTGAAGGCAGCAAATCTAAGGTGACCAGCTGAGGGTGCTCATTGCACCTGACTATGAGATGGAGCCGCTAATATACAGCTTCGTTCTTGACTGCTGTCAGACCCACTAGGTCTACTCTTTCTTGCATCATTGCATGGCATCGATTCGCTTTAGTTGAAAGTCAGGTCGTCTCTTACGTACTTCCAGTACCGTGGAAGAAGCTTCATTAACGACTCGCATATATACTGCTTCACATTCTGCAGGGTTCGAAGTATGACTGAGTACGCATTCTGGGTTTCCGGGAGAGCAGTCCGCATATTGTTGGTTGTCACAGAAGCCGATGCATCCACGGCCTTTGGTGGATCACCAAACTTGCGGCTTCGCTGAATCGCGCAGCTTTACAACGGCACTTGCAATTCCTACTACAGTGCGGTTCAGCTATCGATACACAAGGTTCGTTGGGGTGCCCAACCCATCATCTGTTCCAACTACCAATAACGAACTATCATCATACGAAGGATCCTGCTTCAAGGTGCTACTTTAGTTCAAAGATTCATTGGGGCCATGCACCATTAGCACTGATACGGTAGGAGAAAGGTTTCCCGGATTTTGAAGCGGTTATTCGGAATTCTCACTGGCCTAATGGCTCGAGATGACCAAGGTCAGACTCTATTAAATGCTGGCTGTCGAGCTTGGCGATCTCAAGGTTCTGGACCTACTTGTGACCACGTAGGTAACGGTCAATGTAACAGATGATCGCGGCCAGACACGACTCTGGAACGCAATTCGGGTAGCTCACACCGCAGCCACGAAAGTAGTGATTGATCGAGGAGCCAAAGTAATAATTGTCGTCGCCGCTACGGAAGCACACCAGTCGGGGCATTTGGGAGTAACTTGAACACAGACAATACTGAAGAAAACAGACTGTCTGAACTAATGGCATCCCACAAGTCACCGGTATTCCATCCCCACTCAGTATTCATCTTATATCTGGGCCTCAAGCCTGGTGTAAAGGGTTTCTAAAGAAGTGTGATAAATTTTACGTAATCTTTCTCATCAGCGGGACAAAATGTTCATATTAAGGAGCTCTACGGTTCTTGATATTCTTGCTAGACCTTGCCCTCTCCCGCACTATGCCCAATGAAAGTCAATTCATTACTAGCTCTAAGATAATTCATGATTCCGACGATTTTTCAAGTTACGCATCAGTGTTCTCTGGTGAGATTTTGTTCAACTCCTGCATCCAGTACCGCAAATCGCTCCACTTATCAAACATATTGTCAACCTTTGCCTCCTTCGGAGGCTCGCACCACTGAACTCCGATCTCTTCGGCAGCTTTCCTTTCGGCTTCCGTCAAATTGCCCCCCTCTAGCTTTGCTATCTCTTCGCTCATCCTTGTTACCCAGTACCCATCCCAGAACTCAAAGAACGGCCTGTGCTCATCTGACTCAGGGTCTGACTGCAAGTACTGAGCCGCTTCGCTTTCAAACTCCGCCACCAGCTCTTCTAACTTCTCAATAAGGAATCTTTGCTCATCATTGATGATATCCACGTCATCCCTATCCATCCATGTCTTCCCATACAGCGCCATGCCCCGTGCGTCGCAACAGGTGTGTTTCAAGTCCAAGCCAACAAAGGTCGCGTACCTGATTGCTGCTTTATGTGTGAGTTCTGTTAATTTTGAACCGCATCGACGGTAGTGACGTTCCAGGCTGTCGACCTGGAGAGAGGGCCATTCGAGAGAATATTTTCCGTGCTGATGATAGTTCATATGCGAATCCCCTTTCATCATCCATGTGAATGGACTACACCCTTTTGCTTCCTTTTCTGTACAGTGACATTGACAACCATCTGTAAGGTCCTGACGCAAGGTAGTATCGAGAATGTCCATCGACGTCATCCGAGGCACCTTGTTTGGCTGTATTCTGGTGAAGTCTTCGAGGTCGAACGGCAAAACTAATGAAGCAAAATGCGCACCAAACAACCCAATAGTAGGAGAATCATGGACAACGGCAGGTCCATTCCAGGATCGGCAATCCAGTCGGGCACCGTGAGAAACCAGCCACTCGAGATAGGCGAAACTCATCCGATATTCTATCACCAGGTTTGAATTTGTTAAACATGAAGGGTGTGGTAGGAAACCATGGTGATAAAATAACGTCGCGAGATGAGGGTCTGAGATTTCGTTGAAGACCCAATTCTTGTCTTCGACTGTACCAGGCGTAGGATGGGCTTCACGTTCTTCTGTCGAGTAAAGGTGCAAGCTCGCCCCCGACTCGCAGCGAGCTGACCTAGTAGATGCATACGAGCTTGGAGGCCGACTTCGTCCCCTGCAATCCCTCAAAAACCCCATATACGATATGTATTGCTGCCGCGCAGTTTCGGATGCGTTTCCTAAGATATCCTGCAGCCTAGGCGCTTTTTCTTCCCGGGCCAAGCAATGCAACCGAACGCCGCAGTCGTTACTAATGTATAGGTCTATACCGAGGCAGGAGTCGCAACTGCATTTCATGGCAATACTTTTGTTTTTTCTTTTGTCGTTTTCTGTTCTGACGTTATTAACGTCCTTTTTATCACTTAAGGGGTCGTTGCCTTCCCTATTCTCATCGTCGATGCCTTTGTCGTTGTCATCGTCTTCGTTGTATCCATCGTCATGTTCGTCGCCATTGCGGTCCGTTTCACAACTATTGGCTCTTTCGTTGCTGTGAAGTTCGCTGATGCATTGTCCCACACTATTTGTCATCATGGCTTCGAGTGGGGTAAAACCGTCGACGTCGCGTTGCTCAAGAAGGCTGCGGTCCGCATTTTCTAAGAGAACTTGCAAGATCTCAAGGTTTACCGAGAAAGCAGCTAAGTGGAGCGGAGTTTGGCTGTACGCGTCTTTCTCCAGAATGGGACCCGGGGCTCGACGGATAATTTCTTTCACTCGATCAACATCGTTTTTGACCACTGCGAGGCTCAAAGGACCGCATTCGTACGCTAATGAGGGTCAGATAATAATCCTAATCCCAGCTATGTGCAATTTTCATGCGCCCTCTTTTAATCCTACCTTCTGCAAAGCCAGGAGAAATCCGATAGAGCCGATTAATTTCGAAGATGATCTCATGGGGGCGGATTGAAGAATGATTTATGACTGCTGGTCTTTTCTCGGGATTTGCCTGGATCAAGAGGTTTATAAGAGTCTGAACCGACTCGTCGTTGAACCTCGCTGGTGCTACTCCACACAACGGAGAAACTCCTAGATCTATCGTCAAATTAAGTACCCAGAAGTGTTCGAATATCTCAATACTAACCATTCACATTGTAAGTGAATGCCGGAACACCGTATGAAAGCAGCATATGGACAAATTCTATCATTAGGCTGTCCACGGTGTCTTTATGAACTCGCATTGCTACACAAACCTACATTTGTGTTAGCGTTGCAAAGTAAACATAATGAATGCGAACAGAGAGAGAGAGATGTACGATATGAACAACAGAGTGCATCAAGCTGTCGTTTCGTATATCAACAGCAGTAGGATACGCTTGTCCGCTATCAAAAAGCCCAGCCAACTTGTCGATGCAGTGGGCAACAAAAGACTCTAGGTCCACCGCCTCGCGTATTTCGAAAAGACTATCACAAAGCAGTCGCACAATGCGGAACGCAGGATCTACCTTGACGTCAACAGTAGGATTGCAGGTGAAGTTTGGGCTGATGCTGAAGCCACCAGCTCCAGAGGTCCATGCGAAAGAGACATCGATAGCCTTCTTTAGAATGCTAGAGATCCCTCTGTAACTGAAGCCTAGTGTTACTCGTTTTCTGCCCTTCATCTTTTCCACTGGGCAGGCTGACCAATGTTCGAGTGCCTCCCATTCACCTGAGAAAGAAAGGTGGCCCAAGCGTAACCCTCTTCTCTCCGTTATTTTTTGTAAGCAAGGGCAGGTACACACTCGTCCCGATACTGAGTTTTGATGCCAAAGCGGATTTGGGACCGCGTTTCCTGCCTGTGGAGAACGATCATGCAAGTTCATTCTGATCCCCTGAAGATGTTGGTGTCCCAGCGGCTGAAGCGCGTCGCTAACGTCTCTAAGCAATGCCGGCTTGCCAGCTAGTGAGCACGCTGCAACTGTATTGCTGTGGCTTGGTGAATAGGTTTGCTGGATTTGGTGCACAAGCTGAGTCAACGTCTCAACTATCTCGCGGTCCCGCCTAGCCCTCTCTTTTTCTTGTTGCATAAGCTGTTGTGTCAGGCCTCTCGTTGCTTGAACATGCCGTAGAACTAGTTCGCTATCCTCTCGGAGTCGACCTGAGAGAGAGTCATGATGAGAGATGAGAAGCTGATTTGTGGCATTGAAACCGCCCTGCACCGATTGTAAGCCGTCGCTAATGAGGGCCACGGGCATATGAAGAGCAGCTATTTCCGAGCGAATGAGTAGAGTTTGCGACGAGATTTCGCGAGAAGACGACAGGACTGCGGCAATCTTATCTGAGTGCCCTCTCAAAGTTTGCCTTGGCACAAGTCAGTTCACCAAGCGCCTGTCTACGAAAAGAGACTAGACAGCTTACTGATTCAATACTTCCAGAGTAAGCTGCAAAGCGTCGGTAGCTTTCTGCAATCTCTCGCCAAGTTCCCGGATCTTCGAACGGTCGAACGCGTATGTGAACTTCTTCATCTGATTCTTCAGACGCGGAATCCTGCTCTGGCTGCCACAACCAGCAAGCTCAGCGTGTAAAGTCTCCACGCTACTGAGCTGCGTCATGGATAAAGTCAAGTTTTGGGCTACTGCGGCAGCAACCTCCCTCGGTGTGTCAGACCATGCTTTTATGGCCAGTAAATTCTGGTTCAGAGCTTTGTTGTGCTGTTTGACAAATTCAAGCTCGTCTTCACGGTTCTCGAATGCGTCAACATACTTGAGGATACCGCTGGTGACTTGTAAGCCCAGCGATACCAGGCCGGCAACGGAGGCGCCCACGCCCATCCCCTCGAGCGCCATCTTTGTTGGTCAAAAAAACAAATGCGATGGACGAAATCGCGTTATTGAGACTTGAGTGAGGGAGAGGATCCCATTGTTTGGCGGAAGAGGCATGGATAACTGTCGACGACTCGTTGCAACGCCGTCGTTGGGCTCCAGGGCCGTCGTTGGGCTCCAAGGCAGACTGCGTCAGCCTTGGGATCAACCCAAGAAGCCGTGTCCAAATGCAGAGTAGCTGGACGTCGTGAGGGGTGCAAGCCCTTGAAGTCGAGGTGCGCCGTAAGTCAGCCTATCATATGCAATGAAGGGGCGTGGCAGTGCTTTCTGTCTGCAAGAACCCAACAAATGGTCCCATTGACTCAATGATTCACGGGTGCTCTTTCCTGTTGAATTTCGCCGTCCAGTCATCGCCATGGCTTAGACGCAGTTGATACATGATGGAAATCTACCAACAAAAATGGCCTCGGACCGCGAAGATACGGGGCCCCCCTTACGCCAACCTAAGCTTGCGATACCGAAGCTGCAACAACTCACTGCTCCTCCCTCCAAAACACTGAATGTATGTATCATTTAGTAAAGTCCTAAGAACTTCTTGACTGCCAGTCATTTCGAATCAAATCGACAAGTCAAACTCAGTGGGAACCTTTGGCAGTGCTGAAGACAAAGGCCGCACCCGATGCGACAAGATGCTCGCAAGCCTCGGATTTCAAGGGTAGACAGACACTACGACTGGAGGATGAGCGGGTAAAGGAACGTCGGTGACATTTCACGGCCAATCATTGAGCTTTCATTTGCAAGGAGTGGGGTATCGCCTCCGGAGCTTTAAATCCCTTGCCCAAATTTCTTGCGATAGCTCCGGAAGCAGAGGTGGGCTATTGCCATTCGCAACCTCAATTGCCACCACAAGTCCAAATATGTTGACGGCGCGTGGTCTCAGGAATGCTTGCCCAAGCTGTCGAGCTCGAATTTTGAGCTTGACAGGATCGCGCATGGCCGGTGCAGCCTCGCCTGCACGAGCCAGCCCCTCGAACTCTTCGAGGCTAGCTGCGTCGCCCCCAGTGGTGCAATCTACCGGTCGCAGAACGTTTGCGGCGACAGCACACATATTTCAGGAGTCTGAATCGAACAAACCCGACTCGAAACATCTTTCACGGCCCGCCGACATCGAGACCGTCGTTCGCGAGGCGAAGCAGCGATTCCGAGACACATTGCCCAAGGGCTATCTCAGCGACGAGGAATACACGCTGTATGAGCGATGGTACGGGCCACCGCTGAGAGAGACATCACCGGAAGATGTGGGCATAGAGTTTCTGAACGAGAAGCTGTCTGAAGCGCGGGTCCGGAAGGACGGCTCATCTGAGCCTGCCGTCCTTCGACAAGGCGAGGGCGGCATGTACGAAGAGGTGTCCTACATCCGGAAAGGAGTATCCCAAACGCCAAACGATGAGATGGGCGAAATCATCGAAGACACCGTCACTTCGGAATTGTCCAGTGAAGTCGAGCCGACCAAAGAACCGGAGCCCGGGGAGCGAGAGAACTACATCAACGTCGTGGCGAGAAACAAGCGAGAATACGATGCACTCATGAAGCTGCAGAAAGACTTTGAGGCCAACGCCCGCGCATACGAGGAATCGGAGAGAGCGCAGGCCTTGGCAGAAGAACAAGCTCAAGAGGAGGACGATATGCGCGACGAGGACCGGGAATTCGACGACGAGGAGGAGGATTTGGACGAGATGGATGACGGGATTCAAGATCAGGGTGTCTCCAAGCGTGCCGGTCGCTTGCACCCGCTCACGAGAGAGGGCCACTTCTCGACGAACCCTGCCACCGTCGCACTCCCATATGCCGGTTACATCCACCAAGTCACCACGATGCTCGGCAGAACAGATATCAAACACGTCCAGGAGGCGGCGGAGAAGGCCTTTGGAGGCCCCGGTCTGCCATACTCCCCTGCGACACCTGCGTCGAAGATGAATCTGCCCCAAAAACCTATTGGTATGGCCGTTTGGCAGGCAAGAATGTCGGATATCGACGCAGACGCTTTCGTCTCCACATATTTGCCACCTGCCTATGCCTCGGCCATGGGCAGTCTTGTCGAAGTCCGCAAACGCCTGGGTACGGATTGGCTGCGCAAGCTTTTTGAAAGAGAAGACGGCCAAGGTCCTCGCGTTCTAGACGTTGGGGCTGGAGGAGCTGGTCTACTGGCGTGGCAAGACGTCGTCCGCGCTGAGTGGGATGCCATGAAGTCCCGCGGCGAGGTTACTGGCAGAGGTCCTCCTGGAAAGCAGAGCTTGGTCATCGGAGCTGAAAAGCTGAGACTACGCATTTCCAAGTTCCTGCAAAACACGACCTTCCTCCCTCGGTTACCAGATTACCTTCACTCTGTGGAGAACCAACACCTACACGTCGACGCCAACGAGACTCCCCAACCCAGGAAGATGTACGATGTCATCATCGCGTCTCACCTGCTCCTCCCCGTGAAGGAGGGCCACAGACGCAAGGCCATTCTGAACCAGCTTTGGTCCTTGTTGAACCCCGAAGGCGGCGTTCTCATCGTTCTTGAGAAGGGTCAGCCCCGTGGTTTCGAGGCCGTCGCCGAGCTCCGCGATCGCCTGCTCGACGAATTCCTCATCCCACCTGGAGGCGAGGAACTCAAGATTCATGAGGAGGAGGGAAAGGAGGAGGAGGAGGAAACGCCCGCATTTATGAGAGTGAAAGAGCCCGGCATGATTATCGCGCCGTGCACCAACCACAAAGCGTGTCCCATGTACCTCGTACCCGGCAAGAGCAAGGGACGCAAGGACTACTGCCACTTCACCCAGCGCTTCGTCCGTCCTCCGTTTCTACAGAAGATCATGGGTGCAACCCAGCGCAACCACGACGACGTTCAGTTCAGCTACGTCGCGATCCAGCGCGGCGTTGCGGCCAAGGAGGGCGAACTCGCCGGCGACGAAGCAACCACACGCGCCTTCGAGGGTTACGAAAACGCCGAGGTCGCTCCCGACATGCTCTCCCTGCCCCGCCAGATCCTCCCGCCCATCAAGCGCCGCGGGCATGTCACCCTCGACGTCTGCACGCCCTCGGCCCAGATCGAGCGGTGGACGGTGCCGAAGAGCTTCAGCAAGCAGGCCTACCACGACGCGCGCAAGGCCAAGTGGGGTGACCTGTGGGCTCTGGGCGCGAAGACGCGCATGCGTCGCAACGTGCGTCTAGGCAAATCCGAGATTGAGGACGACGGTGGTGTCAGGGCGCAGCGGGCGAAGGAGGCTGCTACGAGGAAGAAGAAGTCTGTAAATGTCGATCTGAATGAGCACGGCGTCATCGGCAACCCCGATGCTATCGCCAGGGCGGCGGAGCCGAGACGCCGGAAGACCAGCAGGCAGAGCGTCAAGCAGGACTTGAAGAAGCAGGTGCAAGAGGCTGACGATTGATGCGTTGTCAGATCATGTTGTATGAACATCAATGTGTATAATGCGGTTGGGGGGGGGGAACTGTAACAACACCAAAACGCAATACCAGGACATAGACCAAAGGGGCCGGAATAGGGGCATGTAAGGAAACATCATCGCAAATGCTCGTCAAGAGCCAGTGTCACACATCTCAATACCAACACACAATCAATATGACAGCTTTGATCCCATTCCATTCTTATCTACATAGTATAAAAACCCAATCCACGATACTAACTCCCCCTCCCCTCTACCCCCCTACCCCTCCATGAATGTCGGCCGCACGGCCCCCAGCGACTTGGATCTCCGGTGACGGCTCCGCGGAAGTCGGGGCGAAAGCGGCTGATTGGCCACGATGGGAGATGCCGATAAAGGCCGATAAGGCACGCCTCCAATTCCCCCACGCGCCGGCTGTCGGGATGGTGTCATCTTCAGCGAATGAAAAATTAGCTGACCTTTTTTCCCCGGCGCATGATTGGACTCGCACCCTTCTTTCGGGGTCTGCGCTGTAAGGGCAAAAATGACTGGACGGCTTCTTGAAATTGTTCTTAGACCACGGCTTAATAAACATCAGTGGCCAAAGAGCTGCGGCTTAGGTTTTTATTTTTGGAGGTCATTCGATCCCGATAAATTTCTCGGTCGCGGGCTTTTGATCCTGAATGCTTCGTTTCATGTGGCGGACGTTTATGGCTGACTGACTCTCATTACTTCGACTTCACGATAGGCGCCCACCAGGGGAGACAGGGGTTGTAAGACCTGCTGCTGAAGACTGAACAACACCACCAAACAACTAAAGACTCATTCGAGTCACACACAAATCTCTCACAAGAAATGGCGACAACAAAATCCCTACTCACAGCCCTCAACTGCAAGGGCAACACCCATCTCATCATCGGCACAAACCCCCTCGCCGCCGCCCGCTGCACCCAAACCATCAACGCCGGCGCCACCCCGGTCCTCCTGGCCCCAGACACCCCGGACCTGCACTACGGCCTGCAGAAACGCATCGACGCAGGCGAGGTGACATGGCACAAGAAGGCCTTTGAAGACGCCGACCTCTTCACCCTCGGCCGCGACGACGTCGACAACGTCGTCGACGCCGTCTTCGTCACCTCGGGCCCGCGGGACCCCCTGAGCGCGCACATCTCGGCCCTCTGCAGGCGGAACCGCATCCCCGTCAACGTCGTCGACGCGCCGCAGCTCTGCACGTTTTCGCTGCTGTCGACGCACACGGACGGGCCGTTGCAGATTGGCGTGACGACGAACGGGAGGGGCTGCAAGCTTGCGTCGCGCATCCGGAGGGAGGTCGCGGCGGCGTTGCCTACCGATCTCGGGGCGGCGTGTGCGCGGTTGGGCGACGTGAGGCGGAAGATCCAATCCGAGGATCACCTTCCTGATGAGGTTGATGATTCCACTGATCAGATGGCCAACTTCAACAAGCTTGTCACCGAGGCGGATCTCGAAGCGGCGAAGAATAGGAGGATGAGGTGGTTGAGTCAGGTGTGTGAGTACTGGCCGCTTAAGAGGTTGGCTGCCATCACCGACGAGGAGGCCGAGTCCGTGTTGAAGTCTTACTCGGGGGCTGTCGGGGTTTCAGCGACGGCGGAGACGTCTGGGAAGCCACCTGTCGCAGGACTCGGTGCCGGAGCCAGGGCGCAGCAGCAAGGGAGGATTATTCTCGCGGGCAGCGGACCCGGGCACCCTGACCTCCTCACTCGCGCGACTCACAAGGCGATCCAGACGGCTGATCTCATCCTGGCGGACAAGCTTGTGCCGGCCGGTGTGCTCGACCTCATTCCTCGTCGGACGCCGGTGCAGATTGCGAGGAAGTTCCCCGGAAATGCGGACCAAGCCCAAGAGGAGCTCCACGAGCTCGCTCTTGCAGGCGCGAAGGAGGGCAAGACGGTGTTGAGGTTGAAGCAGGGCGATCCGTTTATTTACGGCCGTGGTGGGGAAGAGGTTGCATATTTCAGAGAGCACGGCTTCGGCGATCGCGTCACAGTGCTGCCCGGCATAACGTCTTCTCTGAGTGCGCCGCTCTTTGCTGGTATTCCGCCTACCCAGCGCGATGTTGCGGATCAGGTCTTGATTTGCACGGGCACTGGAAAGAAGGGCAAGCCGCCCGCCCCGCCGGAGTACATTGCCAGAAGGACCGTGGTGTTCTTGATGGCGCTGCATCGGATCACTGGCCTTGTCCGTGAGCTTACATGCTATCTGGAAACCGAGGAGGGTGAGGGGGATGAAAAACCAAAGAGGACCTTGTGGCCTAGGAACACGCCTTGTGCCGTTATCGAGAGGGCGAGCTGTCCTGATCAAAGGGTCATCCGGACGACGCTTGAGTACGTTGCCGAGGCTATCGAGTCCGAGGGCAGCAGACCCCCTGGATTGCTTGTTGTTGGCCGGGCGTGTGAGGTGTTGTACGAGAAGGAGAAGGGAAGGGCGTGGGCTGTCGAGGATGGTTTCAAGGGATTCGACTTTGAGGAGTTGCCTGGCTTATCATGACTCACTTGAAATTCGGAGTTTGGGAAGCATGCAAATTATGATTTAGACAAAGAGGGACATGGCATTACAAGGCGCAGGGTGCGGCTTCCTTGGTAACATTCGGCAAACTTGTTGAATACGTAAATGCAAATCTTCCAACTCCATAACACCCAAAACCCCCAGATTAGAACGATGTGCAACCCAAAAAAAAAAAAAAAAATTCAGACAATATGAGCCGGGAACGGCCGTCACTTGAGTCAACTCTCGCGTTAAGCTCAATCCAAAGTTTCGAAGCCAAGATGGTGATGATAGATGCTGTGCACTGTTAGCCGTCGCAACACATCCGATGTTTCTGTGGAGTTTCTTACCGATGGACATCGTGAGAACGACGTGAGTGAACAATGAGCATTGCGTTCCTTGACAAGATATCTTACTGTCTGTACGATGGTGGAGAAAGCCTTCAGCGCCCTCGCATTCCGAGCTTGGAGTGTAAGCACGATCTGCCTCAAGTTGAGATTCTGTTCCATGCTCTCGTGTCTCGGGAGTCAACTGGCCGTCCAAAAGATCAAGAATACGGTTCTTGTTGTAAGTGTCGCTGTTTTCGATGAATCTTCGGGGGCTGAAGGCTGCAAATTTTGTGGCACCTCTAGCCAAGCTTCCAGTCTGAGCGACAACGGTGTCATGATCGTCTCTTAACTGGATACACCTACTACCCCCTCGCACGTCTTCATCCCTGCTGATGTATATTGTGAAGTTAAGTTCAGCGGGATGGCGAAGTAGATCTTCCCCGATAGCGCCAGCCCATTCCAAACCCCATATACAATCAGACCACCCGCACCACGCCGCGACGAAAAAGATCGTCTGCAATAATGTCAGGTTGGGCACTAAAATTCTTCCACTACGAGACTGTATCATATCCAGGCCCCAAAAGCTCATGGGTGAGTTAGGGCAGACTAATCCAAGCTCAAGAGTCGTCTTGGTCACAACCGGCCCAACCCCTGTGTGATCATCTTGAAGTCCACCGCGAATGTGGTAACTTAGGGCACAGCTGATAAGTAATTTTGCTTCTTCCCCCGAATGCTCAGTGACTGGCCGCAGGCGAATCCACCAAATTGGGAATGCAGAACTGCCCATGTTCGCGAAGGTGTAAGCAGGCGACCAGACTCCATTATGAAAGCTTTTGGCAGACCTGTCTTCACATACCCTTCCCGCCAGGTAAATTCCGTTTCCCAGGAATATCAACGAAACCGTCGACGTCGCTCGATCACTTGTACCACCAGGCAATAGCAATAGCGACCATTCCAGGCCCGGTAGGGAGTCACTGAGGTTCATCAAAAACTTTACCAGTTGTACAAGGTCACCAGAAGAAGTCTTTTCGTACGTAGCCGGAAGCATAAGCACAAGACGCGTCATCGGAGATAGTGTACCTCTGACATCAAATTCTCGAATGCATACGTCCATTTTTGATCTGATACATGGCTGTATGACGAAGTCTTTGATGGATCTGTGGGCGAATTGCAACTCTGTATCTCCGGGCCGACACTCGACTGCCTTTGTTTCGACAAGCCCTTTACAGCATTTCGTCAACATTCTCTTCGTATGCGAAAAAGAGGCAAAGCTCTTTGCCAAACGGGTGTGGGTAGTAGGTGACATCAAAAGTTCTGGATACGGATTGTTCTCGTTGTGTACGAGATGTCGATAACCCAATATGGTGACATCCAGGCCCCATCGACTTGCCTCGAGAATCAAAGCAAATAGGTTGTACGCCTGTACTCTGAGAGATCGTTCCATGGTAGAAATGAGGTGGTGGAATAGCGCATCAAGCTCTTCGGGAAGCTCTTCTACTTATCCGAGAAGCCGGTCGGTGGGAAAGGAGCTGCGAGAGAGTTCAGCCACGTTCTTCGTGACAAGCGCCACCCATAGGAAGATTCCTTGTGCCTTTTCCACAATCGATATCATCAGTTGATTTTTCACACTTGTGCATGACACACAGGAGAGCCTGTCCAGGACATATGCCATCATGTCCTGCTTCGTTAGATAATGCAGTCGAATCCGCAGATCAGATGAGAATGTGTCCAAGAACCCGTTGTACTCCCTACTGGAAACGCAGAATTTCGTGTTCCCCTGACTAGACAGAGCAAGGGATCGAAGCTCATCTGCCAAATCCCAATGTGTGTATTGTGATGTCTCTTCGAGTTCGTCCAAACCGTCGACGAAGAAGCAGAATCGATGTGTGGATCGGACTCCACTTTCGCGTATCAAGCGCCTGAATGCCTCAATGCAGTCTTTTTCGCTGATCGAGAGTGACTTTCGTACCTGCCAAGATGATTCTTTGGCTTGTTTCCAATGGTCTGGCATGGCTTCAGGCAAAAGCTCTGTTTATATAGGTATCTCTATTAGTATCCTTAGCTACTAGCTTCTAGTAGAGAGCTTAGAGATAGCTTAGAGCCTTCTAGCATTTAATCTTCTAGGCGATATTCTAGATTTTTAAGAGCTACCTACTATAATTAGAAGGTAGGTTAATAGTAATTAACTAGTCTTTTAGCTTAGGAGTAAGAGTAGCCTCTAGGAGGGATATCTAGACTTAGCTAGGCTAGTTGCTACCCCCTATATCTGCTAGGGTCCGCTTAAATCTCAGCAAGAAGGCTGAGAGGGACTCTATCTCTCTCTACTAGAGGGTCTGCAGTTAGGCTACCGCTTGAGGCTACAGGTTGTAATCCTTCTAGGTTAAGTTAAAGTAAGCTATAAAATCCTTAAAGTTATATTTTCCTCCCTTACTACCTACTCTATAGAAGGTAGAGACTACTAGTTAGGGGTTAATATCTAGATATAAATTAATAATATATTACGCCTCTATATCTATAGGGTAAAAGACCTAGTTAATCACGAGAATATATCTTATCTATTGCGCCCATAAGGCGTATTCTCTCTACTAACCTAAGAACTTCGGGGTTAAGAGTAGTAGCTTCTAGGTTACTACACTATATATTACTAGTAGTCCACTAGTAGTAGTTATCTAGGGGGGCATAGCTAATTGCTAGTTACTCCTCTATAGCTTCTATATTTACTACTAGAGGTAGTTTAATATTATTACTAAGTTGGTATATAATAGCTCGCCTTAGCTATTAATTATCAGGTTATTAACTAACTTAGTAACTAGTGGGGAGCAGCGCTTAATTGTAAGGAATAATAGTTGGATGCACCTCGCACGGCCGCATTGTTGGCGAAACGCCGGCGAATTAGCGGCTAGCGAACATATGAATGGGAAAATCCTGTTATATATGAGAGCGTAGACCTTAAGCAATAGTCTAATATAGTAATAGATACCTATATTCTAATATCCTAACCTTTCCTAGTTAAGGCTTATAGCTATACTCTTATAATTTTATTGCTTCTATCTCGATTTGAGTAACTAGTGCTAGTTAGGATATTGGGAATGAATTAGTAATAGCTTACTAACTAATTAGCAGCTAAGTTTAACTCTAATAAACTATAAACTGGGCATACTGATTTCAACTAATAGGGACTAGGCCAATATAACCCCAATCGTTCGCTAAGTCCCGAGATATAGGAGAGCTAGCGCGACGATTGCGCTAATAGGATAAATAACCCTAATAATACTATTATTAGGGAAATAAGGGATAGGGGTTATACTAGGTTCTAGCTAACACTAGATTAAGTAGGCTACCTACTACTTAGTAAATAGATAGTAAGTATTAGCTAATAGAGCACCCCACTAGAGTCTATACCTAATAGTATTATTCCCAGGATTTTTAGCTAGGCGATAGCACTATTATAGAAGCAGCAGGAGAGCCACCTAGAATAGATATATCTGTAGTAGTAGTGGTATAAGGAGCAGACTGCGATATTACTGCGGGAGCTTGCTAAGCGTTTAATAAAGAAGTACTCCTAGAAGGAGTATAAGAAGCTACTTTTATATAACTATTATACTTTAGGTGAAGATACTACTATAGATTAAGTTAGTAACTAGATTTAGGCTATTGAGGAGGGAAACTAACTGCGCCCTAATAGTATGCTGGAGCAGTAGGTCTAATAGGCCCTTATAAAGATAAGCCTATTACTATAAACTAAGTAGTAAAACTATAGGGGCGGGTTAGAAGGAGATCTAACTTAGGCTAATTACTTAGTATTTACTTGCTATAAGTATATTAACTCTAAGCTTTAGAAGTAGAGGTACTATAAGAAGCTTAATACTATATATTAGAAAGAGATATAGTCCCTAATAGAGTTCTTTACTGAATAGTTAGTAATATACTATAACTTAGGTATAGTAGGTGTTGAAGATAGTAAGGCTGAAGCTTATATGCTATACTTTTAACTGCTACTATTCCTATATAGGGAGCTAGAATATTAGAAGGCTGAGGTATTAAGACTAAGGGATGTGGCTGCTAAAGCGGAGCGCCTATGGGATATATATTGCTAATGGGGCGCTAAGTCTTTGCGGAGCGAGAGCAGGAAGAGATAGGCAAATAAAGAGCCTACTACAAGGCCCGCACCTGCAGTGAGGATAGGATAAATAGGGTAGTAGGGCTAGAGGTATAGAATATCGCTAGGATCGCGTGATCTAATGCTTTACTAACCTCTTAGCAATATACCTCAGGGGCCTAGCTATAGTTCTAGCGCGCCTAGGGGCCTAGTAGATAACTCTATAGTATATTTTAGCTATAATAAGAGGGGATATAAGTAGAGAGACTATCCTGAGGCAAAAATAAGGCGTAAAGTAAATATGATATTAGTAGGATACTAACTGCTTATTAATAAGGTGAGGATTAATATAATCTAAACTATAGTAAAGGTTGAGGAACTTAATTTATTAGAAAATAAGTAGGCTGGGGGCTTACTCTAGTAACTCCTACGCTAGATTTTAGACTAGAAGTTCTCCTAATAGGAGATACTATAAAGAGATAGGCGCTTATTCTCTAAAAGCTTACTAAATAGGAAGTTATTATAGATATAGACTCTTATTTTTAGGTTAATATTATTAGTAGTTAATTAGTATAATCCCTCTAGCTAAAACCTATAGAGGCTATAGCTCCTACTTTAGAAGGGTTTAATAGATTATCTATAGTAATATCTCTAAAGATATACTAGCTAACCTTCTTTCTAATAGACTTAAGGGGGAGGCTGAGGAAGATTAGGTAGTTATTTATTAAGGCTTACTAACTAGAGGGAGCTAGAGACCTCCTCCTATTATAATAGTTTATGGGCTGAGAAGGTATTATCATTAATATCTAGATAAATAAATGGGAATATAAGCGGATTAGTATTATAGAGCTGTTAGTATTTATATAAGAGGTTATTAAAAACGGCTAGAGGGCCTATATATTATATATCTTAGGGAATATATCCCCCTATGAGCTAGCTATAGAGGCCCTGGGAGAAGAGGACTCCCTAGATGTAGATAAAGTACTACTATCCGAATTGGAAAGCGAACGCGCAACGTTTAATAAGTAAGTAGCGAAGGAGTTTCTATTTCTAGAGGGCGTAGAGCACTCTATTAATCTAGTTGAGGGGAAGAAACCCCTATATAATCTGCTCTACTTACTAAATGAGAGGTAACTTAAAAGGCTTTACTAATACCTCGCTACTAATTAGGCGGTAGAGAGGATCTAGGCTTTAATAAGTGAATTGGGAGCCCTAATACTATTTATTCTAAAGAAGGATAGGATCCTACGCCTTTATATAAACTATAGGGGCCTCAATAGGATTATAAATAAGAACTAATATCTCTTACTGCTTATTATTAAGCTATTAGATAGGCTTTAGGGAGTGAAGTAGATTTTAAAGATTGATATTAGGGATGCCTACTACTATATCTATATTAAGCTTTCTGATTAGTAGAAGATAGCCTTTAGGATATAATATAGCTATTTTAAGTATATAGTTATGCTATTTAGACTTATGAATGCCCTAGCTACCTTCTAGGCGTATATTTACTATGCGCTTGCTAAGCTTCTAGATACCTATTATATTATATATATAGATAATATTATAGTCTATTTATTATTAAGAGAATAATATATAGAAGACTTCTGCTAGGTGGTCTATAGGCTTTGCTAATAGGGACTCTATATTACGCTAAGTAAATATAGTTTCTACTAATAGCGAGTAGAGTTCTTAGGGTATATTATTATACTAGAGGGTATATCTATAGAAGAGTTTTATATTTAAGCTATTACTAAGTAGAAGCTACTAAAGATATATAGGGAGATTTAAGTCTTCTTAGGATTTTATAACTTCTACTATAAGTTTATTATAGGCTATTTAGGTATAGTGGCCCTAATAACCTCCCTACTAAAGGGTAGTGAGAATAATAAGAAGACTAGTGAATTTATCTAGCTAGAAGAGGCGCAAAAGGTATTTAAGTAGCTATAAGCTGCCTTCTGCTCTATAACTATTCTCTAATATTAGGATCCTATCTAAGAGATAAGGGTTGAGATAGATGCCTCTACTAAGGCTATTTCTAGTATTCTATTATAGTATATTAATAGCTAGTAGCAACTAGCTACTTATTACTTATAGAAACTTAGTAATACTAAGTAGAGATAGGGCGTGGGATAATAGAAACTCCTTACTATTATAGAAAGCCTTAATTATTAGGCTTACTATCTATAGGGTATATTAAAGAAGTTTATAGTTCTAATAGATTACTAGGCACTTAAGGGCGTTATTAGCGCCTTAGCGCGGGACTTTTAGGGAAGGCTTGCTAGATGGGTATATAAGCTCTTAGCGTTTAACTTTAACCTAGAGCATAGGTCTGGGGTAATTAACCTAGCGGATGGTCTGTCCAGGAGGCCAGATTATATAGAGGGGGAGGTGAAATATAATAATATCCTCCTAATATTAGTAAAGAAGCTGGGAATTATTGCAGACCTCCCAGCGGACCTTTAGGAAAGTATTTTAGGACTAGAAGGCTATACTATAACCTCTAAGGCATTTATTAACGCTATAAGGGCTACTATATATAGCCCCATCTAGAGGGATAGCTCCTAGAGCAGAGACGCCTCAGTCTCTAGTTAGCGCTACGCTCTATAGCGCGCTAATAATACTATAACTATTATAGCTATAATAACCTAATGCTAAAGCATAAGGGCTATTATAAAGAATGCTTAGCGAGGGGTTACTAACTAAGAGGACTTATTTAGAGCTGGGGTTACTATAGCGTAATAGTATATCCTATATAATATTATGAGGGAGCTTATAATAAGTGAAATAGTATAGATTTAATGACCCTCTGAGCGGATAGAAGATCTTGTTTGCGGACTGTAGGCTAACGACTTGTATTACTAGATATAAGTGGAGAGAGTTTGGCAGCTAGCTAGTAATTATAGGGGTTATATAATTAATAACTATGGAACCTTATTTTATAAGGGGAGGTTAGAAATACTATAGGAGGAATTACTTAGACTTAAGATCCTTTACTAATACTATAATAATAGTAGAGCGGGCTATATAGGCGCCTAGAAGACTACTAACCTAATCTTAAGGAAGTTCTATTAGCTAAATTTAGCTATAGATATTTATAGCTATATTATAAGCTGCTAGATATGCCAAGGGATTAGGGTCCTAAGGCATAAGCCTTATAGGAAGTTAGAGCTATTACTCTTCCTAGTATATCTATTTTAGGAAATTAGCCTAGACTTTATTACTAGGTTGCTACTAAGCTATTAGTATATAAGTAGGGAGTATAATATAATTCTTATTATTATTTACTAGATAACTAAGTTTATTATATTTATTCTAATAATAAAGTGGATAATAGCTGCTGAGTTAGTGTGGATTATTTATAAGCGAGTTAAATATTATTTTAGTACTCTAGAGGGTATTATTAGTAATTAGGATAAACTCCTTACTAGCTATTTCTAGGAAGAGTTTATATATATAAGGGCAATAAAGCGTTGCCTCTCTATAGTATATTATCCTTAGATTAATAGGCAGACTAAGCAGATATATTAGATACTAGAGAAATACCTGCGGGTATATGCTAGTGACTTGCTATTGGAATAAGTAGTGCAACTACTAGAGGCTAAGTTTATATATAATAATAGTTACTATAGTACTATTAACTATTTTGCTAACAGAGGCCCTATATAGGTACTACCTGCGTTATATAGAATATATACTCCTAGTAAATAAGGTTATAGTATAAGGCGTGCGCGAGTATATTAAATACCTTTCGACCCTTTAGCAAAGGGCCTAGGAGTACTAGCAGTAAGCTATAGAGGCTTAAGCTAAGTACTATAACGCGCGGTATTAGGAGAAAATATACTATTAGGGATAGGTTGTTAGGCTATTAATGAGGAACTTTGGGTTTAAGAATAAGAAACTAGTGCCTAGGTTTATTTAGGTTGCTATTATAGAGCTAGTTAGTAAATAAGTATATAGAGTCTATTTATCTAAATAGTACTATAGAATATATAATATCTTCTCTATTACTCTACTAGAGCTATAGGATAATTGCTAAAGTAATAGCGAAGGCTTACTAATATATCTAGAGCTTAAGGATAAGCTAGAGGAGTGGGAGATAGAGGAGATTATTATGTAGTAAGAGTCTGGCGATAAGGCGCGGTATCTTATGAAATAGGTAGAGTAGCCTATAGAGTATAATATATAGGAGCTTATAGAAAACTTAGTGAATGCGTAGGGGGCTGTTTATAAGTTTGATAGATAAGTGAAGAGAGCCTATAAGAAGTGGGATAATTAGCTAAGTTGTGGCGATATATTACTAATAGTTAGGTGAAAGGATATAGTAATAAGAAGTGAAGTTTAATATAAAAATAATTTAATTAGCGGAGAAGTATTACTAATATAGTAGTAAGAAGCTAAAAGGGTATTATTCTATAAGAAAAAGAAAAAGAACTAACTACCTATATAGTTATTTAACTATTACTATAACTATTATAAGGGGTATAACTACTATAAGGAGCATGAGGAGCATAAGGACTATAGGAAATATAAGAACTATAACTACTATAACTACTACTTAGTAAGCTATTATTATTGCCTCCCTGGCTACTACTAGCACTACTCGCGCTACTACTACTAGTAGCAGCTGCTTTACTACTACTACTAGTAGGCTAACTGCTACCTAACTTATTACTAGAAGAGCTGTTGGGGATAGTAATAGCGCTCTTGGCCTTCTTATTGCTTCTATTCTTATCTACTAACTTATTGCTGCCTAGCTGCCTATATTTCTTAGTGGGAGTATGAAGGTAGGAGGTATAAGAGATAGGATAGGCGCTAGTAATAGTAATATAGTAGGAGGGGATATTATTTAATGAAAATATAGTGAGGTGGCTCTAAAGCTTGTTACTAAAAATAGGGAAAGAGTTGATATTATGCTTGTGAGCGAGTATTGGGACTAGAACTATTAATAGGTTGGTGACTAGTTAGTTAATTTTATTAGTAAGATATATAGTAGGGGTATTATTGCGAATATAGGGCGGCTAAGTAGCGTTTAGTTGCTAAAGAATATTAGTGCTATTATAGAGGGTTCTAACCTAAGTAGCTTATTAGTGGGGAATAATTAGTATGAGGAGGGCGAATAGTAGTATATATAAATTAGGATATTAAGAGCAAGATGCTTATAGATAGAGGCAAGCTCCTGGAGCTATAACTGCTCTATATTCCGCGAGCTGCTGCTAGTAGTGGGATTATAAATAAGCTTACTGATCTTCTTCCACGCTGCTAAATAATTAGCGAGCGCCTAGAGGATATAAAAATAATAGAGAGGGGTTAATGTGCCCTTACTCTCCTAGATCTAGAACTAGTAGAATATGCTCTAGGTTATCTAGGTAGTACCCTAAAGCTCCTGAGGGACCTATTGAGCGATTAGGATATAATAAATAGATAGTAACTAATTAGCAACTTATAGTATAATACTTCTTCTTATTATAGTTATAGTAGACGCACTTCTATGTATGCTTGCTGTATATATAGCGAAAGTTAATAATATTGAGATATATCTTAATTAGGTATCTGAGGTAAGGGCAGCTACTATTAGTATTGCTAGTGAGATTACTTGAGAGATTCTCAGGCTTATATAGGTACTTTGTAAGCACTACGCCTATATAAGCGATATGAGATATTATAGTAATTAAGTAGCAGAAGGTTAGGGAGTAAAAAGGAGGGAGTAGGTAAAAATAGAAAGGGAAAAGTAGCAGACTCTGTGATGCAGCAATAAGTTATAGAGAAGATGCTAAGAGAAGAGAGGTAGCTAGTTAAAAATTCATAAATAGGATAGAACTTCACTAAGTTAGAGACCTCAAAAAGAAGAGACCCTTTTATACTTAGGGTTATAGGGTAATAAAGGTTAATAATTACTAGATATATACTAGTAAATAGATATATAATAGGCGGCGACTAATTACAAATTATAATAAAGGATTTTAAAAAATAGCTATAGTATAATAGCTAAAAGTATATTATTCACTAGAGTTATCTAAGTCCGGCAAAAAGAATAGCAGAAAGAATAGCGACTAATAAGGCTGAGTGCTACTATTTGCTGCTATTATATCGCCCTGCGGTTAGCGAACTGAACTATAGCGCTAGATGCTATAATACCCCACTTTCTTTTCTTTAACGCCTTGGGGACCAAGGCTTTGGAGAGGGGGATAATTATAAGGAATAATGGTTGGATGCACCTCGCATGGCCGCATCGTTGGCGAAACGCTAGCGAATTAGCGGCTAGCGAACATATAAATAGGAAAATCCTATCACATATGAGAGCGTAGACCTTAAGCAATAGTCTAATATAGTAATGGATACCTACGTTCTAACATCCTGACCTTTCCTAGTTAAGGCCTATAGCTATACTCTTATATTAATCTATCTCTCGTCGTTATAGTAGTAAGCTTTAAATATATAAAGGGCTAGACCTAAGTCTATGCGATAAGAGGTAGCGTAATACTGTTTATTTGAAGCTAAAGAGAAAAAGGAAGTGTTGGTCTCACAAAGACTGGATCCAGAAGGTAGGGGGGGATACGCGTAATATTCAAAATGGTGATGTCTGATGAAAGAAGGTATCTAGAAGGGTGGCCAGCGAAAGGAGGAACGATATGGTAGACCGACGAGGCGGGTCATGTGACCATGGGTCACGTGACTGTTGGCATCGTTCCTGCCTGCTGGGCCACGGGCCCGACACTTGGGTCGGGTCCGGATGGGCGAATATCCCAACAGGAAGGGTTTTCTGCTTTAGCATAGTTACGCTGGGTTTGTGGGTAGCTACTGGGTGGGCCCTAAGAGCAGTGAATCTGGGCAGAAGCCCAGATGGTTCCAACTGGGCGTAGCCCGTAACACTACTAATTATTATAGATAATAGCAAATTCAAATAGCGTGTAGAAGAAATCTATATAGCATAATAGAAGGCTGTAGGGAGAGGGCAGTAGCGCGAGGAACTAATTAAGTAGGAGGGATATGCAGAGCCTACCTAGGAGCTAGTAGAGGCTATTAAGGAAACTAAGGCAGCTAGTAGATATAAAGGAAGATATAAGCTAATTATAGCTAATAATAGCAACCTAGCCTACGCCTAGAGGGCCCCTAGCTGGGGGAGGGGATGATATTATAGGCTACGCCCAGTTAGAACTATCTAGGCTTTTACCTAGATTCACCGCTTAGGGCCCACCTAGTGGCTACCCACAAACCTAGTATAACCTCGCTAAAGCAGAAAACTCTTCTCTTTCCTCTTTAGCTTCAAATAAACAGTATTACGCTACCTCTTATTGCACAGACTCAGGTCCAGCCCATCGCACGGGGTTATTGCAACAGTAGTCTTATTTATATTTTAATTAAACTCGTTTTTCTTTTTTCTAAATTAATTAATTTACTCTAGCTTTACCAATAATACTTTTATTTAGTATTTAATTAGTATTATTGTTATTATTTATTATAACTTAGGGGTATCTTATTCTTAGTCTAATTATTATTATTTATATCTTTATTACTATTAGGAGGATTTAAAAGCTTACTTCTAGGGAATTAAAAGAGTACTATTTTATATTATAATTCTTTTATACTACTCCAATAGTTTATACCCCTATTATATTAGTAGAGAGATAAATATATTAGTATCCTTAGTATAGAGTAAAGGAGTTAGCTATAGATAGGGGTATCTCAGGTTGAATATATATCTCGAGCTCCCTTCTCCTAACTTATGGGGGCCCTCAATTTATCTAGAGGTTATCTAATACCTCCCTAATTATTTAAGCTTCCCTTAAAACCTCCTTAAAATTGCCTTATGCATCCTAGCTATTAGCTACTAGAGCCTAAAACTGCCTCATATATCCTAGCTCTCTATTAGCCGCCAGAGCCCCTTTGGCTTGTGACACCTCCCATGCAGGAGAGCAATCTTTGCGGGAGTTTCATGACACCTCCCATGCAGGAGAGCAATCTTTGCGGGAGTTTCAATGCTGCTGGCAAGAATCTCATGAACTTATGCTTCAAGGAGTTGGTCGTTGCCGTCAATGGTTGAGAAAGTCCGCACGCGCCGTTTGACAAGTTCGGGGGTGGACTATACAGGATCATGAAGGAGGATTTCCGATCTCCTTCAGGGGAATTGAGGTCGCTCGACATGCTCAGCCGTGGCTGAGTCCAGAGCCATGTTCATGGCCATCCGCGAAATATGCGCATGGCTTACCTCGCTGTTCATGTCTGTAGCGTTAAAATTGCAGCTCGGAGCGGCAAGAGTCTTGCAAGAGATCAGAGCTGGTCTATCAAATTCCGAGCTTGATGGTTTCAGAGTGTAATTGGTTATCAAACGGTTCATTAATCTTGCGGCATATTTTGGGGATAGTGTTCACGCTAGACGCCGTTTGAGCTCTAATTAATAGCGATGATGCTGGACGAACATTTTGTTCCTCATGCTTCTCTTCTTTTTCATGAGGTTTGCGGGTTGCTTCCAAATAGCCTGATCAGGGTCATAGCCAACCAAGCAGTTGACCGTCTCAGCACCCTCGCCAGCATCGTTGATCTCGCTGCCGACAGGGTCACGCCATCGCCCACTAAGCTTGATGTATCCATCCAGCGCGGCCGTCATCGCCTTACCGAGCTCAAGGGCCTTGGATGCCCGGCTGTGGGAGTAGTAAGTGAGCAAAGAGCTCGCCGTCTCTCTGTCGCCACTCTCAATGAGCAACTTGGCACTCGTCTCAACCCAGTCAATATCGCTACGGCTTTGGTTCTCGAAACCCGTGAGCATCTGGGTGACGATAGGATGGAAGGTGTCGGGGGCAGAGCACATATAGTACAGCACGCGCTTGAAAATACGACCGGCGAACTCGCTAGCCTCCTGAAGCTGGTAGTCTGGGTTCAAGAAGCTGCCCGAAGCACCGGTAGTGAGGTATCGGTGCTCGCCGAACTCAGAAGGGACGCTGTTGACGCCGAGCCACCACGGCACGAAGGGCGCGGAAACAGAGGCGGTGGGAGCGGTCCAGATGCGGAGAAGGTCGCGGTCGATGCCGTCCTTGAGACTGACGACCTGTCCGTAACCAGCCTCATCGTCGGAGATGCGCTTGTCGCGAACGCGCTCCATGAGCTTCTCCTCAGTCAGGGGAACCATCTCGAGAGTGGCGTCCTCAAGGGCAGCCTGGGACATGAACTTGAAGCCGCCATCACGAGCAGTCATGTTCTCGCCCTTCTCGCCATAGGCGTTGAAGATGTTGAACGGCTCGCCGCTGTTGGGGACCCACCAACCCTGCTCGACGGCAAAAGAGACGATGTTCTCAGAGCCCATGTAGTAGGTGCTGTTGGCGAAGTCGGTAGGAAAGTCCTCGATGTAGCCAGGGTACAGGACGCGAACCTCGTCAGTCTTGAGGCGCTCGGCAGCCCAGAGCTTCTTGCCACCGGCCATCTCCCAAACGACCCAGCCCTCATCCTTGTCAGCGACAAGATGAGTGTTGCCGCCGTAAGTGGCCTCGCCGTACTGGTCCATGAGCTGGCCAATGATCTCCACGCCCTCGCGGGCAGTGCGAGCGCGCTCCATGACGATGCGCGCGAGGTCACTGTACTGAATGCCGTGCTGAGGCGTCGGGGTCATGTTGACAAGCTCATCGCGGTTCTGCGCCCAGACGTCACGGACGGTGACGCCGTTCTCATTGAGACCGCCGTTGGTGAGTGGTGCCGGGAAACCCTCGAAGTCGGAGTACTCCATCGACAGGTACCGGTAGGTGTGGTTCACCTGAGGAATAGTGAACAGCTCACCAGGGATGCTGGCCTTCTCTGTGACGCCGACGGTGATGGTGGCGTTCGCGGCGTGATCGCGGGCCGGAAACAGCTGGAGCCAGTGAGAAGAGACTTCCTCGCCGGTTCCGCCGACCATGACGCTGCCGTCGGCCGTGAGGTCCTTGCCGACGTAGAAGGCGTAGCTTGCGGAGGCCGGCCCGCCGAGGGCGGCCATCAGAACGGCAGAGCTTTGGAACATCATCTTGCCCAACGTTGGGTTGACGGAGACGGCTCTTGCAAGAAGAGGTTGGGCAAGTGAAAGAATTTCCACCGCGGAAGACAGCCTTAAGAGAAAAGGGAAGATTGAGGCGGGACGTCAACTCCCCTATTCGGGACTCATTGGCAGCAATGATGTCAAAGGAATCGCCGACGTGACTTCGGCTTGAGGTACCCCACACCGAAATTTCCGGTATCGCTAGCGGTGAAGATAAACGTGCCAAGGGCCGTACTGTAATAAACATCGCTAATTGAACACGATAATTGCGCATCTTGACAGGGATGGCCTTGGATGGCCTTATTTTTCATGAAATGACCACAATGGTCTGGAATCGTAAACGCAATAATGGTCGATGCTGGAAAATAAGCGACTCAAGTTTCCCGCTTGGAATTTCCGAAAAATCCGCCCCCAAGACCCCTTCATTGAGTGGACTCTCGCTGACTTTTCGAATAATGACGTGATTACCCGCTGAATCGTTGGCAGCGGGATTGGCTTCTTCACTCCGGAATCCAGAGTGCTCCCAAGAGTCCCAACTTAGAAAATGTGTTTCGAGAGAGAGGCATGGATGGACTCGAGTCTGAGTGGGAGAACGATGCTCAACGCTGTCATGGGGGTCATGCTCCTTTTACTAACCACTTAGTCGGCAGACCTGTCTTGGGATAGACGAGACTAGTATCCTAAAGGCTTTCCGTATTGTAGTCGCTAGTCTTGAGGTTGGCTATCTGAGGCGTCTTGTAAAGATTGGGCTTTATAGAACTCAGTCTCTAAGGACTGATTCTTCAACGGGTGGCCTGCGAGAGACCGATCGCCCAAATACCAGTTTGAAGTTTCCTGAGGACCAGGGGCTTGCCGTCTCGGACTCTCGGCTGTCGTTGCCCACGTGTCCGTCGTTGGAAGATCTGGTAATTTGGGACAGTTCGTACTAACGGAAGGTATAGGGAGCAGTTCTTGTACCTAACTGCGGTTTTTCCGACTTTATAGGCTGTTCTTGCGGTTCGCCCGATGACATGGAACGAGACGCTAGTTTTGATAATCACTCGCAAGCTTCATCTCCGTCGAAATCCAAATGCAAGGCGTCTTCATTAATTGCTAAAAGATCGTGCATGGCTGCAAGTGCAAAGACATCACCTTCAAAGTCCTTCGCATTAATGACAATCTAACAAGACGCTTGGATGATTCCTGAATCTGATAACAAGCATTCGATATCTGCTTGACAGCGAACGGTTAACAAAGGCCTGGGGCCATCGAAGAAGCTTGCTCAAAGTCTGGTCGGAAAACTTCGACGAATCCAGCGCATCAAAGTGCCAGACTCAACCATCAGTTTCTTTACTCGTCTCATGGGAATTCTCTGTCTTTTTCTGAAGGTTGAGTAAACGGCTTACCAGACCAATTCATTATTTCTCTTCGAAGAGGGGATATTTGAAGCAAGTCCCTCGATCCAAGCAAAGTGAATAGACGTCCTAATGCCCGAACAACAAATTTCTCATGATGAGGAAGGGCAGCTGTCCGCCTCACACCATGATCGCTGCATGCTAAATGACACTTCTGGGCCCATGATAAGACTCGAGTGGTATGACGAGGTCAAGGCACTCGTTGTTGAGCGCGAGCATGAATTCCTTAACCTGTTGCGTTTACGTGTTTTCATACGAGTCTAAGGATAGGCTATAGCCATCTCCTCCCTTCCCACAGTCTGTCGAGTTCGAAAGCTGTGTCATCCGCCTTGTGTCGTAGCTCATCGTCCATGGTTTTGGACGTTGCCTAGTTCACCGGGGTGACTGCCGAAGGTCGCAACTAAGACTGCAGGGCCTTTATCATGTTCAAGTGGTCTGTTGGTGCGTTGTACTATCTCTGCACCTCATCTAGAACTTTTATCCGCCAAATCTCTGCAGGACATTGAGGCTGGTAGACCTGCAGGCTGCGCGTTATGGCCCGACAGGATGACCAACGTCGTTTGAGGAAGCCGCGTTATTATTCTGTGACGCTTTCGATCTGGATCTACGTATCTGAACCGCATTCACGTTAAAACTACAAGCTCATTCTGCTATCCACTTGTCCTTAATGTTCACTTAGGAGCAGCCCGCAGACATCACATATCCCGAAAGCGCAGCAATGCCTGAAGTGGAGATAGACAGTCACAGACTTTCTTTAGATTATAAGCGACTAAGAGTCCATCAAAAGTCAATGAAATTTCGCAAACTTTCTATATAGGATGTACTTCTCATTGTGAAAGGCAAACATACGGAGTTACGCGCTGAGCACAGATCCATGGACTAAGATTGTGCGAAGGAAAAGTTCACCCTCCTCGACAAACGTGATAGGCTTGAGTGAAGGGACGGGTGATATCTATAGTTGAAAACGTGTCTCACTCAGATTGGGGCCTACTTCCCTCAATCACCCTCTGTCGGCCCTCCCTACGTTTTGGCAGAGCTGTTGACAGTTATATAATTGCACTTTCTAGTCGACGTACTGCCTTTACTTCATTATCTCAAACGTGACCCTAGGTCTGAAGTATTCATATCCATATGAGTTACTTTGGGTACTTCGGTCGTTCCAGTGGGCTTTCCAGCCAGAATGCCTTTTCTCCAAGTGACACGCGGAAGTGCGTGTAGGGGGAGGTTAGAAGTAGAGAATCCTTGAGCGCCATCCGAAGTCAAGTAGATTTCGACGCCAGACCTCATGCTGCAGCATCGTAATACTACCCTCAACCCTCTTGCAGCTGAGTGAGGCTATCAAACGTAGAAGGCAAGCTTGCCCAAGAGGACCGCGAGACCCGAGGGCTTATCCGCATTATTGTCCACACATAGACCGTGACCTCGTTTAGTTTCCCCACAGTCTTCCCACAGTCTTCCCGCAAGCCTTTTTCACCTCAACTTCACAGTAACCTCCAAACAACTGACCCTCCTCACCCTCGCCTCATCCTCCCCGAAACCCCCATCATCCTCAACAACGACATCATCAACCGTCCCCACCGTCCTCGTCCGGATCTCAACCTCGCAGTCCCTCTGCTCCGTAAACCACGTCGCGACACCAACCACCTTCTCGATCGCCTTGCCGCTCCCCAGAACCACCGCTTCGCCCTCTGCCTTGGTGCCCCCGTCGCGATGCAGCAGGTCTACGCGCTGCGGCAGGGACATGCCCTTCGTCGACGGCACCCTACCCTTTAGAGACCTGTCGAGCTGTTTCCGTACGCGCGAGACGACGGCAATGAAGGGCGTCGACGAGGACACGTAGATGAGTTTCGATTTGGAGGAGACGGGCTGCTGGGATCGGGCCAGGGCGCGCTTTTGGATCTTGGAGCCTGTGGGAGGGATGGTGTTAGGTAACTTGTCTTCGACGAATGAGTTTGGTATGGGTGCAGGGTGTTTACCTTGGGGCAGACGAGGGAGCTTCTCTATTGATGACTCTTTTCTCTTTAAGTTTGTGCCGGTCTTGCCCGGCTGTTGGGGATTTGTTGGCGCCATCCTAGGCAGCCGTCTGAGAGTGAAGATGAGTCGAGAAAGGATCCTTTCGGCTGAATTTCCTGCGTCGAAATGCGCCGGGTTGGTTGTATGTGAGGTACAATCTTCGTTTTTCTTTTTCCAAAAAGCGAGTAAAGTAGAGGAAGACTGCTGGAAATAAATGAGATCTGATCGGCGAAAGGGTTATAAAAGTGAGCTGAAATGACCATTCAAAGTTGATGAATGAGCCGTCTGTGAACCTCTCTGCAAAAACCGATGGAGTGGGTCCATCTGCAGCGGAGACAGGGTGCCCTGTGCATCCCGCTAGCGCGCGTCACCCCAATGACCCCGGTCCTCCCCCCCAAACCATACCTCCCACGATGACGAACGAGACCGATTCCAGAAAGCTTCGGCATCCACCATGAGCTAGCTAACCTACATCCCACCACCCAACGCCTTGCGCGGCTGCCTGCGACGCCTACATCGTGTCTGTCCGACTAAAGACATATCTTGCGCCTTCTAATCAGGCAACATGGCCGTTGCGCTCTGGCCACCCTTACCTCCGGACGAGCTCGCCCTTAAGGAGGAGGAATCTCTCGTGAGTGACGTACTCGCCCAAGCTCCGACGGACTTCAGGCGCGCACATCATACCGACAACATGCTAATTAGGCAGAGACGAGAGCTAGAATGGATTGTCGCACGTACCCACATAATCCTTAAAGACATCCGACGTGGCCTCCAGGACTGCTACGCCCTTCTCGCGCCGATCGACCCGGGGAGCACCCTCGTAATGTCAACGCAGCGTAACGAACGCGTCAAGGGAACAGTAACCCGGGTCGGAACACGAATAGTAAAAGGCGTACGCACCTCCCTCCCCCTTCCTTCATCTCTCTCTTTATCCAGCTAACATCGAAACTCCCCAGGCGATCCACCTCCAACTAAAGACCCTCCCGACTCAGACCCTCACACTCGAACCCTCCCATCCAATCCATATTGCCGCCCTCGAGACGATCCACATCCACCTGACAGAATGCATCGACCTCCTCTCCCTGACGACCGACCCCTCGCCCTCGCAAAACCCAAGCCAACTCGCCGCGCAACTGCGCATCCTCTCCGCCTCCCTCAACGAGTCCTCCTCGCTCCTCAAGGGCCCCCCACTGAACGAGCCCGACCCGCGATGGCAGACCGATTCCTGTCCGCCGATACACTTCTCTCCGCCCCTCGCGCCGAACATCAGCGTGCATCTGAGTCTGCAGGAGTCGAGTCTGGTGCTGTGGCTGCGCGCGCTGGAACCGGTCGACGCGCCGCAGAACTTCGGGACGAAGCTTGGGTTGGCGCTGGGGACGGTGAGGAGATTGGAGCACGACGAGATGGATCGCCCCTTCCGGTTGGCGTATAGCAACGTCACGGATGGCGGAGAGAAACACAAACACGGTGGTGCTCATCCGAGGAGCGGGGAGAGTAGTGTCAGTGGGCTTGGGAAACCTTCAAGCAGTGGAGAACCGACTGAGGTGTTCGTGAGGGAGAAAGTCAGAGTGGAGAGTCTGCCGGATCCGAACTTGATGTCGTTGTCGGCCAAGTTGGTCGCGCTGGGCTACACGTTGGCCGGTGCTAGGAGGAATTTGGCTGCCGTCATGGGAGAGGAATTCGACGGGTAGAAATCTTAGGTCATGGATCACACTGTAGTAACTCGCATGAACGGGCTTGTGCAAACACATTCACAATGATCAGGTACGGTGTTTGATTGGCACGAGATCTTATCGAGACTGGATACCAAGGGATTCGGTAGTGGGCGCAAGGTTTTAAATCAGAGGTTACTATCTTCAAATTCCTATGTACTGGGCTTTACCAGTATTCTGTACATATCAAGCGTTGGTAACCCCTACTGATTCCCTTAAACCAACCTAACCGTTCAGGTCGAGCTTCGTACGCGGAGCCCTGCAATGGTCCGCTCTCAGCCGACAGGGAACACGTCCTCCATGTGATGGGTCGGCGTAGTATGTGTAATGTGTGCGTCGACTAACGAAAGTTGTGCCAAAATAATTCGAGATGCGCGACGCCACAGGTCAGGAAAATCTCAGGCGATATCCAGTTCCGGCACAACCTCATGCAGTGGGGGACCAAGGCATGGGTACGAGGATTCTCGACTTCATGGTCTGGATAAGAGGGACGGTCTTGTGAACTGTCTCGCTCCAGCCCTCAACGCTCCAGCTCTTCTCACGTCGGACCTTGCGCTCCTCCAGGTTGGCAAATTGCCATAGGTGGTGAACAGTGTTAAGGTCTCCGATCTGCACAAACCAAGCACCAACGCCCTCCATGACCTCGCGTCTGGCCTTCAGACCCCTTCTCCAGTGGGTCTCCCACTCGAGGAGGTTACCAGGGTGCAGAGTGTAGGATCGCAGCTCGAAAACGCCGCCAAGCTGGCGGGGAGGAGTCGTGGGCCAGAATGAGAATTCCTGCATGAGGGATGTCTTCTTCGAGGTGATGAGGCTCTTAAGCTTCTTATCAAACTGAGAAAATTCGGGATGGTTTCCAATGCTGTGGATCGACTCGTGGTAACCCTGGTATCGCTGGTACTCCCAAATATGGACTGTTGATGCTAATGTTAGCAGCTATTTCGTCGTTGCTTGAGCTTCCTGAAAGTAACATACCAAAAGTGTTACAATCGCCAACCTCGGTTCTCCAGCTTCCTACCAAATGTACCTTGTTCTCTGGCATGGAAGCCATGCGCGGGTACCAGTTTCCGACGAGCTCGGTGTACTCGTCAACCTTGTCGGGCTTAACCTCGTGGAAGACGATCGAGTGAACGTACTTGCCTCTGGCGAGGACTTGACTGAAGCTGGCCTCGAGCTGTGCGTCCAGCTCGCGACCCTCCTTGGTACCGTAGATTAGATTGGTCAGAGGACCGGCCTTGCGCGGAGGCTCTGAAGCGGCCTCGGCCTTCTGTCCTGAAGTAGCACTCACGGATGAGCCCAAGTCCTGGACGGGCTCAGGGGCAGAGGGACGAGAGGACGATTGATACGCACTTGCTTCCCGTTGCTTCTGTTGCTCCACCAACTGCTCTCGGAACTGCTTCGATTTCTCGTTGAAGGACGCGACGCTTTGAGGAGCGGCGCTGACGTCGGCCATGGATGGCACCTTGCGCTGCTGGCTCGTAGAGCTGAATGCTCGCAACGCGGAACGCGGGGTCGCCGCGCTGGATGCTCGCACCAATCGTTGGCTCAGCATTGTCGAAGGTGTTGGTGGGATGTATGTAGATGGATGGATGGGATTGGGTGGTGGTGACGACGTGACCTAGAGGTGTCTTGTCTGCGAGAAGTATGCTGGTATGTCTGATCCGACAAAGAAGAGACAAGCTAGCCCTTTGTTTGCAGGTAACAAGCCTCTGGTACGGGAAATGTGAAGAAGGGAAGGAAATCGATATTTGATACGTCTCGATCGGCAAGAAGCAGGAAGCACCCGAGAGCAGGGGTTTATTGGTACTGGATCACAGAAAGGGAAGCAAGCAAAGTCGGCTTGCTGCGGCGGCGACGGCGGGATTGGTGGTCTGGTTTGGTAGCAGCGGTATGGTAGTGATGGTTGAGACCGTGTTTTGGGAGCGGCAGAATGGTAGACAAGTCTAATGGGATGAATGTAATTGGACGAGTGAGGCTTGATGGTCGGGCTACAACCGTGCGACCTGTATGTCTTTGACAGCGCTTCCCCGCACTTTTCTCGGACGAGGAGGGTGAGCGTTGAGGGAGAGAGCAATGCAGAGACAGCTTCAGGAGGGACGGCGGTGGTGTGTCGGTGTGTGTGTGTGTGTGAGTGTGTGTGGCAGGACAAGACGAATGTGACACCAGGGAGGAGGAGGTTTTGGCAGCTTGCTCTGGTGCGACCCTCTTGCCCTTCTCCTTCTTTCCTCTAAACAGCTGCTACGCTACTGGTCCTGGTTTGGCACCACCACCACGCCAGTCCACGCCAAGCAGGGCCCCCGAACCTGGGGAAAGCTGACGCCTTCCTGACGGCACGGAGGAGCGGCCGTGGAGCTGAGATCCCAGGCTGTTACAGGCGCGGTACGTACCGCCTCCAAATCCGCCCAGATGCGGAGAAGGTTCGGATGATGTCACATGCGAGCTCTCGAGCAGGGGTGGTCGGGGCCAGAAGGGGCGACGCACAATTGTTTCAGCGGAAGCCGTTGCTGACACCGGTGACCGAAGTGGCGGACCGGGACGTCTCCCGAGGTGACGGACGGGATGGATCAGCTGGCTTTCGTGGTAATTGTTTCTCGATTGGATTCAATGAGATTCCAGGTATACTAAAAAAAAAAAAGTCTAATGAGAAAACGTAAGATGATGATACGAAAACAAGAGGAGGGGTAAGTAGAGAATGATACAGCGGCTATCAGGAACCGGGAATGGGTTGATCTTGCGGACAAACGATCTAACGTGACTCCAGTGCTACACAGGCAGGTTCCTCGAATGACCTGATGTAGCGGGGAGTTTCGTAGACATACGCGATGCGCCTGCTCGGTCCAACATCTGACGCAGTATCTTGAGATGTGACTGAGATGAGATAGCCAGTTCTCTCAAAAGAAATACGCCCGCGTCAAGATCCTAGCAAGCCATAAGTAGCGAGAGTCACCTGCTCTGCACCGAAGAATGACGTCAAGAAGCTAATTAATTGAACGGTGTATTTCAGCGGCCACTGGATACCAATGCTTGATAAGTCTTGCTTACAACCAAGGAATCCCAAGCTGTTGCGAATGGTTACTGAAGGAATGAGGCTCAGATGATGAGAGGAGCGGATCTGGCACAGTTGAGTCTCTCATATAGAAATGCTGGTCCGTGCATCACTTCCCACAAACAGACATAAGACCCACTTCTCTCCTTCCTTATCTGCTGCCTCAGGCCACCACAGCCGCATCTCGGGTACCGGTCCAGCCGCCGAAAGCTCAATCGGAGGAAAAAGGCTCGTTCTGATAGCTGCTTCACAACGACCCTCGCCCGCCAACAGCCCGCAAAACCTCTCTCTATACCACTCCCTCGGTCAACCCCCATCACCAACCGTCACCATGTCTTGGCTCGGAGCTCGCGCCCTCAAGAAGTACCCCACGCCCGTCCGTACGTCAACCCGAGCCGCCCGCGCCTCGTCCGTCAAAACCGTTGCAGCGCATTTCGCTAACCTCCCTTGCAGTTAAGCCGATGGCGCCCTTCTTCGCTGCCGGTACGTTCGACAAGCCCGATACGCGTTCAAGATTCGATCACGACGATTGCGACAGAGAACTTGTGGAGAGGAGGGAGGGGCACAGCAGGAACTGACTAGGGTATAGGTCTGGTCATCGCCTACGGCATCAACTCCGCCCAGAACGCCATGCTCAAGTGTATGTCGCGCCGAATGGCCCCCAGAAAACGCATATTCTGATAGTTAGATTACAGCCGACGAGTGGAAGAACGATGCCCGCAACCCCCTGGCCAAGAAGAGCCACTAAGCTCTCGATGGGATCGTTCCGGGCTGTGGCATAGACAAGCAGCGGTAGAAGTCTTTCGAGGATGTTCGGACCCGCCAGGCGCGTATTCAGTATGGACGCTGTACCATAGACAGACGGCTCGGAGACAATTGAGCTGTCGTATTGATTGATTGACTCTGCATATTCGTGCGATTGATGTTTGGAAGGCTCTTCGTTAAGGCGGTGATATGATCGCGATTCATGTCAGCTCGAAACTGGACGAGACGGAGTTTATTACTGAGGCTACAGAATCCACGTGCAACTCCAAGCCGCTTCTTACGGAGTCCGGAGCTTGTTCAATTGAGCCGCGTCTGGCTCGCAGGACGTTGCTCCGGTGAACGTCCGAACCCCCGGACGGCCGTAACGACAATCACGTGACAGTCCAATCATCACTCTTGCTATCATTTGGAGCTTCCTTGGTACTAATCAATTCTCTCTGTTGGCCCTCTGAAAGGGAATTGAGTGTAGATTATTCAGACTTAAACGGATATTCATGAGTTATTGAAGACATCATCTTCGATAAGTTATCTCACGCCCTTCGGCCTGTTTCGGCGTAGGAGTCACGGCGTGGATTTGTCAGAACCCACCTCTCAACTCACACCTCAACCTCACACACTTCCTCTCATCCACCTCATAGTCACACTCATGAAGCTCCCGCTTCGATTGCGCTTGAACTCTAAATTTCTTGCTCATAGACTTCCCATTCTGATACCCGCGAAATCCAAACAAACTTTCGCCTTCGGCCACGCATTCGTCTGCAAAATGTCCACCACAACATCACAAGCGCCCAACGGCGCCGCAAAGAAGCCTAGTAACACCAAGAAGGAAATCAAACTTCTCATGCTTCACGGTAAGACATGTGCCCTGAATTTCATCCAACAACTCGTCGCACCCTTCCCCGATGCATATTCCCCCCTCTCGTTCACCTCATGACGCTCACTCCATGATTGACAACCTCAACCCAAAACCCCAACCACTAACATGTCCAGGATACACCCAATCCGGACCCCTCTTCCGCTCCAAGACCCGCGCCCTCGAAAAGCTCATCATCAAGTCCCTGAACCCGTTCAACCTCACCACATCCCTCTTCTACCCCACCGGCCCCTCCAAGCTCTCACCGCGCGACATTCCGGGCTTCGTCCCCGACGAATCCACCCCGGACGACGAAGACCTCGACGCCTGGGCCTGGTGGCGCAAGGACGAGTCCTCGGGTTCCTACCGCTACCTTGACCAGGGTGTGTCTGCCGTCGCCAAGGCCATCCGCGAAGCGGGCGGTGTCGACGGCGTATTGGGTTTCAGCCAGGGCGGTGCGTTCGCTGCTCTCCTAGCAGCCATGCTGGAGAAGCCTCCTCGTGAGGTTCCGGAGACACTCCGTTCTTGCGCCGAGGAATTGAGGGAGGCGAATGGGGGCGAGCCTTTCAAGTTTGCGGTCGTTTACTCGGGATTCTTTGCGCCGCCTGAGGAGTTGAAATGGGCTTATGAGCCAAAGATCAAGACGCCCACGCTGCATTTCCTGGGCAGTCTCGACACTGTCGTAGAAGAGTCACGGAGCCAAGGCCTGGCGGATAGATGTGAAGAGGCAATGGTCGTTGTTCACCCCGGAGGTCACTACGTGCCCATCTCAAAGGAGTGGGCTATGCCGTTGATTGGTTTCGTCAAGAAGATCGCCGACGAAGAGGCTGCGAAGAGTAAGGTATAATCCAGGACATGACGTTGCAAAAGTACAATACAAGACACCAACATAGACTCATGCATAGAGAATTATATCATGAAAGCATAGGCTGAAACATTCTTGCGTCCCAGCCTTTGTTCATTGCCTGCCTCTAGTGCTCTACAATTACACGCCGCATCCCGTGTTCCTGCCCCCGGAAACAGTGAAAACCGTCTAATGCGCCTTAGTAGCCTTTCCCTTCCCCGACTTGGAGCTGCCGCTGGGTTGGATGTTGGCCATCATCTCCTCCTTGGTAATCAAGTGGTCGATACGCTCAAGGTGGCCGAGCAGGCTCTTCATGTTGTGGCTCCACTCATTGAGGATATCGTCCGCATCTCTGGGCTTTGCGAAGCTGACAATGCGCGCGGGGCGGTCGATCTTGGCGTAGATGGTCTTGGAGGTAACCAATTCGCTAATGTACTTCTCCGTCTCGTCTTCGGTGAGATCCAGAAGCTGTGTGAGACGCTTCATCTGGATGCGGGTGTAGTACTTGGCCACAACGCGCACGTTGTGTTCAATCACCCTCTTGCGGAGATCCTGCCAGCGCTGGTGCGCCTTCTCGTCTCCAGACTGACCAGCCTGGGCATCGAAGACATCAGTCTCGCAGAGGTGAGGACCAAAGTTCTTAGAAACCTCGGGCCAGCGCATGAGCTCATGGACGGTAAAGAGCTTGAGGAGATCGGCCTCTTCGCTGACTTGGCTGATTCTGGTGTCTTTTTGAATTCTGTGGAGCAGATCGTGTTGCTCATTGTCGTGGGGAGCCAGGATGACGAAGTAGATGATGCGTTGCAGGACCTGACAACTGTTAGCATTGGAGACAAAATAGAGCTGGGCCCGAAACATACAGGATGAAGCTTCTTGGGGTCTTCCTCGACAGCTTCAGTGTCAAGGACCTGGCGGTAGTTTTTGCAGACTTCGAGGTACTTGTCATCATGCTTCGCAAGAATGATCTGCTGCTCGTAGTAACGCAGCTTCAGATCAGTCGTGTCGTCCTCCTTCTCCTCTGGAACCTCCTCTCCCCTAGCCTTCTTTTTCTCGCGCTCCTTCTTCTCCTTTTCCAGCTGCTCAGGTGTCTTCTTGGGCTTCCGCGACAGGTATCTGGTGCTGATCTTGCGGCTGAGGATGCCAGCCTGAGTCCAGTCGCCGCTCTCAATGCAGAGGGCGACTTGTGCAAGAATGAACTCGGTCTTCTCCCGACGGTTCATAGAACCGAAGGTCTCCACCTGCAGCTCACACAGAATATCCGTTGCTGCTCTGAGGTCGCCCTGCTTCTTCTTAATGTCGGAGAGGATCTTGGTGACGCGCGCACGCTCGACTTCGACAAAGATCTTGCCTTCGGTGACGGTTCGAAGGGTCTCAATGACGGACAGCTTGGTTTCGAGGTTCGGTGTAGAATCGAGGAAGCCCATCACTGCCTGAACCATCTTGGTAATGGCTTGCTTGAGCTGGCCATGTTTCTTCGACAGAACCAAGACCTGCTCATTCATCAAGCTCCAGTCTCCAGCATCCTTGGCGAGTGTGACAATGGCGATCAGTATACGCGACGTTGAGGCAAGATCTGAGGACTGTTGTGGGTTAGCTTAGTGACGTCGGCGAAGGGAGGGGCGGGGTGCTCACCTGGCGAGTTTGTTTCTCCAGGACGCTGAGCTTCTCGATGGCAGCTGAGATGTCGCTCTATAAGCAAGGATTAGTCAAACATAGCTCTAAAGCCTCGCAATTTCTATGCTGCCCACCTTCGCGAGCTGCTCTGCCTCCGGGATCTGCTTGTCCGTCTCTTTCGAGAAGTCCTTCTCGGGCTTCAGCGCGCCTTCAGACATATTGGCGGTTCCTCGGGGTCTAAGGGATGGTGGAGAGTGATTGGTCCGAAACGGTTGGATTTGCGTGGAGTCGTGAAGGAGGTTCGTGGGATTGTGATCGAGGAAGGCGAGGCTGATGGTTGGTTTGGTGGGAGGCTACCACAGCTACGCAAGATGCTCGTGCCTACCTCACCCTGGCCACCTCCAGATGCTCAGGTACCCGGATTAGGTAAGGCGGACAGGCACGGAAGGGCGTACCTTTTCCCGGCTACTTTACAGTGCCTTAGTAAGGTACACATGCCCCACCATGACCTAGCCTGTGCGTTTCCCGTCACCGAGGTGAGCTTGCTCATTCAATTGCACCGTCTCATCAATGATTCTACATGATACGTTCCAAGCTCATCACTATTAATGGAATATTCGGAGGGAAAAAAAGAATTCTATGCTGGCCCAAATATCTCAGCTAAATTAGCCAGTGAACGGTATAATGACTTGTGGCTGTCGCCTGCCTAAGTAGATCCCCTCTCACCAGTAGAATTATGTGACCAGAACTACGACTTTGGTTTCCTTAGGAATAAATTCGCTCACCGAATCTCGAATTCCATGGCATTTAAGACATTTTACAGGCTATTTTCTCTGTCTATTTTCATGCTTAGACTAGTTCACGCAACTTGTCGCAAAGGTGTGAAAGATAAGTTTACACATTATGTACTATTCAGCCCATCATCCATACATCCGTCGCTTAAGGGTTGACGGGAGGTGGGGTGTTGTCAATGACAATAGTCGTAGGAGGGTTGGTCTGGGTGCAGAACAGGTCGCCAAGTCCGCCACCATGGCAGTAAGAGGGGATATCGCCTTCGCCCCAGAAGCCGACACTAATAGCAGCCGTGTTAGTTATACGACCGAAACATAACAGCATTCACACAAGACTTACGCAAAGCCAAGCTCGTGGTAGATACGCAGAGCGAATTCCGTCTTAGTGCCCTCTCTCAGGGTGAAGCTGTACTTGGACTCGCCGCAGGTGTAAACTTCCGAGGGAAGCGCAGGGTTGGCGCCCTCACAGGCCAGGTCCGTCGCATCGCGGCCGGTGAGGCGGAAGTTGACGTTGGTGAGGGTGCCGTTCTCCTGCTTGCGAACGGAGAAGTTGGTGATTACAATGTCCTCAGACGGTTTGGGAGCGTCGGCGGCCTCGGGAGTCGGGGCGGCGACAGCAGAGGCGCCGAAGAGGGCGGCAACGGTAGCGAGTGTGAGCTGCATATTGAAAGTTGTAATTGGGCGTGTGGTGCTGAGCTTGACTTTCAGTGTTTCGTGAGATCGTGAAGTGAGGTAAATAGAAGAGATGAACAGCACAGGCAGAGTCGCGTCTTAAGTACAAAAATCACGGGCTACGACGAGAGAGCAGGCCTCGTCGCCAAGTCGGTCAAGTCGGTCGCTAGCAAGTAAGGTTGATGATTTCGACGTCACCGTCACTCGGGAGGGAGCCATTCTGTGGGGAATGCCTGTCCGGCATTGCCTAAAGAATCGCGTGTGATCTCCAGATTCCTCGAAGAGAGCCAACGGCTGACGCCTCCGAAAGCGAGGCCAAGACAAGCGTCGAACTGCCTCTTCAACTTCCTAGGGGTCCCACTACGCAGAGACTACTATAAATAGCAGAACACGACAAACGGCCTGATGCATATTGCGTCCGCCTAGAAGTTAAGGGACGGAATGATGGTGCCTGCGGAGGCAATTTGTTGGTGATACTTAACCGAATAGAAGCGAAGCGACTGGAACCGCCTCTACAGTAATGATGTTTATGCCGAACTAGCCGTCATCACATTGAGCGCCCAGAAACGTGGGTTGGAGAACCTGAACGACTATTTTCTCGTATTGCTTCCAGGCTTTCCAGTGGTCGTTCTCGCCGCAGCGGGGTCTCAGAACCACCTTTTGATATACTTAGGTTCGTTGTCCTTCAGCGTAATCTACCTACGAACGGGGTTGGACCCTGATTTCTTGGTCTTGTACAGCTCCGGTGGTGTGCTGTCAACCCGAGTTCCGCGGACCGAACCCTTACTTCGGTAGCGAATGTGTTCGTCTCTTCCAACTACCTTTGCGAAAGCCCCAGATGACAACAATTCCATGACTGCTGCAGTCCTGAATTCTGGCGCTTGGCGGCAATCAATTCACTGAATTTGAGATCTTTGCCGGCCGAGATTCAGGCGCCGAGCCGGCGCAATGCATGTTCCTGAGTTAATTAGGGGCAATAATTACGACGAGTCACCGCTGCAACTATAAAAATAGGGGCAGAATGTTCCGGACCCCATCCAGGCTATTCGGGACCCCTCACCTTCACATCACCGTCAACAGTAAATAAATCTTCTAAAGTGTAGATTGTATAAATAAAATAGAGGTAATATTTTTAGAAAGTATTTAAAAAAAAATGGAAGACTAAAAAGGTACGTTTGATATATTTTGCATTATATTATATCCACATATAATATTTACTTTAATAATAGTTAAAAAAAAAAGGAAATGCATTTTAATTGGAAATCATAAACCGATTTTAGATCTAAAGCTACCTTGCTATAATACTATTATAATTAAGTGAAGTAGAATTTTAAAAGTATTTTAGTTCTAGTATTATATATTATTACTAAATAATATAAGGTTTTATTAAAACTAGATATTACGTTTATATACTTATAAAACACTATATTGATTGCACTTATTATTATAATATTTATTTATTTACTTATTATATAATAAAGTATTAATTTAGGATTCTTAAAGTTTTGAAACTTTGGTTCAGAAAAACTTTGCTTTGTGTGGTGAGGGGTCCCGAATATCCTGCCCCTAAAAATATTGAGGTGATCCTAGCTGATCGCAGCTATATGAACGATGGATGAATTGGTAGCTAGCAGCATTGTGGGTAGGAAGGTACATGTAGTGACGCTGTGGGTCACGTGCCCATGGCATGCCCCCTCGTCGGTCCGAAACTAGAGTCAGCAAACCTGAAGGTGATCGCATTTTCAATGAATTCCGCAACCTGGAAGTCACATTGAGTCACTCTTGCTCTCGACACTCAAAGGACGTTTCAGCTGTGTAGCAAAGCCGCAAATATTTTCAGGCGACGAAACCCGTCATCTACCGTCGTCTACTGCTCCAGGCCTCTAATGCTCTTACCTACTCAGTGTCTGTGCCCAGCAAGTCGGAAAAGACTCTTCAAGTGTTGATCAACGTGACGTCTTTGTACTGAGTTAGGGTTAGCAACGTACGATTTTAGCTTCTTGAAAACTATGCTTGTTGCTCTCGGTTGGTGTTGCCTCCGTCCACAAGATGCTTAGACTTCGCTGGTCTCATCTAGAGGTTACCTACCTGACGAAATCAAGGGAAGAGCGCCGTTTTCATTTCTGACTTCGGCAATCAGTCGCTTGTCTTACCTTCAGGCTGTCTTATCGCATGTCAATCGTGAGAAGCTTTCGTTCTGACTTTGAGGCAACTTAAATCCAAACCCAAATCCAAACCTGCCTCACAAGGCGACGGTGTGAGATCCTATGTCAAGAATCTGGCGGCGAGCCGCGGCACCGATCCCAAGTAAGCTGTCCTCGCAGGCAGATCAGGACCGATAACTCAAGTTTTACATCTGAGGTTCTCATTGCGGCAGTGAGAGTTACTACCGCCAAGACGCTTCTCAACTCCCAAGTATCAATCTCATTGACGTGGCGAGGAAAGTCTCGTACGCAAGGTCGCGCTCTAAACAGGCTTCCACGATGACACATGAACTGCAAGCTGGTTTCCCCAAGTAGAACGAATATGATAGAACATGTCGTAGGGCGAGAGATTAGACCGCCATTCTCTCCATCTGCTGCGCCAACGCCCGGTTGCTAGTTTGCGGAGCTGAGAAAGGTCGACTAGCAGATAGTCATACTCAGGGGTTACTGGGCAGTTTCCCATTTACCAAGTTCGTCGTCTCCGTCACTGGGGGAAGATAATCCACGATTCCTCCGAATAGCACTCCCTTCCTCATGACTGTTCGATAGTTTCTTCTTCGGGAAATCTTTCCCAGCACATACTCCGCTCGCGTCTCTACTCGGTCTGGGACTGGAATTGAGCGGCCAACAATGGCCTCCATACCCTGCCACGCGAACGTGATTGCCTCCTTGGCTCCGGCTGGTTTGCCGGCATCGTCCAACATCATGATCTTCGTCCGTGGGTACTGTGACTGGAGACATTCGGTGATGTTGGGGTTGTACGCTCCTCCACCGCACATGAAGATCTCGTCAATCTCCTGGCTCGGCGCGTAGCGACGACAGTGCTCAACGATCGCCTGTGCAGTGATCCGCGTCACGGTTGCGACAACGTCGTCTGGTGATATTGCAAGCGCTTCCGCCTTGCGGATGAGCTCGTCAGCCATCGTGTCGCGGAGCACCTCGCGCCCAGTTGTCTTGGGAGGATCTAGGTTGAAGTACTTGAATTCAAGAAACTCGTCCACGAGATCTTGGTTCACGGTGCCACGAGCCCCAATCTCTCCATCCTTATCGTACTATTTCTCCCCTTTAGTGTAATGTCGCATCACGGCGTCGATAAAGACGTTTCCTGGGCCGGTATCGAAATCGAAGTACGCATCGGACATCTTGCCGTCGACATCTGGTGGGATGAAGCACACATTTGCGATCCCGCCGATGTTCTGGCACGCTCGCAGCTTGGTCGGGTGATGCAGCAGCAGAGCGTCAAAAACGGCAATGAGTGGTGCCCCCTGCCGACCTACGGCTTGGTCGCCGACCCTGAAGTCGGTTACGGTAGTGATGCCGGTGCGCGATGCTATGAACGTCCACTCCGCCATGGTGAGTGCCGACTGCGTCTGTCCCTCTTCCGCCATGTAAAGCAGCCAGATCGTCTGTCAATGCGAACCAATGACATCGACGCTCGACAGCTCAGTCTCGTTCTTCCTGCAGAATTCCTGGACTAGGTCTCGCCGAGATGGACGTTGACTTCGGAAAGTTCTTCAGGCGTCGTACGGTTGTGATAGGTTATCTTCATGACGCGTTTCTTGATCGTCTGCTCCGAGGGGATCTCGCCGTATTTGAGCAATTCGAAGTTCATCGGCGAAGAGAGCGTGTCTTGTCGAAAGCGGCAGAGCGCACAGTCATGCTGTCCATTGACGTGCCACCGTTCAACCCGAGCACTGTGATGTCGAGAGGTCGCGACGAGGTATCGTCGCTTGACACGACGACTTGACTGTCTCTGTTTGGCCCATGCTGATGACTAACAAAATCGTTCGGCTGTCAACTTCTCACTGGTATGATGGAGAAGAATGGCTCGACAAACATTTAGCAAGATGTGGTGTTGTGCGGAGTTGTCAGTCCAGTTGGGCATTTTGTTAGTCTCGGCTCACGCAGTTCTCGAGCACTACAGCCATCCAACGGCATATGATGGAGGGGCAATCTCATGTGCTTTTCTGCAGAAAAGCGGCAAGTAAGAATTCAGCGGCCAAGAGTACAGCGCCGAACAAGACAATGACGAAGAAGGCAGGTTTATTCGAAAGTGCAAGGATCAACATGATGATTGGGTAACGTTACCCGTATCGCATCTGCAGTCAGCAGAACCACCCGAGACCAGTTTGATGTCGCATGCTGAAGTCTTCCACCGACATCAGATTGCAGCACGTACTGAGCAAGAAAGTTGAGTTGCTCAAAGTCATCCATCCATACGTCGAAGTTGGAGCTCGTGAGCTTATATTCCTCCTATCCCAACGAGATGAGCTTCGCCACGGCTTGGAAGAAGCTCATGCCTTGGCAGCTGAACGCCGCCATACAGACGTTCTCTCTCATATCAACTTTGTTCGAAGGCTATGATCAAGGTGTGATGAGCGGCGTCAATGCCGCTCCTGCCTACGCTCGCGAGGTCAAGATCGGAAACTACCCGAGCGGGCTGATCACGGACACAACGAAACAGGGGGGCATTGTCAGCATCGTACGTCAAGCATATCTTCTTTGTGAAGACTGGATTCAGCGCTCACGTCAAGCAGTACTATCTTGGGCGATTGTTGGCTGCTTTATGGGAGGGTGGGCAGCAGACCGCGTCGGACGCATCAACGGTCTCTTCAACGCCGCAATATTCGCCGTCATCGGCGGTGCACTGCAAGCCGCGTCACAAAATGCGTCTTTTATACCAGTCGCCCGTGTGATGACAGGTGTTGGAACGGGCGCTCTGATAGGTATTACGCCTGTTCTGGTGTCAGAGACCTCACGTGCCGAGCACCGTGGAGGCTTTCTCGTCTACGTGTTCATCGCCAACTACTTGGGGATCTCCGTGGTCTACTGGCTCTCCTTCGGGCTCGCTTTTGTCGATGATGGACTTTCCCAGTTACGATGGAGGTTCCTGCTCGGTTTTCAATGCGTACCGGCGATAGTCTTGCTCTGTGGCATCAAGTTCTTACCCGACTCCCCACGATACCTCGCCAGCGTAGGCCGCTTCAGTGAGGCGAAGGAGGTTCTCTTTCGTATCTGCGGTTCAGACAGCGGAGCCGTTCAACGAGAATTCCACGAGATCTGCGTTGTCAGCCGAAACACCGAGACAACCTCACCGGTTGAGTTCGTCAAGATCCTGTTGGGCTTGGATCAGTCACTTGTTACTCACCTTGGCCGTCGTGCTTGGCTCTGCCTTTGGCTGCAAATCATGGCATCTTGGACGGGCATAACTGCCGTTACGGCATACAGTCCGGTCTTTCTCTCGCAAGCTGGGTATTCAACCATGAAGCAAAATGGATTGGCTGGTGGTCTGAACACCATTGGCATCGTTGGGACCATCATCTCGGCTCACGTCGTCGACCATTTCGGTCGCCGCAAGTGTTTCATATGGGGCGCATTCGGACTCTTCGTTGTCAATCTTGTTGCCGCAGCCCTCTGAGGCGTCGCGTACTACCGTTGTCGATGCCGGCAAAAAAGCCCCTGCGGCAATCACTATGCTCTTCCTCTTCAACCTCATTTACGCTGCGACTTGGGGCACCGTCGCATTTCTCATGCCTACCGAGATATTTCCCTCTGAGATGCGCGCGCAGGGTAACGGCTTCGGAATTACTGCCTGGGCGATTGGAGTCGGATCGACTCTCCTCGTCAATCCCACCCTGTTTGATCACTTGGAAAATCGGACTTACTTTTTGTTCTCAGGTTTGAATCTTCTGTGGATACCAATTGTCTTCTTCTTGTACCCTGAAATCAAAGACAGGAGATTGGGGAGCATTGAATCAATGTTCAGGACCAAGAGACCATTCTATGAAGAAATGGAAAGGGCGCACATTGACCCCAGGGCGCTAGGGGTTATGCCGGTGGGTGGCCGTTCACAACCCCACGAGGAAAAGGGTGGGGGATAGACCGTTATCAACACACAGTTAGATATAGAACAAATGGGAAGCAAGCAGGAAACCCAATGGCTTCATGTGGCGAGAAACAGGCTTGCTTCAGCTACATCCAGTCCAGCCCCTTCTTGATGTCGACGTGAGTGCTACCTAGTTGTCTTGGAACACAACCTAGGAGACAGTCTCATATTCAGCCTTCCACAGCTAAGCAGTTTTCCGGGGAGTGTTTATGATAACTTGTGTGCGCTCGATCACCGGCTTCCTGAAGCAGGCATGTAGGTTTTTGAATCATACTTTTTCTAGAGATTTGCAGGAATACACTCTGGGAAGGTTCCCGCAATGAGGAGTATGACGTCGGGAGTTCGGAAGTTTTGGAAATTGACAATTAAATGGTATATCAAGGTCAACTAAAACTCAGCGGAGACAGCGACGAATCCAGTCGCCTTGCCCTCGGCCGCCTCCTTCATCAGTTCCTGGTAGACAGGGTCCTTGGTCTGGTAGTACTCCATATCCCTAAGGTCCATTAGCTGCAGATCGGTTGGATCAGGAGCTGTAGAAACTACTCCTCGCTGGCAAAAGTGATCTCGTAAACGATGCTCCATGGCTGGGACCCCGGCACGTCGGTGAGGACCTTGCACTTGCTCGCTTTCGAAGAGACGATGTACGTCTGGCCGTCCTACTGAATCATCAGCCCAGTCACATACAACTACGCACCAACGATTGCCGATTACGCACCTTCTTGCATTCGGTGGAAAAGTTTCTGAACCTGGCGACGGCCTCCTCCTGCTTGACGCTGTCGGCCAGGGCGATGAAACCAATTCTAGTGATGGCCATGGCTGCGGTATGGTTATATATTCAGATATCGTACCAGACGAGAAGTAGACAACGATAAGATCAATGACCTCGACAGTGCTTCCCCTCCCCCCCTCCTACCTCCTGGTTAAAGCGGATAGTTTATATACCCAACGGAACCTTCGGCCCCTCTCCGGTATGGGACGTCATGCCGCCCTCTCGGCACGCCACGATAGTCTCACCATACCGGGGGCCCGGGCGGAGCTCCCACCCAGTTCCAACACCAACTCTCCGAGTTCATGCGGCATGCCGATAGGCGAATAACCCACGAAAAAGTCTCTTGGACGGAGGATGATTTGTTTCAAACGTGTCACTCCCCATACCGCTCCCTCGGCACCACACTCTGTGTACGTCATTTCCTCTTTCAACGTTTCGGACTAAGTTCGAGATCTCACCGCCGGTCGAGGTTCTGAGGGAGGAGCAAAGACCGAATCCACTGATCGTCAGGCCGGAACCATTCACGCGCCAAGGCTGAAAAGTAAAAGGTTTTTGCCGAGCCATGAAGGTTCGGAAGATCCAGAACAGTACCGTGTATTCTCAGAAAATTGGTATTTGGGCCCCCCCTGCCTCCTCGTCCGATTGGAGGGCAAATAGGGGGTGCGGAGGCGTATGTTGGGGCCTTCAGGGGGGCCTTCAGGAGGCCAGCGGGGGTCGAGTGAGAGGGTTAAAACGGCAGAATCTAAGACCTTTTAGCGCTATAGTTAAGGCCTTTTTTGCCTGTTATCACATATTAAAGATAGAGGATTGCGGCTTAATTAACCTGGTCTATAAGTATCTTAAAAGGCTATTTTTAGCTAGGCTAGCTTATATTAATAGACTATATAAGGATAAGTAGACAAGTAGTAAAAAGGGCTATAAAGCAACTTGAATAGAATAGATTAATAAGCTAAGTAAATATAAGTAGATAAATTTAATTGTATAGTTATATTGAATTATTCATAGAATTGTGTTAGAATTAACAAAAAAATATATAAAAAAGTTAAGATTTAAATCTCCTCCTTATGAGAGAGAGTAGAGGAGGAAATCCTATAACGTAACTTAAATCTCATCTATCTATAATACGAATATTAATACTAATATAAATATAGTATATAGACCGCTATAAAACCTAAGCTTATATCTAACTTATAGCCTTTAAAACAAGAGTTATAAGTACATATATATGGTTATTTTTATTAGATATTTTAATATAGATGTTAGAAGTCCTTAACATTTATAATTTGTTAGAAGTAATTAGTTTCGTACTATGAAGAGCGGGCCCCACAGGAGCGTAGTGCTGCAGCTAATAGCATCTCAGCCTCTAGTATATGCATGCGCAGTACTACTACTAATTGGGCTATATATATAATAGGTACGTAATAATAAGTCATATACTTATTGCTTGGCTGCACTTAAATAAGGGATATATATGTTCGCCTACTAATGCGACTATAGTATATTAATACGGCTATGAAAGTAGTAGAAGAAAAAGCAAAGATTACAGAATAGTATAAATAGAATTCTAGCAAAGAATGGTGTATAAGGGTAGTTTTTCGGGCTTATAGCATAATATTCAGATAGAGGCAAAATGTAGATATTAAAAGATATATATTTTGTATGTAAATTCTCAAAATCTAAAGCGCTAGAAGGCGGGGAAAAGGTTGATATGTATAAACTACAGTTTTCGCAAGACTTCGCAGTAGTACGTACTTTAACGCGTAACCAGTACGTACTTTATAACGCGTACGCGCTTACTGAGTATAGGCGCTTACTAAGTATAAGTCCTATAGGATTATGAATCCTTTAGGATTATAAATTCTTTAGGATCATAAATTCTATAGGATTATAATCCTGGAGAATCATAATCCTTAAATCCTATAGGATTTTGCACGCGGAGTATCTGAACCTTTTCTTCTTTTAAGTTTATATTTAGAATATCTCTATTTCTATCTAAATATTATAAAAATATATAATATTCAAAGCGTATTTAAGAGGAAAATTCAAATAATCTCTGTTTTACTATATCTCTAACATTCATAGAGTTATAGAGAGCTAAAGTTATAAGAGTAAAAGTAATACCTTTTACTATATTTTCTATATAGTATAGCCCGTATAGTAGTGCATAGCCTATAATAGTATATAAAATAGTAGATAGCTTTAAGAAATAAGTATTTACTATAACTCCCCTATATTTCAGGAATATTCTAGCTTATAGTAAGCCTATAGAGATAATAGTACTGCTTAAACTACTTAGAGAGCTTTATAATATACTTGTCTCACTTTGGAATCTCCTTATCTTTATAAGAAGCTTATTCCTAAACGCTCTTATTAGAGTAGCTTAAATACTACTTAAAAAATTAATAAGATTTTGAAACTTAAGTTAAAAGTCTTCTGCGTTATTTAACTTTATTTCTACACTCATAAATAAGTAGAGTAAACTATTAAAATATAAATACCTAATAAACTTAATATAAAATAACTTAAAAAGTAAGAATAGTACTATTAGTAGAGTAATACTTAAGGATATTATTTTACTCCTCCTAGATATTGTCCTATATTATTAGAACTAGTAGAGTTAGCTTTATAAGCGCCTTAATTAAAACAATAGTAAGAGAAGCCTTCTAAAAGCTCTCTTAATATTAATAAAAAAAGAGATTAATGTTATTATTATTATTCTTAGTAATATTATAAAGTATCTAAGAGCACTTCTCTCTAGTAGGCGGCGAATATAGGCAGAAGCCTAGATAGTACTAACCGGGCGTAGCCTATAATATACTCTAAACTATTCTTATAATCTTTCTATAGCTTAGGTTATCTAAAGTTATTATTTCAATCTTTATTATTATATTTATAGTTTATTTAATATTATTTAGTATAACAGGATGTGTCGCAATGCGGCACCACAGTACTAGCAGCCCTGCGTAGCTCCGCCGCAGCCCTGCGTAGCTATAGTAGCGTGCAGCGTGGCTACACGCTTACATAAGCCACTCTACTGCCTATTTCACTACGCCTCGCGCGCAACTATCTCTAAATAAGACAGTTACCTTCTATAACTCGCCCTTACCCCTACCTATAGGCTCATAATAGTTATAAGCCTAGCTCCTCTACTTATAAATACCCCTTTTAACCTCTCTAAGCCTAGGGAAGAGTAAGCAGCTTTCTCCCAGACCTTTTAACCTCTCTTAATAAGCTCTCTATATCTCTATACCTTTATTTAATAACCTTTCTAAACCTCCCGCTATTTTATAAACCCCATAACACTCTCACTATATCTACCTTCTCTATAGAGGTGAAGCTCTAAAGCCTAGCTAACTAGCCTTACTAGTATCTAAACCTATATACCTCCGCGCAGTCCGAAAGTATCTAGAAGTTTATTAATCCTAATAAACTAGACTTTAGTAAGCCCTCAGACGCTCTTAAGCCTACTCTAACTATTTAGGAGTTTATTACTAAGCGCGAGGTATACCTTTAAGCTTAGTATTAAGTAGACCTTACTAAGTATAAGGTATCTAGTAAAGCTTCTACTACCTCTACTACTAAAGGAGGCTCTCAGATAATTCTAACTACAGAAAGTAATAATAATATTAAGCCCTCTCCCTCTCAATAATTTCAGGAGAGCTCTCAAAAAGCCCCCCTTACTACTACTCCAGGAGGTAGGGCGCTTATAAGGCTAACTCCACTAAGCCCTATAATATAAGCTAATATCTAAGAGGAATAGAGCAACGCTCTTACATTCTACTCTACTAATAGTATAATCCTCACCTCATAGGTCGCATTATACTAAGCCCTTTAGGGGGTTATTTTCTAAATAGTTAACTTAATTTACCTCAAGAGCGCGGGAATTAAGCTAAACACCTCAGACAAATCTTAGCTAAACCTTCAGAACCTCATTCACTATCTCAAGCAGTACCTAAGCTACTCTAATAAGAGCATTAAGAAATAAGCATACTATAATTATAAAGAGATTCTAAAGCATGCTAAGTATATAATAAGGCTATCTAAGTAGTTTAAGAAGTAGTACTATCTCTATAGTCTTACTAAGAGTTAGTAAATCCCCGAGGCGTAGAGGAGTTATAATAAGTACTTATTCCTCAAAGCTATCTACTACTATATTACTCCCACTTAGGCCTAATCTTAGCTAGACCTTATTATATAAATAAATAAGATTAGTATACTAAGTCTTATACTTAAGTAGCTTAGTATTATTCTCTCTACTAAGATCTATAGTAAACTAGCTAATACCCCAAGCTATAATAGGAGCTATAATAAGGCTCTAGGTATATATATAACTCTTGCGGGCTGCTCTAATAATTAGGACCCACCTAAGTTCGCTCCTATTACTACCTCCTCCTTCTTTATAGGCTTACTAAGTAAGATGCCTGCTTGTCCTTGCGGGCGCTACTACTACTAGTCTCTATACTATTACTTATATATCTAGTAAGCCTTTATAAATACTCTAATAGAATAAGCTAAGGACTATAAGATAGCTAAGAATAAGGCTTAGCGCATATAGGAGATAGCAATATCTCCTTAGTAGGCCTACCTCTATACTAGTCTCTAGAAGGCGGAGTAAATTATAAAGGAGTCTCAAAGAACTAGATAGCTCTCCTCTAACTGAGGTAGGCGTAGTAGTTAAGCTAAGCGCGGCGGATATAGCAGCTCTAACTCTAGAGGCTACTAGCTACCTAGTAATATCTCCTACTATATTATTAATTATAGCCTATTACTAAATGAGGGTAAAATAGCAGAAATCTATTTAGCTATATTTACCTTCTTTAAAGGCCCCTATATCCTCTCTCAGAGTATTATCTTTAATAACTATAGTGCTCTTTATATTATTAATAATAAGAAGAAGCTAGTAGTTAGGTCCTTTATTTGCTCTTATAATAATAAAGTAATTAAGGTTAATAGTATAAGTATGCCTATCCTCAGTAGGAGTACCTAGTATATCCTAGATGCTATTAAGAACACTACTACAGGCTAGAAGAGCGCCCTAATGTTAAATAACGTTGCTATTATTAAGAATATATATACTAACGTTATCTCTAAGGCGCTCCTCTATAAGGCTAGTATTTAGTATAGCAGCTATAACTATACTTTATAGCATAAGAAGCCTAGTAAATCCACCTATATTAAGCAGCTTATTTATAAGAGCAACTTAGTATTCTTCTAATATAACCCTATTTCTATCTACTTACCTTATCCTAAGATCCCTATAAGCTCTACTAGCATTATAGCCCTATCTAACAACAAGAGGCCTGCGCAGCTATTATATAACTGCGCGGCTAAAAGAACTAACGACGCTCACATTTAGTATCTTCGCTCTAGACACCTAGGTTAGGCTGCTCTCAAGCGCCTAGTCTATAACGTCAGGGGGGTATAAATCAAGGCCCCCTTATATATCCAATATAAATACTGCGCTTAAGCATATACCACTCAGGTTATCTCGCGCAGTCTATTAGAAGGCAAAGCCCCCCAGCCCTACTACAGGATAGCATAAGATCTTTTTAACTACTAGAAGCTTACTAGACTATACGCCTAGATGCTCCTAATTAAGGATAAGTATAGCAGAAGGCTCTTTAGGATCCCTTTGGTCTCTAAAGAGCATAATAAGGTATTTAGAGCGCCCTTTACGTTTAAACGTTAGGTGCAAAAACAAAGAGGCCTGAATATCTACAAAATTCATCACAATATCAAGCGCGCCGTGATCGCCATCCTGGGCTTCACGCGCTATAAATAATAGATAGTAGAATAAGGCATTAATATAGAACTCCTACTAGTAAATATAAAGGAGCCTATAAGAGGAGGCAAGCGTATAAGCAGCAAGGTTATTCTAAAAGCCCTAGCTATATTAAAAAGAGCTTACCTACTAATCTACCTCATATTAGAGGCCTAGAGAGCATCTATTTTTATATATAATATCAGCCCGCACGCTGCAAATAACTAGCAAAGCCCCATTCAAAAGGAACTTAAGTAGTTTTAATAATACTTTTAATAGTAGTAGCTAGACCTCGCGCTTTTAACACACTAGAACCTTCACCCACATTAGGGAGAGCTCTATACCTATAGCTATAGAGCTTACTTATTAGAGGGAGCATAAGAGAGAGGCATTAAGAGACGCTATTATAAGGTTAACTCTAGGGCCTATCTTAGATACCTTATAGGATATATACCTAAAACATATAACCTCTATAGGATCTAGGTTCCTACGCTCAACTAGGTTATTATCACGCGCAATATACGCTTTAATGAGATAAAATTCTACTCTCCAGATAATAAGGCAGACGCCCTAAACGTCCAGAGTGCTTAGGAAATCATTAATGAGGTTAAAATACCCATTAAGTTAGCTAACATAGTCCTCAAGACCTTAGGGGTGCTCAATAAAGCAACTAGCAACCTTATAATAAATAATACCCCTAGAGAGCTATTTAAGCCCTCTATACTAGCTGCTTCCCTTCTAAAAGCGCCTCACACTACTACTACAAAGCTATAAGGCCTGCTAGCTAATATATAGAGAGAGTTACTAACACCTAAATAATCTCCTCAACCCAATAGCATACTAGGAACAGGATCAGGCATTAGGACGATTATATCTCCCCCCCCTATAGCTATAAATACACTTAAAGCAGCCCAGCTACCTATTTCAAACGCTTAGGAACTAGCTACCTAAGCGCCTAGTAAGCATAGCTCAACAAATACTAGAAGAGCTTCCCCCTCAATAGCTAAAATAATACTTACCTATTATCTATACTAATAATAAGACTATAGGCCCCCTACCTAATAGAGCACTTAAGAGAGATATCTAAGAGCCCTTATAACTATATATCTAGAAGATAGCTTAAGCTTACTAGATAATAACTGCTAGCAAGTCTTTTTTATAACCTTTCTACCTAATTAATAGGAAGCTATTACTAAAAGCACTCTTAGCTATAAGACTCTCCACTCCACAGTTTCTGCGCACCTCCAGAATAACTTAGAGACGCGCCCCAGCGCCAAGCAGAAGACTATATACTTTACAGAAGACCTAATAAAGCCCCCAAACAACTACTTCGAGGTTAGTAAGCTCAAGGAGCCGCTACGAGGTATATTCCAAGCTACTATAAAGAAGGAGATCACTAAACTCACTATAATAAGTACCTAGCGCATTATTAACTAGGCTGAGGCATATTTAACCCCTCTACCTTTAAAGTAAGTATACTCCTATAAATTCTATAGCAGTCACCTCAACTCCTATAAAGCGCATATCTACATGAGAGGAGATATATAAGATACCTCCTCTCTTAGTTCCACCTATACTGCTACGCTCATAGCGCAAAGCCTGCGCGTAGTAATAGCAATTACAGCCCAGTTTAACTACAAAATCCTGCAATATAATATTATAAACGCCTTCTTAAACGCGGATATTAACCCAAAGGGAGAGCTAGTTACTTACTACCTCCCAGATAGCTTTAAATAATAAGGGAAGCTTATTAAGCTTAATAAGGCCCTATATAGCCTCAAGAACGCACCTCTCCTATAATATAAGGAGTTTTCTTCAACCCTATATAAGCTCAGGCTCTCCCCATATAACAAAGAGCCCTACTTATTTCAAAATAAGTATTATAGAGTCCTTATCCTATTCTATATTAATAACTTCCTTATTTCTTTTTACTATAACTATAAGAAATAAGCTTAAGAGCTTATTAAAGCTATTAAGAAGTTATATAAAATTTATAAACTAAGCCCTATTAAATAGTATCTCAGGCTGCGCATTATATATAACTAAGTAGCTAAAAGGATTTATCTAGTCTATAATTAGTATATCCACATTATCGCAGAGCGCTTCAAACTCTATAGTAGTATTTACCCTACTACTCCGCTACCTTTTACTAAACTCACTAAAAATAAAGGCGAGGCTATATTTATATAAGTTAAGGAGTACCAATCGCTTATTAGAAGTATCCTATATACTGCAATAATAATATAGCTGGACGTAGCCTTCGCTATAGCCTAACTTTCCCGCTTCCTCATAAATCCAAGCGCGCAGCACTTCGCTATAGCGAGGCAGTATATCTAATATCTCTACGCTACCCACTACCTCGCGATTTACTATAGTAGCTCCGAGGGTAATAGGAAGGAGACTCTACTACTTATTACTAGCAATACCTCTTTTACTAATAACAACAAGGCTTATAGATCCTCCCAGGGGTTTATAATAATGCTCTTCAGAGGCGCAATTCAATAGAAAGCAGCCTACTAAGTAACTATAATAATATCTATAATAAAAGCAGAGCTCCTAAGTCTTAAACATATAGCTAAAAAGACTATAGTACTTTAGAAGCTAGTCTATAATATCGCTCTGAAACTTGGGGATATTTAGAAGGTCTATTATAATAATTAGCAAACTATTTAACTAGTACTTAGAGAGAGAGAGAGAACATTAACCTATCTATAGTATATTAATATCCAAAATATATAGCTTCACTGAGAATATATGAAAGGCATCTTTAAGGTACTATATATACCTATAGACTAGATACTAGCAGATAAACTTACTAAGAACCTCTCTTAAGCAAAATTTAAATGCTTCTAAGCGCTACTAAACCTTATAGATACTTAGCATATTATCACCTAGATAAAAAAAAAGGTTTAAAGGGCGGAGATAAGCTCTATTTAGCCTAGAGGCTAGCAGATATTATCTGCGGGGCTATAGCCCCCTCCACAAAGCAATTCTCATAGGCATACTAGCCCGCTAACCCACCTCCCAAACACTAAAAGCAAAGGGTATTAATACCTATAGGCACATCTTCAATAATAGGAGCTCTCCTCTATATAAATAGCTACAATAAGGCAGTTAATCAAGGGCTTAGCGGCGCTAGCAGGCATATTAAAAATAACTAAAAGGCTTATTAAATAAGCACGCGCGCTAGTAAAAGTACTACCAGGCAGCATAATAGAGACCTACTAAAAAGAGCTACTAAAAGGCAACTCTTTAATAACAGGCTTAAGTCGCATAATGCTACTAGTAGGTATTATAGGAGCCTCAGAGTGCTATGAAGAGCTAGCTAAAGCTAACCCTCTAATAGCACCCTCTAGGCGTATAATAATAACCTCCTTATTCTTCCCCTTCTCTTCTTATTCTTATTCCACCTCCTCCACCCCCTCCTACTCGCTCTCTAGCTCCTCTAGCTTCTTCTCCTTCTCTAAGATAGCATAAAGAGTATAGTAATAAAAAGTAAGTCCCTAATTATATAAGAGTATAGCTATAGGCCTTAACTAGGAAAGGTTAGAATGTTAGAACGTAGGTATCTGTTACTGTATTAGACTATTGCTTAAGGTCTACGCTCTTATGTGTGATAGGATTTTCCCCTTTATGTATTTGCTTGCCGCTAATTCGCTAGCGTTTCGCTAATAATACGGCCGTGCGAGGTATATCTAACTATTATTCCTTATAATTATCCCCCTCTCTAAAGCCTTGGTCCCTAAGGCGTTAAAGAAAAGAAAGTGGGGTATTGCGGTATCTAGCGCTGCGGTTCGGTTCGCTAACTATAGGGCGACCTAATAGCAGTAGATAATAGTATTTAGCCTCGCTGGCTGCTATTTATTCTTTCTGCTATTTTTTTCTTTTTGCTAGACTTAGATAACTCTAGCGAATAACGTATTTTTAGTTATTATACTATAGCTATTTTTTAAATTTCCTTTATATTATAATTTATAATTAGTTGCTAATTATTATGCGACTGTTTACTAGTATATATCTAGTAATTATTAACTTTTATTACCCCGCAACTCTAAGTATAAAAGGGTCTCTTCTTTTTGAGGTCTCTAACCTAGTAAAGTTTTACTCTATTTATAAATGTTTAACTAGTTACCTCTCTTCTCTTAGCGCCTTCTCTATAACCTATTGCTATATTGCAGAGTTAGCTACTTTTCTCTTCCTATTTTCACCTACTTCCTCCTTTTTACTCCCCAACCTTCTGCTGCTTAATTGCTATAATATCTTACATTACTTATATGGGCGTAGTGCTTATAAAGTACCTATACAAGCCTAAGAATCTCTTGAGTAACCTCACTAGCAATACTAATAGCAGCTACTCTTACCTTAGATACCTAACTAAGATATATCTCAATATCATTAACCTTCGCTATATATATAGCGAGCACGCGCAGAAGTACGTCTGCTATAACTATAATAAGAAGAAGTGCTATACTATAAGTTACTAATTAGTTACTATCTATTTATTATATCCTAATTGCTTAATAGGTCCCTTAGGAGCTTTAGGGTGCTACCTAGATAACCTAGGGCATATTCCACTTGTTCTAGATCTGGGAGAGTGAGGGTGTATTAACCCCTCTCTATTATTTTTATATCCTCTAGGCGCTTGCTAATTATTTAGCGGCGTAGAAGAAGATTAATAAACTTATTTATAATCCTACTACTAGTACTAGCTTGTGGAATATAGAGTAGTTATAGCTTTAGGAGCTTGCCTCTATTTATAAGTATCTTACTCTTAATATCCTAGTCTATATATACTACTATTTGCTCTCCTCACGCTAATTACTCCCTACTAATAAGCTACTTAAGTTAGAACCCTCTATAATAGCGCTAATATTCTTTAGTAACTAAATACTATTTAGCCGCCCTATATTAATAATAATACCCCTACTATATATCTTACTAATAAGATTAACTAACTAGTTACTAACTTATTAATAGTGTTGGTCCTAATGCTTGCTTAAGAGCGCAATATTAACTCTTTCCCTATTTTCAGCAATAGGCTTTAGGGCCGCCTCACTACGTTTTTATTAAATAATATCCCCTCTTGCTATATTGCTATTACTAGTGCTTATCCTATCTCTTATGCCTCCTATCTTTACACTCCCACTAAGAAATATAGGCAGCCAGGCGGCGACAAGTTAGCAGATGAGAATAGAAGCAATAAGAAGGCTAAGAGCGCTATTACTATTCCCAATAGCTCTTCTAGTAATGAGTTAGGCAGCGGTTGGCCTGCTGGTGGCGGTAGTGGAGCGAGTGGTGCTGGTGGTAGCCAGGGAGGCGATAATAATGGCTTGCTGAGCAGTAGTTGCAGTAGTTGTAGTTCTTATGTTTCCTGTAGTCCTCATGCTCCTCATACTCCTTGCGGCAGTTATGCCCCTTATAGCGGTTATAGTAATAGTTAAATAACTATATAGGTAGTTAGTTCTTTTTCTTTTTCTTATAGGATAATACTCTTTTAGCTTCTCGCCGCTATATTAGCAATACTTCTCCGCTAATTAAATTATTTTTATATTAAACTTTACTTCTTATTACTATATTCTTTTACCTAACTATTAGTAATATATCGCTATAACTTAGCTAATTATCCCACTTCCTATAAGCTCTCTTTATTTATTTATTAAACTTATAAATAGCCTCCTATACGTTCGCTAAGTTTTCTATAAGCTCCTATGTATTATACTCTATAGGCTACCCTACCTATTTCACAAACTACTACGCCTTATTACTAGACTCTTACTATATAATAATCTCCTCTACCTCCCACTCCTCTAGCTTATCCTCAAGCTCTAGATATACTAATAAGCCTTTACTATTACTTTAGTAATTATCCTATAGCTCTAGTAGGGCAATAGAGAAGATATTATATATTCTATAGTACTATTTAAGTAGGTAGACTCTATATACCTATTTACTAACTAGCTTTGTGATAGCAACCTAAATAAACCTAGGTGCTAGTTTCTTATTCTTAAACCTAAAGTTCTTTATTAATAGCCTAACGACCTATCCCTAATAGTATATTTTCTCCTAATGCCGCGCGTTATAGTACTTAGCTTAAGCCTCTATAGCTTGCTGCTAGTGCTCCTAGGCCCTTTGCTAAAGGGTTGCAAGGTATTTAATATACTTGTGCACGCCTTGTATTATAACCTTATTTGCTGGGAGTATATATTCTATATAATGCGGGTAGTACCTATATAGAGCCTCTATTAGTAAATAGTTACTAGTGCTATAGTAATTATTATTATATATAAACTTAGCCTCTAGTAGTTGCACTACCTATTCTAATAGTGAGTTGCTAGTATACGCCCGCAGGTATTTCTCTAGTATCTAATATGTCCGCTTAGTCTGCCTATTAGTCTGAGGATGATATGCTATAGAAAGGCGACGCTTTATTGCCCTCATATATATAAACTCTTCCTAGAAATAGCTAGTAAGGAGTTTATTCTAGTTACTAATAATACCCTCTAGAGTACTAAAATAATATTTAACTTGCTTATAGATAATCTATGCTAACTTAGTAGCTATTATCTACTTTATTATTAGAATAAATATAGCGAACTTAGTTATTTAGTAAATAATAATAAGAATTATATTATACTCCCTACCTATATACTAATAGCTTAGTAGTAACCTAGTAACAAAGTCTAGGCTAATCTCCTGAAATAGATATACTAGGAAGGGTAATAGCTCTAATTTCCTATAAGGCTTATGCCTTAGGACCCTAATCCCTCAGTATATCTAGCAGCTTGTAATATAGCTATAAATGTCTATAGCTAAATTTAGCTAATAGAACTTCCTTGAGATTAAGTTAGTAGTCTTTTAGGTACCTATATAGCCCGCCCTACTATTGTTATAGTATTAGCAAAGGATCTTAAGTCTAAGTAATTCCTCCTATAGTATTTCTAACCTCCCCTTATAAAATAAGGTTCCGCAGTTATTAACTATATAACCCCTATAATCGCCAGCTGGCTGCTAAACTCTCTCTGCTTATATTTAGTATTATGAGTTGTTGGCCTGTAGTCTGTAAATAAGATCTTCTATTTGCTTGGAGGGTTATTAGCTCTATGCTATTTCGCCCGTTATAAGCTCCCTTATGACGTTACGTGGGATATACTATTACGCTATAGTAACTCTAGCTCTAGATAAGTCCTCTTAGTTAGTAACCCCTCGCTAAGCGTTCTTTGTGATAGCCCTTACGCTTTGGCGTCAGGTTGTTATAGCTGCAATAGTTGTAGTATTATTAGCGCGCTATAGAGCGTAGCGCTAACTAGAGACTGAGGCATCTCTACCCCAGGAGCTGTCCCTCTAGATGGGGCTGTATGTAGTAGCCCTTATAGCATTAATAAATGCCTTAGAGGTTATAGTATAGCCTTTTAGTCCTGAAATACTTTCCTAAAGGTCTACTGGGAGGTCTATAATAAGTCCTAGCTTCTTTGCTAATATTAGGAGGATATTATTATATTTCATTTCCCCCTCTATATAATCTAGCCTCCTAGATAGACTATCTGCTAGGTTAGTTACTCTAGACCTATACTCTAGGTTAAAGTTAAATACTAAGAGCTTATATATCTATCTAGTAAGCTTTCCCCAAAGGTCCCGCGCTAAGGCGCTAATAACGCCCTTAAGTGCCTAGTAATCTATTAAAACTATAAACTTCTTTAATATACCCTATAAGTAGTAAGCCTAATAAACTGAGGCTTTCTATAATAGCAAGCAGTTCCTATTATTCCGCGCTCTATTTCTACTTAGTATCACTAAGTTTCTATAAGTAGTAGGCAATTAGTTACTACTAGCTATTAATATACTATAATAGAATTATAGAAATAGCTTTAGTAGAGGCGTCCGTCTTAACCCTTATCTCTTAAATAGGATCCTAATATTAGAGAATAGTTATAGAGCAGAAGGCGGCTTATAGCTGCTCAAACGCCTTTTGCGCCTCTTCTAGCTAGATAAATTCACTAGTCTTCTTGCTATTCTCACTACCCTTTAGTAGGGAGGTTATTAGGGCTACTATGCCCAAATAGCCTGCAATAAACTCATAGTAGAAGTTATAAAATCCCAGGAAGACTTAAATCTCCCTATACGTCTTTAGCAGCTTCTACTTAGCGACGGCTTAGATATAAGACTCTTCCATAGATATACCCTCCAGTATAATAATATACCCTAGGAACTCTACTTACTACTAGTAGAAACTATATTTACTTAGCTTAGTATAGAGTCCCTATTAGCAAAGCCTGTGGAGCACCTAGTAAAGGTCTTCTATATACTATTCTCTTAATAACGAATAGACTATAATATTATCTATATATATAATATAGTAGGTATCTAGAAGCTTAGTGAGCGTGTGGTGAATATATGCCTAAAAAGTAGCTAGGGTATTTATAAGTCTAAATAGTATAACTATATACTTAAAGTAGCTATATTACGTTCTAAAGGCTATTTTCTACTAGTTAGATAGCTTAATGCGGATATAGTAGTAGGTATCTTTAATATTAATCTTTAAGATCTACTTTGCTCCCTAAAGCCTATCTAATAGCTTGCTAATAAGTAGCAAGGGATATTAGTTCTTAATTATGATCCTATTAAGGCCCCTTTAGTCTACGTAAAGGCGTAGGGTCCTATCCTTCTTTAGAATAAATAGTATTAGGGCTCCCGCTTCACTTATTAAAGCCTAGATCCTCCCTACTGCCTAATTATTAGCGAGGTATTAGTAAAGCTCTTTAAGTTGCCTCTTATTTAATAGGTAGAGCGGACTATATGGGGGTTTCTTCCCCTTAACTAGATCAATAGAGTGCTCCGCGCCCTCCAGGAACAGAAACTCTTTTGCTACCTGCTTATTAAACGTTATGCGTTCGCTTTCTAATTTAGGTAGTAGTACTCTATCTATATCTAGGGAGTCCTCCTCGCCTAGAGCCTCTATAGCTAGCCTATAGGGGAATATATTCCCTAAGATATATAATATATAGGCCCTCTAGCTATTTTTAATAACCTCTTATATAAACGCTAATAGCTCTGCAATACTGATCTACTTATATTCCCACATATTTATCTAGGTATTAATTATAATACCTTCTCAGCCTATAGACTATTATAATAGGAGGAGGTCTCTAGTTCCCTCTAGTTAGTAAGCCTCAGTAAATAGTCGCCTGATTTTCCTTAGTCTCCCCCTTAAGTCTATCAGAAAGAAGGTTAGCTAGTATATCTTTAGAAATATAATCTATTAAACCCTTCTAAAGTAGGGGCTATAGCCTCTATAGGTTTTAGCTAGAGGGATTATACTAATTAACTACTAATAATACTAACTTAAGAATAGGAGTCTATATCTATAATAACTTCCTATTAAGTAAGCTTTTAGAGGATAAGCGCCTATCCCGTTATAGTATCTCCCATTAGGAGAACTTCTAGTCTGGAATCTAGCGCGGGGGTTACTAGAGTAAGCCCCCAGCCTACTCGTTTTCTAATAAGTTAAGTTCCTTAACCTTTACTATAATTTGGATTATACTAATTCTCGCCCTATTAGCGGGTAGTTAGTATCCTACTAGTATTATATTTACTTTACGCCTTACTTTTGCCTTAGTATAATCTCTCTACTTATATCCCCTCTTATTATAGCTAAAATATACTATAGAGTTATCTACTAAGCCCCTAGGCGCGCTAGAACTGCAGCTAGGCCCCTGAGGTATATTGCTAAGAGGTTAGTAAAGCATTAGACTATGCGATCCTAGCGATATTCCACGCCTCTAGCCCTGCCACCCTATCTATCCTATCCTCACTGCGGGTGCAGGCCTTGCGGGAGGCTCTTTATTTGCCTATCTCTTCCTGCTCTCACTCCGCAAAGACTTAGCGCCCTATTAGCGACATATATCCTATAGGCGCTCCGCTTTAGTAGCTATATCCCTTAGCCTTAATACCTCAACTTTCTAATATTCTAGCTCCCTATATAGGAATAGTAGTAGTCAAAAGTATAGTATATAGGCTTTAGCCTTATGATTCTTAATACCTACTATACCTAGATTATAGTATATTACTAACTATTTAGTAAAGAACTCTATTAGGGATTATATCTCTTTTTAATATATAGTATCTAGCTTCTTATAGTACCTCTACTCCTAAAGCTCGGGGTTAATATACTTATAGTAAGTAAATACTAAGTAATTAGCTTAGGTTAGGTCTCCTTCTAACCCGCCCCTATAGCTTCACTACTTAGTCTATAGTAATAGGCTTATCTTCGTGAGGGCCTATTAGACCTACTGCTCTAGCGTGCTATTAGGGCGTAGTTAGTTTCCCTCCTCAATAGCCTAAATCTAGTCGCTAACCTAGTTTATAGTAGTATCTTCGCCTAAAGTGCGATAGTTATATGAAGGTGGCTTCTTATACTCCTTCTGGGAGTGCTTCTTCATTAGATGCTTAGTGAGCTCCTGTAGTAGCGTTACGGTCTGCTCCTCATGCTGCTACTGCTGCAGACGTATCTATTCTAGGTGGCTCTCCTACTGCTTCTATAATAGTGCCATCGCCTAGCTGAAAATCCCGGGAATAGTGCTATTAGGTATAGACTCTAGCGGGGTGCCCTATTAGCTAATACTTGCTATCTGTTTGCTAAGTAGTAGTCGGCCTACTTGATCTAGTGTTAGCTGGAACCTAGTATAACCCCTATCCCCTATTTCCCTAATAATAGCATTATTAGGGTTATTTATCCTATTAGCATAATTATTGCGCTAGCTCTCCTATATCTTGGGACTTAGTAAACGATTGGGGTTATGTCGGCCTAGTTTCTATTGGTTAAAATTAGTATGCCCGGTTTATAGTTTGTTGGGGTTAAACTCGGCTGCTAATCGGTCGGCAAGCTATTACTAATTTATTCCCAATATCCTAACTAGTGCTGGTTACTTAAATTGAGGTAGAAGCAATAGAATTATAAGAGTATAGCTATAGGCCTTAACTAGAAAAGGTTAGAATATTAGAATATAGGTATCTATTACTATATTAGACTATTGCTTAAGGTCTACGCTCTTGTCTATAATAGGATTTTCCCCTTTATGTGTTCGCTCGCCGCTAATTCGCTAACGTTTCGCTAATAATGCGGCCGTGCGAGGTGCATCTAACTATTATTCCTTATATCTTCTAAGTAAGCGAGAGTATCTAGAGAAGTAGCGCTTCTTTTATACTTAGGGCTTAGGTTCTAGAACCTTCTAGGTCGCGTAAGCTGCTTACAAAAGCCGCCCCACTTATTTCCTATATAGGCTTGCTATTAAGTTATAGCATAACCTTAAAGGTTTAAGCTTATTCTAGAGAGCAGATGCTAGCATCTTTAATAACCTTCTAGAGGCTTCTTCTCACAGTATATACATTACTAATAACACTGTGATATACTGCGCTCTATATTTAGCCTCTATTACATAGTCCTTATAGTATTATCATATATAGCCCTTATATTATTAATTTTATCTCTTATATTAGTGGCTTTAGAAAATTAATTATATAAGATCTTATTACTTTAATAGATATTATTAAGTACTGGCTAAATTACTATAAGAGTATTAGTAAGCTACTCTAGAGCTTCTAATCTCAATTTTAAGGAGTTATTATTTGTAATTAAAGTAAGTATAAGTGTGGTGGAGGCGCAGGGGGGGCATAAATACCAATTTTCTGAGAACATACGATACACGCATCTGTTGATAGGGACTGGACGCTTGCAGAGGGGTTGGCACACGCGACATTGCGATCCAGGCTTGGGGCCGGTCGTGACACGGAGGCTTTACCGGTTCGGGCGGTCTTTGTGTGGGGTGTCCCGGGCAGATCCCAGCTTCCCGCGGAGGTGGAGAGGGCCGGGTTTGTTTGATATGCCGGGGTCTGGAAGGTCCGTGCAGAATAAAGGTTCCCGGGCGTCGATTGACAGCTGTCCGCCTGCGGCCACGAAGTGGAGGGTTCTGGGAATGTTTGTGAGCGATCTAGTTGCCCATCCAGAAGCACATGTTGACGTACGCGGGGGGTGGCAGTGACGCCTTTCCAGCAAGCTGACAAACAGAATAAAGTCAATGGGAATGTATGAGGGAAAGGGAAGCAGCAATGGTTTTCAAACTAATCATTCATTCTAAATAGTGTGGAACTTTTCAGCAGCCGGCCGGAAAGAACATGAGAGCCGTAATCATCATAAGATACAATCCTCTTCCCCTTCCCCCTGCCCCCCCCGAATACATTCCTAGTCTTTCTCAAGCTCGCAGACGCCAGTTCAGCCAACTCGAGATGATTGCGCCTTGTGGTATACCAAATTATCTTAAAACTTAGGTATTAGAAAGAAAAAACAAACGGCTGACAGCCAGCAGCCGAAAGCTCTAAACGAACAACAACCATGTCGCTCCGAGGACGCCTCGCCATAAGATGATGCAGTGGCATGATCGTACGTTCGCAAACAAGTCAATTGAGATGCAACGAATAATGGACGTAGACGACGACAACGAGAGAAGACGAAGCACATCTCGGCCCGAGGCTTTTGCTTTCGTGTGAGGTAACTACTGACTTCCCCTGCGTCGTCTCTGGTCTCTGTAGCTCAGAGAGTAAGGAGCCGGGCGCTCCTGACGCATTGGCCGCCTCTCGGGATGGCTGGACCTCATGTCGTGGTAGTAGCCTGCCGGGGGTGTCTGAACACTTGCTGGTCGGAACGGAACCGGAGATCGAGGAGGGTATCCTGTCTGGGAAATTTCTGCTCCACGAGTGGGATACATGCAGGCTTGTTGAGAGGGACGCAGGCAAAAGGGATTCTCTTGTTGCGTGGTGTAGTGTTGGGAGGGATGGCTCGAAATTGCTTGCATCGGCCGCATCATTTCGGCCGACGTCGGTGGGGTGTAAGTTTGAATCGGTCGAGACTGCATCGCGTAGTCTGAGAGGGATATCTGTTGTTGGGCCGGAGCGGGCAGGGCTTGTTGGAATAATCCATGGTTCGGCTCGGCCGGAACTGGATGGCTCGTGACCGGCGAATTCATGTGGGACAATGGCCGGCTGTAGGCTGCGGTGGGATAAAAGTCGGAGGCTGTTGGGATACGGTTATCCTGTCGAGCCCGGCCGTGACCGTTTGCCATGTCGCGGAACAGTCTAGACTGGTCCCGATTCTGACCCATGGCTGAAGATCGGTCGGGCGGTGGTGTAGCTTGTCCATCAACCCAACGGCACGAGTGATCGTCGCTAGCTCCCATTTGTGACGAGACAGAGGCAGGTGCTGAGGGTACGCGACTTGTCATGGAAGCAGAAGCGTTCTTGCTATCCTGTCTAGACTTTTCCCCGGCCGTGTAACTGGCCTCCGCGGAGGCCTGCGCGCGCTTTACAACGTCCGGATGAACACCTTCTACATACTCAATGAACTCCTTGAGACTTTGAACCTTCTGATGCAGCTGTTGCATACCGTCTTCGGGTGTGGTGGGCTGCTCGACTGCGTCTGGGAGAAGATTCTGCATGGCTGCGGCAATCTGATCAGATAGAGACTGAAGTCTGGTCTCCGTACCCCTGAAAGGAATGCCGGAAATTGGCTGGAGCAGGCCGAGGGTCTGCAAAGAGTCCTCGGCGGCGCGACGTGCAGCTTGCAACGTCTCTTCAGCCCTTCGAATCTGCTCCTCGTTGCCATGGCTTTGCTGGAGCTGTTCGCAGCGTCTTTGCAGAGAAACGATGTGAGCGTGTGTGCTCTGACGGAAGGAATTGACCATTGCGTCAGGTGAAAACGTATGTGTAGGTTGAGGCTTGGTCCGGCGAGACATGACAGGTGTGCCTCGCGTGCTTGATGATCGTGATTCGTCCGGAAGTGGACTGCGTCTGGGCTGTCGGGTGTGGGAACTCGACGGCAAACTGGCTTCGTTCATAGGGCTATAGGTAGATGACGGCAGGGGATAAGGAGGCCGAGGCTCATGGCGGTTGCTCTGGATGATGTGGACTTCTTGCGGAACAGGTAAGGGAGCGCGAGCAGTGCTAAGCATCGGGAGCCTGTTGGGCTGCTCCGAGTATCGCGGCTGCATATGGAAGTTCTGAACTGGGTGAGAAGTGACAGCTTGAGGTAGTTGTTGTGGCGGTGCGTATTCTGCGCGCTGGCTGTGCATGCTGTGAGCCTCCATATGCCCGGAACCTTGCACCGGCATCTGGGCCTGAGGTCTATTGGAATCCTCCATCAACCGGTACTCATCGTAATACTCGGGCTGCACTTCTTGCCTCGGAGCAGTCTGCTGCGGGCGCTGCGGTGCTGGCATCTGAGGCTGACGCATCTCCTGAACTTGCTGTGGTGGCATCTGCAGAGGGTTCCAGGCCTGTTCATGCGTAGGTTGCAGCCCAGACGTGGCCCAGAGGGAATTTTGAGGGTTGTTGTCCGGCCGTTGTTGTTCTTGGTGAGCAGGAACATAGCCCTCGGTGTCATTTTGTGGCATGAAAACGAAGTTGACTTGCAAGTCACTATCCGGGTTCGTTCCGCTCAACTGAAATCCCTCGGTGCACAGCGAAACATCGGAGCAACCAGCATCATAGCCAAATCCGGCATCGGCATCGAAGCCTGGCTCATCATCTGATTCCGCGTCTGACCAGGTAGCACTGCCTCGTGTATACTGGCGACGCGCCGGGATACCAGTTGCAATGCGCCTGTTGGGTTTTGTGGCGTTTGTGGCGAAGAAAGCAGAGCGGGTAAAGACGGGCTTCGGTGAAGTCTGTTCATCGCGGGTAAGATTGGATTGGTCGATACTTCATCTTGTGCATAAGGAGACTTACGATTTGGGAAACCGTTGACTTGTAAACTGGCGATTCGGGATCGCGAATCTCAATCGCAGAATCACGTCGTCCTTGGTGACGGTAAAAGTGCATGACGGGAACATCGTCTCCCGACTCGGAGGGACTTCTTGAAGAAGCGCAAGACGAGCTTGCAGGTGTCAACGCTGGCTGCTGAATCGCATCGATAGATAGCGCGTCCCATTGAATCGTGAATGTCGAGACTCTGTCCGCAGCGTCCAGGGCTGCTATCGATGGGTTGCCCTCCAAGACGATCTCGCGTGCGACGTACACGGAAGAGCCGAGGAGAGTTGCGATGCCACGGTTCCCTGGGCGAGGTTGGGACTCTCCGGGGTGTCGAAAGTCCAGACACTGGCCGTATAGAGTGAGTAGGAATGTGGCGCCAGATCGTTGCTCGGTATGCGTAGGAACCCAGCAAATGGACTTCATCAGAACAAGCATGTACTGGTTGTTTCGTAGGTTGAGGACGTGAATGGAATCTTTGAGGTCTTCGTTCGATTCATTGTCGATAATCGTAATAGGATCCCCGCGCTGATACTCTTGACCGTCAAGGGATCTACCGTCATGAACCAGCGTGCCGTGGGATAGCTGCATGTTGGCGTTCATGAGTTCGTATGCCATGACAGGTAGGCTTGTCGGCTGCGACTGCAGGGACATGCCGTCGTCTTGGTAGAAGAGGTATGATCAAATAGAGGGAAAAGATTTGGTAAGTAGGTGAGCCACTGGGCAAAGGAGTCATCAAGAAGAAAACCTCTGGTTGTGAGACATAACTCGACGGAAGTTAGTAGCAGGGTTTGTGTGTATAAGCAGGGCGGGTGAGAAGGGCCCAAGGTCTGCAGCACACAGATCACGTAAGAACGTTGAAGAAGACGAACCGTGATTGACGAAACATGGAAGTAGAGCGACCTGAGGATGTGACGAGGAGCTGACGAATTTTATACAGATGAATCGAAATCAGAGAGAACCGGATGCGAAGACCGATCGAGAATTTGAGTACCGGGTGCGTCCTGGCATCGATTTGAGACCGATACCCGTGGCATGGGTTATAGAGTCTACCTGCAGCGGAAGACTCGATGTGCTTCCGTGGGTATGAACTCATGTGCAATCCTTGTCGACACCCTCTCAGCTCTTGCGGACGTACGAAGTGTGGACATGGGGTGGGAGTTGAAATCAAAGATACGCTAATGGACGATCTTCCCAAGTATCTAGGGCCGTAAGGTACCGCCCCTGAGCAGCGAGAGACTGGGGCATGACGACGGGGCATGCCGGGAAGACCGGGGTGTTGCAAGGCCATGGGCTGTCTCGGACCCTTTCTCCACCACCAAGGAGGACTCGTTCCCTCCCAGTTGCAGCGTGTATTTCGAAGTTACGTCTCGCAACCCTTTCCCGCACCCGCACTGCATAGTACATAGTAAACATAACCCCAAACCTCTGGAGGCGCTGCTTCTAGCCAGCTCGTCTCATCGACCTTTCCGATAGTTGGCCTCCTGATCCACGAGTGACGGCCAACATAAGCAAGAGCTCCAAGTCAATCGACTCGGGAAAGGTAGGGCGTCATCTGCGTCAGCTGATGAGCCTATTTGACGCCATTGCCGCCGAATGGATCTCAGGAGAGCCCTCGCTGGCAAACAAAGCGAGGGCATCGCAGCTTTTGGTGCAGACGCCGAATAGAGAGAGCCGATTCAAAAGCAATGCCATGAACAACGAAAGAAAATTCTGATAAGTGATAGGGCGAGACATGTCATTGGTTATTGAACACGCCGGGCCGCAACCTGCCCGCGCGGGCGTGGAGTAGTAGAACACCTACATGGCCTCTTCGGCCACTAGCTTCCAGATTGTCGACGGCGACCCCGCCAGGGTAGTGAGGGGGGAGAGGAGCTGACTGGCCAGTTTCTGATGAACTTATACAGCATGCACGACCCGCAGTCGGATTCCGGAGGCTGGTGCAAGACAGAATAATGGTCGTCGTATGACGCCAGGTAATTTGCGATGCAGAACCTGAATTCTCTACAGAGGCAGGGCGACATAGGCCTTCATCGCCGCCACAGGCTGAAACCGATGCCAGTGCAGCCGTCTTGTGGCTTCATCGTTTTGACACAAACCACTCCGGGTCTAGCTCGGGCACGGAAGCCGATGGCTTGGTTGGAAATCAAAGCATGGTGAATTTGGACGTGGTCATAGCTGTCGTTGAGTCGGACTGTGCTGAGATATGTCTTAAAAGAGCGGAATACGCCATATTCATTGTGTACATGTCGCGGTAAGGACGGTCTGGCAGCGTCTAATGCGAGGCTTGGCCAAGATCCCGTCGCGTCCGCAAGAAAGAGGGGGTATCTGGTTCTAGGTAGATGATGCGTCGCCACTTTTACCGCCCCTCCTTGCCTGTCTTGGAGTCGGATTGGTTCTTGTTTGTAGATTCCTCCTCAGGAGGCGTCTTTCCATACTTGGTGAGAACCTTCGCAGCCCACTCCTCGAATTCTCTCTCGGCGGCCTCGTCTGTTTGGCCAGCGGCTCCTCGAATGCTTCTGCGCGCCATCTCTCTCAAATCTTCGACGGACGTGATATCCAACGCGAAAGCGGCACCTCCAGTCATCATCATGCCGAAACTGAAGACGTTGAGCGTCGCCAGGTTCAAAGCCTCTAAGGCAATCAGGGAGCCTTCGGGGTTGCCTTGCTTGCCTGCGGCGGCGTGGCTAGGTGAGTAGAACTTGGGATAGGCAGCTATTTGCTTGCGAGCAACGGCGCGTCGCGTGATCATGGTAGAGAAGAGCAGGAAGCCAGCGCCTGCGAAGAATAAACCGAGTTGCTTGGAAGCTCTCGTAGGGAAGATGGCGGATGTTGACTGGGCTTGCGACCTTGTGAGGCGAGAATCCGATGACTCGTTGTCGGAAGCCATGGCTGGGGAGCTTTGCGCAAGCATCGAATCTTGTGCCTGAGTTGCCTTGCTGTTAGACACTCAAACCACAATGGCTTTTCGGAACCGGACTTACCAGGCTTAGGGTGGCTTGAAGCGATGCAATCAACCACAAGCTGACTGATGTAGGTACCCCGTGGACGAGATGTGTTCGCGTGCTCAGGGAGCTGCGCATCGAGGGACTGCGCAGGGAAAGTGAAGGCTGGAGCGGAGCTTTGGTGGGAATGGAAGCTTTCTTGGAGTCGGGGAAAGGAAGTTCCCGCCCCTAAAATTAGCCGGACCCATTCATTGAGCGTTATATGCAGCAATACCACACAGATGAGCCTCTTTTATGCAACGAGCGGGTCAAGGCGCCAAATCTCGTCCACTTCAAAGTTCACCCAACAAGGATCACCACGTTTCCCGCCTCATCCGACCCATTTGAGCTTTGGGAAGTTTCGGCCCCCATCATTGATCGATGGATGCCTCGCAGACGATCTCTAAATAGATTCGAAAACGAGATTGGAAATGAGCGCATAAATCTTCCCTTTCTCTCGAGCAAGCCGGATTTCAAAAGACCTCTCTCCCTATCTCTGACTGCCGTATATGTGCGGATGCAGTAGAATTTGCATCATGCCGGCCGAATGCTACAGTTCACTACGGACGAAATGCAAGCCGGCCCACACAACCTTCAGAGGCCTTGCAGTCAAACAACCTGCGACAGTGACAGCGACTGCAACCGCAACGCGACGACCTGGCCGTCATGAGCGAGCAACCCGGAATGTCGACATTACATCCGCGAGCGCCATCATCCTCCTGTCTGCAGACGATATGCGAGCAATCAAGGCGGTCTGCGATGTCTCTTGGCGCTACTACCTGCGCTAAAGCCCTTGTCAAGCAATGCACACGTCGTTCCAACTTCCTGCAAGGTTCTTCGGTCCAATCAGTTTTGTCCACAACAGCTACCGAACCCCAACACCTCGCCCATTTTGAGATGACAGTTGGCTTTGCAACGGCTGCTCCCATCAGACGACATAACTTGCATATGACATGCCAATCTGGTCATCGGAATCGTTCCCCGTGGCCTGTCCAGCAACCCCTCGACGCCTGCGTCTGGCGGACTGCCTGGCTCCACTTGCCCATGGAAACAGTTCAATTGGGATCTGGGCGAAAAATATCTCTGCGAGACCATCAATATGACAGATCAAAAGTCGCTTCTCAACTAGGTTCACCACACATACGCCATCTACGACTCGCGGTCCTTCGTTCACGATTCACGAATCCTGGCAGTCAACTAGGTTCACCACACATACGCCATCTACGACTCGCGGTCCTTCGTTCACGATTCACGAATCCTGGCAGTCAACCAGTCATCAGACCCAATCTTACAGCGAACGAACCAGCATAATGGCAGGCCTGTATCGGCAACTGTCGATGGGTCGGGGATCGCGCCGCATCGTCGATGCTTTCCCAAAGGTTGCTGGCATTTCCCCATCGCATAGTTGCACCGAACCGCGGGTCTCTGCAGGTCTACAATATTCTCAAGCTAATATAGAGGGGCGCCAGTAGACTTCTTCAACCATTGAGATCAATCATACAGGCTGGAACCCCTGGCATAATGCTCTGGTCGTCCAATAGCTGGACCGTTCCCCTGGGAGCTACGTCATCGCAAAGGTGCGGTAACGGCAACTCTCTGTTCAACTGTTTGGGACATGGTAATCGTCTCGGCGTCTGCGTAGGGAAATTGGATCGTATCTGGAAAACAGGGATCGCGTCTGGCTCCGAAGTTGAGGCAGCCGCTTGAGTGAACCATTGACTCGTCGTGCAGTTGCGAGACAAAGGTGAACACTGGCAGACCAAGCCGAGACGGATCCCGCGATTGCAGCCTGGCGGGGTTGCGAACTAAGCGGGCGCATCAGTCGGGTTTTCTGCGTTATTGTCGCCTAATATTCGAAATTACTTCAGTACATGGTTGGCTGGGGGCAGGAACGGGGCAGGAGATTTTCGAAATGGGCATCGTGTTCGTGGAATCGACGGGGTCCTTCAATGGACGAGATGAGGCGTGGTGGACTTCGATTGTGGAGACTGCGACAGATATGACTGGAAAGCGTCCCGTCCCGAAATTCGGGCACTTGGATTCGAAATTCGTTGCGAGACAAGTAAGCCACAATTGAGTTGGTTTACGGAGAATGCCGAGTCCCGACTTGACCGACCTGTCTCATCCAAGATCCAAGCTTACCGCAGGTTCACCATACCATCTTCATCACCGACGGATGCAGAATTCGACAAAATTGCCTGGCGCGGTGGGATCGGGCAGGCCAATTGCAAAGAAGAGAAGGAGGGGTTTTTTTTTCTTCTCGCTAAACAAGGATGAATCCTGCTCGTCAGATACCAATCGACTCACGAGAGCAGAAGTGCGAACAAAAGATGAAGGGCACAGACAACGTGGAGTCATTGGGTGGCTGGTATCGGACGTCTGTCATATATCACTTTGCTTGAGATCTAGTGGCTCAGCCCGGATGGCAATAGTCACGAACTCGACCATCCTATGACGACGAAACGAGTTGCTCAGGCGACACCCACGGGAAACATCTTGTTCACCCCAGCTGCTGAGGGATTTACCAAGGAGGTAAGGTAGCCAATCAATCAGCATGCAGTGCATGTGGAAAACTATGCGATCGCCCAGCCGCGAGTTTATCGTGGTTTTCCTCTGGTGTCAAGGTTGGCTTACCACGTATCTGGGCCATCGATCGGGGCCCGGGCTGCTTCTGAAATGATCAATCACTCCGATCCGATTATTCTTCTGTCAGTGCGAATGTGCATACTGGCAAGCATGACTACGTATTCCACCGCAAAGGAAACGAGATCCGACACAGAGTGTAATCCGAAGAGAACGGCGCGTTTTGTCAACAAAGAAGTCGAGCAAAGGCGGGAACAACCGCACTGCCGAAAGTTTGCTGATGTATCCGTGGGGCTTTTCTGTCGATGGCTGAAGGTACCCGCTGTGTTGGGTCTCGTAGCAAAGGTACGACTCAGTTCCGCGCATCTCATTCCTGGCATACGAGTCTCGCAAGAAGAACGAAGAGATGGGAGATGATCTGGAGCCAAATCAACGGAAACCAACGCACAGACTGAATTCCAACAGAAGGGAGAGGGAGGGCATAGATCTGAGTCGTCCTCTCTAGGTTCACACCTCGCTAATATGTTCAACCCTGACAGCGGACACAGCTTCCCTGTTGAGTTGAGTCCGACGCGGTCGGAAAGCGGGACAGCAAAGACAAAACTCAGATGAGAGATAAACTTCATCAACTGTCACTTTCTGATGAAAAAGAACTGGGACGAGGACGAGAAGTGGCCTCTGATATGTGACGAGAAAAAGAACAAGGCAGGAAGAAAGTAGTGGTCGCGGAAAGACGAATCTCGGGACCCGAACGAGACCAAATTCTTAGCGCCGCCCACCTTTGCGCTGGCCCCTAGTCCCGCTAGTGCCGGCGATGCGTGGCCCCGGACCCCCGGAGGTAGACCCACTTTAATGGGAGACCACGGGGACGTTGGAGGAGCGGCGGCAGTCGGGTAAGGCGCGGCTTCCTAGGTTGGCATAGTTACCTTACCGCAGTACACGTGTACACCAGCGACATGATGCACTGATGCACCGTACTAGGTCAGGAACACTGTCCAGGCACAGGCACACGGTACGTACCTGGGCGGCCACACACGGTTAGCGCCTCCACAGGCTGTTGGGTCCTCTTCTATCCACCTCCGTCCGTCCACTCGACTTCATCTGCGCAACCTCCTCATGCCGCCCACAACGACACGATTTCCTAAGCGACCACTTCCCTTGCACTTGCACATGCAGACAGTCTGGGCGAACATAGACAACTGGTCTGGCCAACAAATCGCGTTCCAATGCTTAGCAGCCATATCCGGACCAAGCCTCACGTGGACCGACAACCCAGGCCCTAATCAGATCTGGTTGACAGCACCACAACTAAACGACGTCTTGTTATCCTTGAGTTCAATATTCAGCCGCCAATGACCCGCTACAAGCCAACCTCGACATTGCCATCCTGGACCGCTCCACTGGCTCTCACGCCTCTTGTTCCACGCGCTTCTTCGCAACACGGGCAGCGAGAGCCTCAACCTAGTCCCCGACAGCCGACGGGAACCATCAGCCACCAAGTGCTCTCGGTTCGCTGCACATCATCCACCCTGGACCACGCTGTATACCTTGACTGAGGCACAGCAGCCGCTACATCATGGGCAAGCAGAAGACTTCCAACGCCGGCAAGGCAAAGGGAGGCGCCGCCAATGCTGGCACGAACGCAAAGACGACCGCTGCTCCCACGCCCAACGTTCCTCCCGCTTGGCCCCAATTCAAGCCACCATTACCAGTCACCGATCTCATACCCGAAAAGTTACCCTCTTGCCCCGATAAAGTGGTTTTGCTCCGCAATCTCTGGCCCAAGTCGCTCTGCACTTCCTACGTCACTTTCCTGAGAAATCTGCCACTGACCACTACCCCTGGCCGTCCTAAGAGAGGGGAGGCAATCAGGGTGAACGACCGTTTCCAGGTGCAAGATGCCGCTTTTGCTCAACGTCTTTGGATGGATACCGGACTTCGCCAGGCGCTTTCTGAAGCAGATGTCCAGAGCTTGTGGTGAGTCCACTGACTTCCCCCTCGTCTGCCCTTGCCTCGCTCTCGTCATCACAACCCTGGCCCTGTACGGCGCATAGCACGCGCTTCCGGCTAGATCCGCCTACTATACCTTACAGAAAACACATCGAAAAGTTTTTCCTACATGGAACCCCACCCTAAAGAAGAAAACCATCTCCCTCGGGATACCTTGTTACGGATTCTGGCTAACGAGACTGGCATATGCTAGGGGCGGTGAGGTTGTTGGTCTAAATCCCAACATTCGCATCTATCGCTACTCCAGAGGCCAATACTTCGATGCACATTGTAAGTCTCGCGGCCAAGCCATTGACCTGTCATAAAACGCCACACAGGCTGCGGGTGACGATCTCGACCGCTCGTTGGGCAAGCCGCCAGCTCGGTACAGGTTCAAGGCCAGTGGCCGAACCTCTCGAAACCCTTCTGCGAGTGCCGCGTGCAGCAAGCCACCGCGATTTGTCCTTGTTCGTTCATAGCCCAAGAAGAGAGTCAACGACGAAATGAGGTGTAAAAGCCTACAGCCCCGGGCAAGCCTGCATCAGAAAGCATTGACGTCCTCACTACACCGACTCTTTTGAACTTGTAAAGTTGAGTTACAGGTAAACCAGCTCACGATACCTACTCGCGGTCCGGCGTCAGTCCACGGTTGCCTTGTACGGACATGTCTTGCGAGAAGTCGAGCAAGCCTGGCCATACATATTCTCTCACCCCGTTCGCAATTTCCTTCATCGATCCATTACTACGGACACCTGACTTGGAGAAGTTTCCAGCCCATGCATGTCTTAACTTTCATCAAGACCAGAACACAAAAGATGTCCCATGACTTGCAATGTCGCAGACAAGAACCTGATGGGACATTAGTTGGTCTTACCCCACCATCTCTGTTATGTTTGAGAACGCAAATGGCCACGCAGCAAGTGAGGCCATCGGATCTACCACACGATTGTCAGAAATGATATATGATATCTCGCCTCCGCCGCTCAGTCCCCCTTCTTCACATTCTACTCGTCATCACCCAAGTTCGCCCGAACACCAGGAAACCTATCGATTTGTTCCACAGGTCCGAACCCTGCGGGTCGTTCTATAACGATCCACTCCATGGCGTTATCCTCCGGGTTCCAGGGCGGAAGCTGAGTCCGGGAGCCTAAGAGTCCGATCCAGTAAAGCTTCAGCATCCAGCTCATCCGCTGGAAGAAACAAGCAGCCAAGCAGCGTATTACGTGCCGGTGGTATTCCTGCCGGCAGCTTTCAAGGATTCCTTTTGCGCTCTTTGGCGTTTTCTTTCTGTTCCTTTCACCTGTCTTCTGTGCAGGCTTCCTCCTGATCTCTCCAAGATCGATCTAGACCAGCTGACCACAGGAAACCCCCACACAGACGATGATTCCAACAACGTCTCGCTCGCCTTTGACCCCTCGGCGGGAGCCATCCCGTGCAAGACAACGTGGACACTCTTGCTCTACCTGACCTCCTCCGCCGAAGGCTGCGTCGGCGGCGAGACCGTCTTCTTTCCCAATGACCGCCGCTCCGCCAAGGAGGAGATCCCCGTCGCCCTCGAAACAGGCATGGCTCTCCTACACAAGCACGGCGACGACTGTATGCTGGTAAGTTTTTTCGAGTTCGATTTCCCCCTTGCTCGCTTCGAAAACGACTGCATCATCCCCTGATCCCCGACCACGCTCATGCTCAGCGCCAAAAGCTGCTCCTGATCGTGCTTTGTGCAACTGCGACCGTTGCCACCGTGGGCATTTCGCCAGCATTTCTTATATGTACCCTTTTTTTCGGTCCTTGCTTTTTGGTGGCGCGAAACAGGCCAACCACGGCCACAACTGCGGCCTCACCTCTACGTATTCACCCAACCACCTGCCCTGCCTACCTGCCTGTCCGCCCGCCCACTCTTGCAGACATTCTGCCATCCCTCCCCGTCTCCTCTGCCTACTCTTACCAGTCCAGTCGTACTCAGCAGGAGAATTACTGCGGACTGACACATGTTCCACTCATCAACAGCACGAGGGGCGGGAAGTTACCGCGGGCGAGAAGTGGGTGCTGAGGACCGATCTCTGCGTCAGGAAGTGAAGTAGCAGTTGAACACGAACGAAAACGTTAATAATGCCGGCTCCCCATCGCCCGCTCGGACGTGGAACGAAGAACTCGTGAGATCCGGCGCGCCCAGCCACCGCCTTGGAAATTTGGTACTCTGGTACCGTAACCGCTTCGGTACTTGTGCATACTTCTCGACGCTGGGGTGAGCTGTTCGTTCCCACGGGACACAGCAGGATCGTTTGATAGCAGGGGAAGGGGGGGGAGGCCACACACACACACTGTCACACGCACACCCCTTCCCTTTCCCTTCTCCCCCGCCCCTCTTCCCCCTCTTATTGATCAGTTATACTGCTGGATCGTATGGAGAAATGGAGAGTTCTCGACCGTCGGAAATTGTGGATACCACTTGCGCTCTGCTGGCCTTGTGATCAAGTGATCTCTTCCCATGCATCCCGCGCCCGATTAGGTTGCTGTTGATCGACGAAAGACAAGAGGATGGAGGGGGTCGAGCGGGAACCGCGCTCGACCCCATCTCTCTCTCTCTCTCTCTCTCTCTCTCTAGCGGATACCCAGTCCTCTTTGGCCCATCACGAGCTTCTACGTTGTACGGTGGGAGGGCAAAGCAGAAACAGGATCATCTTGTAGCATGTTCCCGGACCGGCAGCAATTTTCAGGGCCCAGAGACAACCAACCACACCATGACCGTAACATCCCGTCGGTCCCTATCCCATCCCCTCCTCTCTCTACTTTCTCGTGTGAGCGTGTACCGTGTAGAGAAGAACTGGGCGGCCTGCTGTTTCTGGGAGTGAGCATGCAACGCGAATGCCATGCAACAACCCGTTTTTTCTGTGCCTACCTTAGCTTACGATATGTAATGCGCCTGTACGTGCCTGCGTGTGTCTAAATGCGTGTTCCGGATTGGCGTGTGCTGTACAGACAGCACGTCGAGCCTCAACTCGCTGCTGTCGTCCCGGGTTGCCTCTCCGATTCCCCGGAGGGACCGCTAGAAGAGGCCCTGGACATCCCCCGGGCCTGCTTCTCTACCTGCGTCTGCTTCCATTGTCCCCGGTAACGTGCTGGCAGCATGCGGCCGCCAATCCACCCCGTCTCAGGAAAATCCTAATGACGACACTTGACGGCATGTTCAAAGTCACGGTGGCATCGACAACGGGCGATGTGTACGTCACGGAAACCAAGTCTATTCTGTTGTGTCCATATGTCTCTCCTAGAGAGCAGACAAGCGATGCCTGACGGATCTTGTGTGCCGCATTGATTTGCCGTCAAGACCTGACCCAAAACCCAGCGCCGTTATCGCTCATCGCCTGAAGTCTATGCTTATTGATGACTGGGAAACGACGAGGGTGACCTGTCGAACGCCCATGTCGCACCAGAAAAAGCCCCCGTCATCGCGCCTCGTCCTAGCCCATGGCGGCGAACTGGTCCATCAAGTCCATGGTCGTGTCCTCATCCTCGGCGTGTACCTCCTCCCCACCAATAGCGTCCTCAGGCTGTGGTGATACTGAAACCTCCTCGCCATCTTGCTGGTCCGGGGGGCTAGCAAAGATCTTGAACTCGTCTCCGCGGTGGACCTCTCTTCCGCCTTCAATCTGCGTAGCGGGCTCCGCCTCATCGTCCGCGCGGCGAAAGGCGTGAATCTTCTTCGTGGTTGGCGCCGCTGCCTCTGGGTCGACGCTGGGCTTAATGTTGACTTTGCCCGTGGCAATACGGCCCATGATCCAGTGGAAGATCCACGGGAAGCTGATCAGGGGCATGGACTGGCGCTTGTGTTCCTCGTCTTCATACTCCACTGCCATGGCAGCATTGACCTCGTCCTGGGTTACTTTATACATTGCCGCCACGAACGGGGCGATTTGGTCGAAGCTCCTGCCGCCAACCTCCTTGTAGCATATATCGCGAAACCGTTGCTTCAGCATCAAGGATTCCCTGCCGATGTCTTCCTGTTGCTTGTATTCGCTACCGACGCGTGGTTTAGATAGCGCGAACCCGGTCCAGATCTCGAATTCGGTGTCGACATCGCGTTGGCCCATTAGGCGTCTCATGGCGGTGTCATACTGACTCTTGACCGCACGAGCTTTGGAGAGCAAGGCCTCGGAAAGCTCGAATCGTTCAAGAACTCTGGTGTCAAACTTCTTCTCGTAGAGAGGGTTAAATCCAACGTCTTGGATCATGTCGTACAGCTTTCCGAGTGCGGTTGACGAATGGTATGTACGACCATTCCTACTGCTCAGAAAATGCGGCCGATCCTTGGCGCTCAACTCAGTTGGAAGCATTGCCGGATCACCAGTCTTGACGTAGTCGACAGCCTTCGAGTGCAGTGCTGCGAGTTGAAGACCTGCAGACTCTTAGCTACCGATACAGCCATTTCTTCTGCACAATGCCTGGATAAACTTACATTTTCTGTCCTTGACGCCAAGCGCAGATTTGTCGGCATGTGCCAAGTGCGCTGTCGCAATCAAGGCGAGACTGTCGTTCTGCATATATCGAACAAAAAACTTTTGAAGGTCACTGACCTCGACACCTCGCCGCAGGACTGGCGGTGTAGTTTGCGAGTAGTTCATTGGTGGTTCGTGCCAGTCGTCCGGGATGAGTTCAGGGTTCCACATGACGAAAAAGTCGTCGCCGTCTAGATCACCTCCAGACATCATGCTCGGGACATCACGATCGCCTGTGCGAGGAAATACCACCACGTTCCTCAGGTGATGAAGTCCTGGGACATCGACTGCCTCCACGACTCGGATATCACCTGGATGCAGGGATGGATTGCGTCCGACTATGCAAAGCCCTGTTACACAAGTGAAGTTGCCGCTACCACTAGGGCTCTCGATTTGCAAGAAGACTTGCGGGAGATCCTCGACTTTTTTGGTCTTCTTTCCCTCATTGGCAGTAGAGTAGCCTCGCAGGGTTCCGGTTTCGTCCAAGCACCCGAGAAGGAAAGCGCTCTCTTCGACAATGACGCGAGCTTTCTCCTTAAGCAACTTCATGGACCAGATTCTCCAAAGGTCCAAAATAGTCAGAACAAACGGCTCTTGAATCTCTGGGTCCACAAAGCCCCAACCGACAAGGTCCTTGATCGTCAGCGACGTCAAGTTCTCATCAATGTACTGTCCCAGAAGGCTTGCGGCGGCAACTCGATCATTCATAGCCTTCTGGTAGTTCTTGATCTGTAGCTGAGCAAGTTTCAGTATGGTTTCCCCTCGGACGCCCAGAGACGTGAGAACAGTAATCGTCTGTCTGTTCAATGTTGCGATAGAGTGTTGCGCATACTTGATGATCTCGAGGCCATTGAACTTTGCCTTGAACTTTTCCTGGGAGGGTCGAATGTGCACTTCTAGTCCCTTCGCATCGTCAGGCCAGACAGCGAGCATTCCCTTGCACCCACCCATGCGAAATTGGAAAGCGGAAGGTGCGATGTTAAAGTCTTCATCGCTCATTTCCTGAACGACCATCTTCGCCAGCAACTGTGATATTTTACCGACGCCGTCGCTGAAGCAAAAGCCGTTCTTCTCAATGTCCTTGATCGGGACAATCTTCGGAACAGTGACGCCCCGTATCTCTCTCGTTGTCGAGAAGCATTGGCCGATACGCGCAGCGTACTTCGCTACGTTCTTGATGTGACTGAATTGGCCCATCCAGCCTCGGATCTGGTCGCAAGACAGGTGGTCGGTCGGACAAAAGTAGTAGACCGCGCACTCTCTGATCTGGGAGTTGCCGAACGCGAGAAACTCATAGTGACGGCTTCCGATGGTGATACCTTTGGACAAGGCTCGGTACACTCTATCGAAAAGCTCTTTTCCTGAGTCGCTATATATTTTGCCGTTGTATAATTCGTCTGTGAATTGAACTCGAAGGAATCGGTCCTGGTGTGTGCTGTATTTGCGAAGAACTCTGTTCGACGATTCTACACTAGGCGAGCTGTAATACGCCGTAGTCGGCGTCACAATAATCTTGCGAATCGTCGTGCAGTAGTGCGGCACCATCGGGTTAGGGAAGTAGAGGTTGGCCTCTTCATCATCGAAGATGTCCATTGGGTCCCAAACTCTCTGTCCCTGATCGGCGTAGTACTCGAGAGTCCATTTTGCTCGGTCCTTGTCGAGATCTCGCAGTTTCCTCAAAAACTCAAGGGATATCGAGTATTCGGAGAAAACACCACGGGAGATGCAAACTTCTAGCTGATAGTGAACTTGAAAATCCAAAGCTGGCGGGGCTTCGAGAGAGGATGCGAGTGCTCGCAACGATAGACTGGCGTCTGCCTTTGAAGGCGTCATGGGTCGGCACAGAGTGGCAAGCACAGCAGGACGGTGAGGTACGAATGCAAAATCGTCTGAGGTGATAGTCTCGATGTTGAACGCATGCAGTGCCTCCAGAGCTTCATCGATAGGGTGGCCGCTGTCGTTGATGAGGAATCGGAATGTTGTCCAGCGGCCAATGTCGATGAAGTCGGCGTCTTCGAAGTCTGTCTGAAGGGTCACTGGGAAGCCAGCAGGCAAAGATCGATTTCTGAGAATAACGGCTCGTCGCTCCCACATGTCCAGAGGACCCCAAAAGGTCTTCCCCGCTGCCATTTCTCTCAGACTCTCATCACCTCTCTTGGTTCTGAAAATTGCCGGAAGCTCAAGTGGAATGATCATAGCGGTAGTGCCTTGCTCATGTCTGACGCGGAACAGCTTTGTAAGACGAGCAAAAGCAACAGTGCAGCGATAATGGTGAAATCCGTCATCGTCCTCACTAGCTCCCTGGTCTTCGTTCTTGTTCTCGCCAGTCTGTTCCTGCTTGAGCGCGGTTTTCGGCATATCAAAGGTAATGGTGAGCTGCTTCCTGCCAAGGTCGACGTCGACCCTCACGTTATCTTCAACTGACTTGTGGAGCATCATCTGATGCTCCCGGATCAACGAACCAAAGTCCATCTGGCTGGCATTGAGGCTCATCCTAGTCTGCAACAAGACCTTTGGATTCGCCGGGCTTTCTGTGAGGTCCTCGAACTTGATTTTCGGCATAAAAAGCGAAAGCGTAATGCGGGCGCGCTTCTCTCCGTCGTACGTAAGGGCATAGTTGACTTGTGTCCAGAAGGCCGTCTTGGGAGGCGGCTCGAAACGGACTTTGGCGAAGCCATTGCGCTTTCCGTCCTTATCCTCGCCTATCTCAAGCAATGTGATGTTGCCGTGTCTCGAAAAGGACTTGTGTAGCTCTGCTAAGGTAACCGCAGAAGGCACTCGATGAATCTTGAGTGTGACCTCTGGCCAGGTACGCCAGGTTTCGGCTTCCATGTTCTTGGGTTTGATCGCTGTGACAAGGTTAGTGAAATGAGCCAAGGTAGAAGGCAATCTTAAGAACGTGAAGCTGGGAGGACGACGAAAGTATTGATGGAGGGTGCCTAGAAGAAACGAAGGCAGCTGCCCGGAGTAGCAGGTGAGATAAAGATGCGACCCTTCCAAAAGCAGGAGCGGTGGTTATCGACCCCATCTGATGCCTGGCTATCTTGCGGCGATTCCGCCCTGAAGTCGAATACGGAATGCGTGAAAAGAAACCTGTGTAATGTCTCGTACGCACCTAGAGGAGCCGTCACTGACGCAAGACCGTTGCTATTGTTCATTGGTGGAAGCACCCTGTTTCCATTTCGTCTTGCTTCCTCCTCACTTTTCTCGTGTTCATAGACCATGACAGAATCAGAGAAGGAGGGGGCCAGAGAGGGAGAATAGCTGGGAAAGGAGAGCAGTAGGAAGAGGAGAGTAGCCAGAGAAGAAAAAACAGCCAGAAATGAAGAGCGCCAGAGACGAAGGTTACCAAGAGTGAGGAAGAACTGTAGATGTCGAAGGGAGATATGGGCTGAGATGTGTCAGGGTGATGGACGAGACATAGCAAGAAAGGGAAGGGAAGGTGTCGACAGCAAGAAGCAGGGGAAGAAAGAAAAGCAGTGGAGGTGCAATGGGTTTTGTTGGCAGGCACCTCTCTGCAGTTTGGAGCAAAACCCGCCAAGTTCTTTGGTGACCTACCTGAGGTGCCTAGATGCAAACATGCAAATATCCGCCAGTAAGGCTTTTTGAGCCTCTTTCCCTCTTCTATAACAGATAGGCTAACCCAGATCCTGCGCTCGCATGCAGGATGCCGACGTTGATCCACCTTCAGCCTTCAATAAGGTACCTTTCGGCAATTTTGGATTGCAATCAGAATTCGGTCTTTCATGATACGTTCAGGTCCTTCACGATACTTTCAGCGAGACGAGCCCAACTACCCACCAAAGTGACATTGATTCTATCGACAAAGTGTTACGTTGAAATCCAGGAAACCTTTCGCCAATCCCTTCTGCCGCCTTTCATCAACCACCAGGACGATTACGCAATGACCTACGCGTCTTCTTGTACATCATGGGACCGCCAACCAGTTCAAAATAGCCTTACGAGTCGAAAGATGCGCCTCCAACCAATATGCAATTGGGGTTGACGACACTCCCAAACTACACCGCTGCCGGCGTTCCCAACATCCTGCCTAGTCAGATCGAGACGGGAATGAGACGAGAGCCCACGAGGAACTCAGATCGTCTTCGACCCTTCAGGAATATCCATGATCTTTCCTGGGTTCAAGATCCACTTCGGGTCGAGCGCTCGCTTGATCGACTTCATCACATCGAGCGTGTCAGGGCCGACTTCAAGGAGGAGCGACTCCTTTTTGCCCCATCCAATCGAGTGTTCACCGGTACACGTTCCTTCCATCTCAATGGCGCGCTTCACCATGTTCTTGACGCACTTCTCGACCTTTTCTCTCTCCTCGGGAATCGTCCGGTTATAGATGATACTCTCGTGGAAGTTGCCGTCGCCGACGTGGCCAAGAATGCTAGCAAACAGTCCCATGTCGTCCATCTCCTTCTTGCTGACCTCAATCAAGTCGGCCAATCGACTAAAGGGCACTGCAACATCTGTGCTCCCTGCTAGAAGTCAGTTCCAAAAACTTCCGCGACTTCAATTGCTAACGCAACACTCACAAACTTCCTCGCCCTCCTTGCGGAGCGCCAGCATCGACCAGAGCGACTCTTTCCTAGCAGACCACAGGAGCTTTTGCTCACGTGCATCCTTGGCGAACTCAAAGTTTCCGCCCTTGTGATTCTTGGTGATCGTCTGAACGAGACCAATATTCTCCTTTACGCCAGCCTTGGTGCCGGAAAATTTGAAGAAAAGTGTTGGAAGCTCCTTCCACACACGGGGGGCTGTTGCACCGCCCAAGTTCACAACCTTCATCTGGACCTCGTCCATGATTTCCATGGCAGCCACAGGAATACCGTTTCGCATGACCTCGGCTGCCGCGGCTGCAGCGTCTCGAATACTCGGGAACGTCACGACCGCAACAGAGAAGTCCTCAGGAACGACAGTGAGCTTGAGGGTTGCTGGGATATCATTAGCCTGCTTTCCGGCAAGGGCAAATTGGCGACGGGTCAAGCACTTACCTTCCGTCACGATACCGAGAGTTCCCTCAGATCCAACGAAAAGGCCGTTCAGATTGTAGCCAGCCGAAGATTTGCGTGGCCTTCTCCTGGTCTTGACAACAGTGCCGTCAGACAACACTACCGTTAGGTTGATCACCCAATCCTTCATGGTGCCGTATCTAACGGCATTAGTTCCAGAGCAGTTGGTACCAATCATTCCGCCAATCTTTGCGCTTGGTCCTGGACGAGCAATCAGCATTTGCTTCGAGAGCCAAGCTCATCAGTTCTGACCTGGATCGATGGGGAAAAAGAGACCACTCTCCATCTTCGCCAATTTCTCGTTCAAATCTTGCCATCCAATACTGGGTTGTACCACAATATCCATGTCTTCCTCATTAAAAGAGAGGATTTGGTCCATGAAGGCGAAGTCCACACTAATACCTCCGTACGGTGCTGAGAAATTACCTTCCAAGCTGGAACCACCTGAGTAAGGGATGATGGGAATGTTGTACTGGAAGCAAATACGGGCAATGGTTGATACTTGCTCTGTCGTCCGGGGATAGGCAACAGCTACCGGAAGACCGTCAGGGTTAGTCGACGACCATTCCGAATATCCATGGGCATGCAAGTCGTCCGGATCTGTAGAGATGATGTCTTCGCCGCCTAATTCTGTCCGTATTTCTTTCAGGGCCTATTCGACAGTCAACCCCCGCGAGCGCACTTTAACGGGAAAACCTACCTGTTCCATCTCGGCCAGGGTGGCGTACTTGACAGGTCCTACACCACCGAACGGCGAACCACCAACCACCGGAAGAAAACCCGAGGCCGCAGAAGTTTCCTTTCTCGAGCTGGCAAGGCCCCATCCAGCCGCACCAGCTGCCAAAGCAACACCCAATACGGACTTCCCATTCCAACCAGCCTGCGATTTCGTGTTTGAACCTCCGGAGCTGCTTTCCTGGGTGCTCCGCCGGCCTGTCGTCGTCGAGAACCTCCGACCGGCCCGGAAGGTGGACCCAGCCAATCGGCCACTCAAGCCGTGGCTAAGAAGGGGCCGCGCAGAGTATTTTGCCGACATGCAGGGCTACACGGAGGTAAATCCGGGTTCTTGAAGGCACTGGATGTTATTGGTTCCAACAACGGTCGCAGCTTGGGCCCATGAACCCGAGGAGAGAGGGAATGGGCGTGATTATACCGAGAAACGAAGGGAATCAACCACCGCAAAACCCAGTTCCAAAACAATGTCGCAATCGACCATGGATAGAGCTAGGCGGCCAGGCGTTGGGGCAAGGGGGTATTGTGGATGACGAAGGGTCCGTCGACTTTAATAACGATGCCTCTGAGTCTGTGGAAGGAATGAAGAGCGTGACCACACAACAAGTATCTAGGAGTACCGCTTCCCACATTCGGAACGAGGTGCAGCCAGGGCGAAGGCTGTGTGTGGATGGAAAGTTACCTACTACCCAATCAGGACGCTAGAGATGGACGACGTTGGCCAACTATGTCGATAAGCCAAAAGACGGAGGGCTACGGTGACGAGAAGCCAGGAGTCAGGACGTCGACCTAGCCCAGGTGGTGGCCCTGAGTCGTCAGCGCGGGTCGGGATGCTGGAATCGTCCCCGATCGGTACCTTGGGATACCTTGGCTGCTAACACAAGAACAGCTAAGCTCTCCAGGTGGATCTCTGAAGCTGTCTTGTTGCTGGAGACAGACGAGACAGACACAACAGAGCGGACAACATCGGGGACGGATCTGGGGCACAACCGACGGGAGCGGGGAAGACGCCGGGGTGAAACAACACGATGCTGAACCTCTCGGTGATGGAACATGGGCCCGGACTTCGGAACGGCGACGGCAAACGGATGGGCCATCTCGATTCGGAATGTTTTGCTTTGTGCCATCATCCAGCACTTGCTCCCACTGTTGATGGATGACGGCCTCAACCCAACAACTCGGGAACAACAGGCAGGGGTACCGGAGCTGACGCGGAAAAGGAGCACAATCTTGCGTGCCAAAAGGTCATCGAGAGCTGCCGAGAAGTTCGTCATGGACAACAGAACGACACCGGGTTCAAATGCAGGTGTGACCCCCGTTTCGTGGGATGGGGGGCAGCAACAACCTTCCAGAGTTGTTCAACGGCAATGCGATTACCAACGGCATCCCACCCTTCTAACGGCCTCAGACCGACGTATTCAATGCGAAAGCAACATGTAAAACTTGTTGGTTGGTTGCCACATACCATCCAGAGACCAGGCACAAATGTCGGCTCTCACTCCGTACGGCGGTAGGACGGGCAAAGAGCCCAAAATTCAGCCTTTGAACCTTTGAACAAGCACTGTCGCCCCCACGGCCCGCCAGCGAAGTGACGGGGATGGAAGAAAAATTCAAGCCATTCCCATGACCACAGAGACTCTAATCTTGGTGAGTGACAGGGACAGTAACGCTCTGAGTTCTGACGAACCCCCGCGCGTCGGCCCTGTCGGTGCAGAGTCCGCTGTGGAGCTCACCTGAGGGGTAATGGGCTACGGTGGACTGCAGACCCCGCTGGCATCCGGCCCTTTGAACAGCAACCAGTGCCGCATGCCGACTGGGAGCTGACTGCTCTCACCTTTTCAGGAGGGTGTCACTGCAGGTTCCTGCGTACTGCTGCGAAATCGCACTTGTTGAGTAGATCACGAGACGCCAGCGGACACGGTTTGCCTTGCTTGCGAAGCTCTTTTCTCGGCCAGCAAACAGCGCGTATGAGACTCCTTGTTCATGGCTGGTCACCTGTAGCTGGCCGTCCCACTCACGATGCGGTCTGGGGTCCGTTTCCGATACCCAAGCCGACACGGAGGTTTGCCGAGGGATAGAGAATACGCCCGCAGTCCTTGCAGGCTAGAGTGCCTGGCAGGACAAAGCCCGATCGGTCGGTATCTTTTGCCAATGAATTCCGTTGCCGTCTTCACCGTCGCCTGCCGTCCGTCATCACATCCACAGGAGGCCGGGAAGCGTGCAACATACATCGGACGCTACGCTGACATAGCCCAAGTTCACGACGTAACATCCAATCATCTCGATTTCTGGAATGATGAAGTTGCTTACCACCTTGATGCGGCCGCCAGCTTATGTCAGTTTGCTGGCCAGCGAGTACTTGCAGTGAACGCAGTCGTCGGTGAGACGATTGCGTAGCCGATCAACCATGGCAACTGACGATTTCAAGAAGATACTTGTCGGCCTCGTATCAAGACCAGAGCGTCAAGCAGGTATGCATCGTCGAATTAGGCGAATATGTGTGTGGCCGCTCAGCCCTCTCTTGCCAACCTGCCTAAAGGATTTTCGTTGCATCAGTAGGTGTGCTCCCACGCTGCAACCCCTGCCATCTCTGCAACCTACCTGCCATCGATGAGATTCGATCATCGTTCCACTTGCTAGGCCGAACTCCATGAGCCATGTACAGTATCGGATTACGGCACAACATGTTGAAGTCCCCGAGTTTTCCTCCATTCATTTCACTGGGTAAGTTTGACAGCGCGGGTGGTACAGCGGGGTTTAGGCGGCCACGAACGCGGGGTGTTGCGTCTCCGCGACATCAGACAGCGGCGGCGCCGTTGAGCTTTGTCTAGGAAACACGAACTACTCTGCAGACATCCAAGGGCTTCAGACTGCTCATGATGCGTGCGCTGGCGTGCGGTTGTCACTCTATTGTAACCGACAAGTCTTATTCTGCTGATTGAAATGGTCTTGGAATTGTAGAAATTGGGGCTTGGAGTCTCGGTGACGAGTTGAATACCAACAACGAAGAGGGGTTCCCGGGCCTGTGTGGCCGAATTATCATGGCTACGCCGGGCGGCACATTCCTCGGCCACGACCGCAAGAAGCTCAGGATATCCTGCTTTCGTAGCCTTGAAGACGTACGAAGTGAACCTACCGGCCCTCTTCGGTTGCCGTGGTCGCAAAGCGAGCAACACGACAAAATAATCCTCGAAACAACATGCCGAGCACAGCTGAGCAGGCCTGCGGGCCTGATATTGCCCGAAAGAAAGACAGAGACAACCCTCCTCACGCATCGAACCCTTTGGCAAATCCACAGACAAGCAAGTCGATTGCCACCCTCTGCAAGACCTGCTCCTCCTCCTTCTCCTCCTCATCCCAGGAGGATCACAGAGCAGCCCGCCTCCCTCCAGGCACCGATCCAGCCTCACCGAGACAAAAACGCGCATGCTAACTTGCCAACATTGTACTGTCAGAAATCACCTTCGTGCCGTAACACAGGGCTTGGACAGCCTCGATCCCTCAGCTCGCACGTGCTCACTTGTGTGACTGAGATTGGCCGTCAGCTCTCGGATCGGAGAGAGTTGGGGGGGGGGGGGGGGAGGGGGGTTGTACGTACTGGTAAGAATGGCCTGCCGTTTGCTGTGCCCATCCTTTTTTTCAAAAAAGAAGAGGGGAAACAAACGTGGGGTTCGGATTTTCGCGGGGAAGGGGAACGGGCATGGCTGGACCAGCCTGCGTCATCACGGCATGCAGCGAGTGAGGCACGAGACCGACCGGTGTGGAACGCCTCTTTTCTGAGAAGATTGCTGCGGTTTCCGTGACCGAGCGGTCGCCTCCATTTGGGCGATGCGACGATGGCTTGGCCAGCTTGGAACGGTGACTGCATGTCGTCCGCAGCGAAGGGAGGGGGGAGGCTCGTCAGCCGTGCTCGTGGCTTGGGATTCCGAGTGTTTATTTAGGGCAGAGGGTAGGGTGGGCAGAGACTCGTGGATCGGTCACCGAAAGTCGATTGTAAGTTTCGAAGCCTGAGGCGGTCTCTGCGAGGCTTCAACTGGGCGGTCTTTTCGAGTGTAATAAGTGCGTGTTGACCTGAAGTAAGAAACGTCGAGTTGGGTACCCGACGTCTTTTGGCGTCCGGTGAGACTCGTCGACAGCCTCGAAAACCCCAAGATCAGTGGCACCGGCCTGGGACCGCTACAATGCGCGTTCATCACAACGCAGACATCACGACAAGGGCATGCAGGGAACTCAAACTTGGGCGGAAGAGTGACCTTCAATGGCTTGGTATTGGCCGCAATACAGCTATCTGCCGGGTAGTCAAAAGCCGACAACTTCTTAAAATCAGCCCTAGACTCCGTAATTTTTGTTCATGCTCAATCCCATTTGCCCGACCCAAATAACCGTTCCGTCCTCGGGAGAAAAAGACATCACGACGAAAGTGCGCACCGTGCCATCGCGGTGAGACGACACATGCACGCGGCAGACTCACTCACAGCCCTCTGACAGAAGAGAGCGGCCGGCTTAGTTGCCAGCGAGGTTCTGGGCGCGACGGCGGTCACGCTCCTCGGCGATGGTGAGCTTGACACCCTTGCCCTTGGGCAGGGAGATCCAGGGCTTCTCGGAGCCGATGACGAAGACGTTGGACTCGCGAGTGGCGAAGGTGTTGTCAATGGCGTCCTTAATGTGGACGATGTTGAAACCTCCGTCGTGGCGCTCACGGTGGGTGATGACACCGACACGACCCATGTTGCGACCACCGGTGACCATCGCGATGGAGCCGGTGTCGAACTTGATGAAGTCCTGGATCTTGCCGGTCTTGAGGTCGATCTTGACGGTGTCGTTGACCTTGATAAGGGGGTCAGGGTAGCGGATGCTGCGAGGCACGCAAAAGTCAGCACAGGGGTTCGCTTGGGGTAGACATACCAGCCGTTGGATTTGTGGCAGCTTTTTTTTTCGAATCATTTCTCTTTCTTCGTGATCGGCCAATTTTCATTCTTTTGACGGTTTCTTTTTTTTTCAGTTCCTCCCTTCCTTGGCAGAGCAAGTGAAGTCCCAAAGTCTTTAGACGATGGAGTGTCGGAAAAGCAAAAGAACCGTCAAGAGGGTTTCATTTTGGGAAAACAATCTCGATGATGGGAAATCGACCAAAGCTTGATCCAACGGCTGAATGATGTCTGACAGAGACGATGAGGCAACTCACGTTCTCGCATCGTGCGTGACCAAGAATGGGATTCCACCGCGACCGAGCTGGACGCGCTTGACCTTGCCGAGCTTGTACTCGGCCTCCTCAGCCTGGATACGGTGGACGGTGAAGCGGCCCTTGGTGTCGTAGATGAGGCGGAAGTTCTCGCCCGTCTTCTCGATGGTGATGACGTCCATGAAGCCGGCGGGGAAGGTGATGTCGGTGCGAACCTTGCCGTCGACCTTGATGAGGCGCTGCATCATGATGGAGCGGGTCTCGCGGTAGTTGAGGGCGTACTTGAGACGGTTGCGCAGGAAGACGATGAGGGGCAGGCAGTCGCGAAGCTTGTGAGGACCGGCCGATGGGCGGGGGGCGTAGGTTCCCGACAGCTTGTCGAGGAGCCAGTGCGAGGGCGCGCTAAGGCGCTTCTGGTGCTTCTTGCTGTTGAGTACATTGTCAGTATTGGTGATCTATGGCTCGCGTTTTCCTTTTCTCTTCCACTTTGATCGAAAATGCGATTTTGGTAAACGCCTCGTCGGAGTCGAGTCATCGCGACAATTCGTTCGACGCAATCGCAATCGATGCAAAGTGTAATCGGAGTCTCAACTTACAGTCCCTTGCCCATCTTGTCTTGACTGCCGGTTAGTCTATGGGGGTATCTGGTCGGTGGGTGTGAGGTCGAAAATCTAGGATTATCAGAGGCGCTGCCAGGGACGTGGAGTACAGGTTCGGCTTCCGAAATTTTTGTGAGGGTAGGTTTTTCGAACCCTACGCTGGGCGGGGCTTTGATAATCCGGTCGGGGACCGGGCGGGCTCCACTTTAAGCGATGTGGCCCGTGCTGACTTCAGTCGCGGGTCCACATCAGTGTTCCTTCCCAGTGGGCCTTTTCAGGTTCGCAACGGGCGGGAAGACGTCCGGCCCACCAAGAACGGCTTCCCTCGGACACGAGCAGCCCTGAGGAGCGAAGCTTAGAGCTGGCTTCCTTAAGAAGCTGCCCAATATCTGATCGAACCTCATTTGCTGGACTTAGCAAGAAATTTATGAGAAGAATGGTCTGCATGTGCTCCATTTTCTGCATTCTGAACCAACCATCTAACGACTGATGCTCTCGAGCAAAAAGGTTCTCAGAATCTATCAACAGCCTTGGAAGCCCGAAGCCAAAGCTAGCAGGGTCTTCCTCGTTCTTTTTGCAGAAACGACTGTAGTCCATCTAAACGCTTCCGTTCCCATTTTCCAGTCCTTGACCGTGAGGTATCTGATTATGCGCCATATCTCCATATCGCTATTGCTGAAAGTCCAGTTTGGTATAAGTATTCCTTCAGAAAAGACCGTAGGATGCTGTGCAGTTGCCTCGTTCCCCGATATACTCCACGCAAGCAAGAAAGACGCAGCGCTTTTGTATCTAAATCAACGAGACCTTGAGCGTCAAGGTCTCCAGAACTCCGATGAGCAGCTGGTTGGTACACGAGGCATGAGAGCCTTCTCAGGTGGTATGTTCAGTTGACGGGAAGGGCCATCGAGGCTCGGGGACTCTGACCCCGTTAAAAACATCCCTGGACCGCCTCCAGCCGCTGAGCTTCAAGGTGATGGAGGATCAGGCGCCATGTCAGGCGCGTACTGCCGCATAGGCAGGCTGGCGACTTGTGAATCGTCCAGTAGTAGGCGTGAGATGTCCATCTCACCAGCGCTGCCCATGAAGGCAGCAGGTGCGGCCTCGCCAAAGTCGAAGGCTTGCTGGACAGCGGGTGACTCCCCATTGTCAAGTACGGAGAGGGGCCATCTGGGCAAGTCTTCTTTGGAACTGGCCCTATTCAGCGCCGCCTCCATCAGCGGAGGCCTGTTGGGCTGCAAAGTGTTGTTGATACTCATGCTGACCGACGGCTCGAGAGTGTCGTTGCCTCTGCCATCCTTGATCTGGAATAGCCCCTTTTCGATCTTTTGGTATACAGTCGGGTACTTGTTCCGCACTCTGTCCCTAAGGTCTGTGGGTTGTCGACCTGACAGACTGAAGCGTGGGTCCCGCTGGATCTTGGTCCACGCGGGCCCGTATTTGTCGAGACCTTCGAGGATTTGTTTGTCATCTTGGTCGGTAAAGGGTCGTCGTTCTCGTCGATGAGATTTCTTGAAAGGTCCGTGAATGCCCAGTTCAGCCAAGTCTTCGAGTTTCTTCCGGTGAGCGCGGCTCTTCTTGGCTCTTGGAATGCCGTCCAAATCAAGTTGTCCTAGCTGAGCCGACTCGATAGGGGCAGGCTCCTCCTGTGTGATAAGGATGTTCTCGGAATGAAGACCCGTTTTGGCCTTGGCCTTGGGCTCGGTAGGAGTGGTAGGAGGCGCTGCGATAGTCGCAATCTTGGTATCACTGTTCGACCGCCGCAGCTCATCCGGGCAACACGTGCGGAACCGATCCTTCAAGTCACCCGCCGTGCGGTCGTTGAAGTTAAAGTCCGGGTCGGCGAGAATATCAGTCCACTTTCCCACGCCATGGCGATTGACACCAAGAAGCAAGTGATTTGTCTCCGTCTCGGACCATTTCCGTCTCGGTTTCATGGCCTTCTTCCTTGTCTTGCCACTACCGGCTTTCGAATTCTTGGTTGCAGTGGGCTCTGGCTCAGGTGGGGTTTCGGCCTCCTTTTCCTCGGGAACGGGGGCATAATCCCGCAGCGGCTTAAGCTGGTTGTTCTCGGGTTCGTTGAAGTCTTTGGAGGCAATAGGAGGGAACAGGGCGGCGTCGGGAGGGGGTTCGTGGAGGCCATTGATGATGGGGGGCATCGTTGGCATAACTTGAGGTTGGATTGGCTTCTGTTTCTTGACTGGTTGGGGTAGTTGTACGAAATCGTCCTTGGTAGTAATCGTTCGATGTCTCTTCTTGTTGGTTGTGTCGTCTTTGTTGTCAGGCACCTCCTCTAGTATCTTGCTGAGAGAAAATGACGAGTCCGAGGTATCTCGATCCTCGCCCATGAGCAGTCTAAGCTGCATGTACGCGGTGCTGGTGACAGTGCCTCTTTCGGTTGTAACATCGTCGTCCTTCCTCACGTCTCGGCCGGGGAAGCCGTCGTCGACCCCCCTCGAAGCGGCGAGCGGGGCTCCATGGCTGGTGGCGAGAGGTGGAGGCTTGTTTTTATCCTCGCGATGGGAGGTATCGGGTTCGAGGGGGAAGGGTCGCTCGGAAGGGCGGGAATATGCTAAGCGTAGCGGCGGCAGATCAGCGCGAGCGAGCTGAGGCGTGGTCGAATCGTTCAGCAGGTGGATGAGGCGTGGCTCGATGAAGGCCATCGTGGGCGAAAGGAGTCGGAGTGGGCATTTGGTTTGGAATTGATGTAGGAAACAACAAAGGCGAAGAGGAGAAGAAGAGTACGACACGGGAGAGGTTGTGAGAAAGAAGGTTGTTGGGGGTGGATGGCGATGGCGATCGCAAGAGAAGACGCGGGTTGCTGGGATGGAAGTTGAAGTCTTGATACTACAGTAGAGGTGACAGGATAGGCCAAACGGCGAAGTACAAAATACTCAGCCGACAATATTCCAGGCTTGTTGGTCAAACAGCAGTTACTACACACAGCAGGCCATCTCCCAGAGGAGGTGGATTCGCCTGCAATGAATGGAAGTTCCACGTGAAGATTCCCCACCAGGAAACCCGGCGACAGAAGATACCTTAGTACCTAGGCGAGGTACCTTATGGTAGCGCGCGCAGTTGAGACGGCGGTAGATTCTGCTACCTTCTGCAGTGGGCTGGGCCGTCCCAAGTAACTCGGATAATTACTTGTAGAAGCTTATCATCGACCGGTCTGGTAAAGTAGGGTCCTTGGGGACTCCAGCTCCACCTGCGTCTCTGCTGCCCATTCAGCTGACGTGGTGGTGTCCACATTCATCATCGCCCAGTGAGCTCAACACTCAACCGCTTCAGTTGATTTTTGCCTACCTAGGTAATCAACCTCACAATTGGAACACCTGACTTCCGTTTCCTCCCTCCAATCCGCTCCTGCTGCTCCGACCTAACAGGAACTTTTGCTTCTGTCCACAGGCCTTGACTGGTTTCAATTATTCCACCAGATTCTTCGGGTTGCACCGCATCTGAAGTACCTTCCTACGTTCATCGAGACATCCTGAGTTGCTCATACAATGGCCTCCGCACTCCCGACTTTTCCCAGACTGGTATTCACCGTCTTCGAGCCCCTATCCCTGTGCGTACAATCCTTCCGGACGGCTAGGTAGAGACGCCACAAGCTGATGCAAATGTCTCGTGAGCGCCGCTGGCTTCCTTGGAGCCGTTATAGATCCAGATTGGTTTATATCCGAGCAGATTGCTCCGGCCACGACCACCGGGCTGCCAGCTCCGGCCTCGAATAATGACCGACTCGTCGCCCTCCAGCTGGGTAACATTTACCTACTCATGGCCATGGTCGGTCTCGCTGTGCTGAATTCCACTAGCGAGCTGAAGGTGGTGAGGAGCTACCTCGTTGCCCTTTGGATCGCCGACCTCGGGCACATCTACGTGTGCTATCACGTTCTTGGTCTCGACCGCTTCGTGAATGTTGCGAACTGGAATTCGATGACTTGGGGCAACGTGGGAGTGACGGTAAGACCCGACCTTCTCTTCCAAACGTCGCCTTGCTAACAAATGAAGGCATTTCTCTGCTTGACTCGGTCGGCTTACTTGCTAGGGTGGTTCGGGCCAGATAGGCAAGCGAAAACGTCGTCCAAGAAGCTGCAATAAACCAGCTCTCCCGGGCCCTTTTGGGCGACTTCCCAGGCGTTGGTTTCAGTATCCGGCCGGGGCTGACTTGCAAGGGAAGCCGATACCTTCCATCGGCATCGTTGCGCCGATCTAGGTGGCTGATTCTGCGCCCTGTCTGATCCTGATACTTGCTTGCCTTATTGTAGTAAGGGATCAATCAAAGGTTTCTTCGTCGGCCATCGGAGACGTGAAGGAGGGGGTGTCGAAAGTCAGAGTCGCGCCTGACCCGTGTCTCCTTTTTCAATCGCATTGTATCCGATGGAGGGCATTTGCAGGAATTTTTCTGGCAGATGGCGGGGTGAATTCCCTCCGTTGCTACGGGTTTTACAGCTTTGAAGCGCTGCTGAGCAGCTTTGAAACAGTTTCTGAAGGGCCCAGCTTCATTGAGCAGTCAGTTCCCCGCAAAATCAATCAATCCCACAATTGGGGTCTTTGGCTGCATTGCACTCGGCAAATGGAAGATTCAATGGAAGCAAGGACCAGAAGGTTCATCCAATCAAACTACATCTTTCTTAGTGCGATGCGAGGTACGATTTCGACGGCTCAACCTTAATAATGACACAGGGGAAGGTGCGTTTGCATTCCAATGGTGGATAAGGTACCCAAATAAGGCAGGCGGGGTCAACGTAAGGTACGCACCTACCGGCCCCAGGGTCATCAATAGGCCGCGCAGATCCCCAACTGAAACTCATTCCAAACTTTCCCAGGGTTAGGGTTCAACGATTTGGAGTTCCTCTGCACCTCTCGTCATCATCATAGTCCCCTCCGGTGACCCGCGCGTTTCCACCACCATCTCAACCAACACAGAAATTGGTTATAAGATAAATGGTGCAAACGAGGGCGAAAGCCGGTTCAGCGGAGCCGCTGGCCGAATCTGGTCGGGCTGCGCGCTTGACGCGCCGACGTGGGGCTGCCGACATCAACACGGAAAACACGCTGCCAGCCCCGACAAGGGCCAAAGGGAAGGGAAAGCAAATCGCCGTACCGACCGGCATCTCAGATGACGGAGAGGACGACGACGAACAAGAAGGAGAAGAGCTAGGAGAAGAGCCAGGGTCCAAGGAGAGGGCCGATGCGCGCAATGTCATCGGGTCCAAGAATTACCAGGTTCCCCATCGTGGCGCGCGAGGGCCTGCCGTTGAGGAGCTCTACCCGCCGCCCGGAAGTGGTGGGTCAACCCCGACATGAGATGCGACTTGACCGTGAACCCGAACATGGCTGACAACTCGAAAGACATTGGCTCACAGATTGGCTCACTGAGAGCTTCAAGTTCGTCCGCCAAGGCACCATTCTTTCGACATGCAAAGCTCACATCATCACAGGTGTACTCAGACCACTCGGCTCATCACCACCGGCAAGTCAAAGAGGTATGATGCGCTCCGTCTCTAATCATCTCAGAACGCTGACATAAATTTCGCAGACCAACCACAAACGTTCTGGGGATCAGATAGCGACGATGAGCATGAGCATCAAGCGGGCTTAGGGCCTCGACGGAGCAACTTCGACGTCGCCCCTGACGAGATGGCAGCGATTAGAAAAGATGCCCTCGAGCACCTCTGGGGCACTACTCAACTCCTCGCCAAGCTGGTGTTCAACCCAAACAAGGAAGGACGCGTCCGAAACCCGCTTCTCGAGATCCAGCGCGCCCACTGGGCCAACCTCATCAGCGAGATCTTCACCGAAAATCAGAACGAGCTCTTCATTGACCTGCCCAGGGTTTTGGCCACCCTCAGCAGAAGCTCTCATGAGAAAGCCGGGGCCATCATCGCGGCATCAAACGCAACCAGTCTGCAGAACGAGTTGATCAAGACGCCCAAGCAGAATATCCTCTTCCTCCTGCTTGAGCGTCTGAACACAGATTTCCCCGTACCTTTCCTCATCTCTCCGTCCGCCACTGTCCGCGATACAATCGACAACCAAGTCATCAGTTTAGCGGTTGATATCCGCACTCAGATGCTCATCCTCCTGCTCCGAAACTCTCGCCCCAATAGCCAGGAAACCGCCCACCACGCTACGAGACTCTTTTGTGTCGACCCTGTAGGCGGCGAGGAAGCTCTCGAATACGGTCCCTACCAACCCATCTGCGGCAATGTTCAATCGCCCCTCCTCGCCCGGCGTGCTCGAGACATTCTGGAGCTCATCAAGAACAAGGACGCGACTCACGCTGGTCCGTCACTGGCTGAAAAATATCCCTTTGAAGCCCTATCATCGAACTTGGCCCACTGGGCCCGCGACATCATCAGAAAAGCCCAGAACATTGTCGAAAGACCCAGAGACGGCCTCCGAGAAGCAGCGCCTGCGCCTGAGTCCTCCACGCCGCCAGGATCGTCGTCGACGGGTACCTTGTCCCCAGAGGCGTCGGAATTCTATCGGCTGAAGGATTGGTACGTAACATGTTTCGCAATCACTCATCTTTATCACTGTGCCAACTGAAGATACCAGCACGGAATATGCAAAGACTCGAGAAGACATACGCTGTCTCCTCAGGCACGCACGTAGAACCCCATCCCCAATAAGACCCCAAGAAGCCCAAGAAGAATATGACGTCGAAACCGCCCTAGCAGTGGACCAGGAAATCGTCGCCAAATCTCGCCATCAAACACCCACCGCCCCAAGCACCGCTGATCCCCCACGTCCTTCCGGCACAAAACGCCCTTCCCAATCCCAAGATATCGACGACCACTTCGAGGAAGACACCCGCTCTCCGGATCCCGAACGCAGAGCCCAGCTCGACCGCGACAGACGCATCATGCCACCACCAGCCGAACGCCCCCAAAAACGCCAGCGCCTCCCCGAATCTCAGCCATCCTCCTCTCGTCCGCCCCCGTCGTCAAACCCCGTGGTACGCGATGGCCCGCCCGCTCCTTCACATCCCTCGTCCTCCCGCTCACCAGCCTCGTTCAACCCAGGAGCAAACCGCCCTCGCCCGCCATCCTCACCCCCCTCCTCAAGCCAATGTCCACCCGCCTCGTCAAGCACCCTGGTGGATAGAAGCAGCCAGCCTCCCAGCTCGAGCGCTCTCAGCACAGTAAGCTTCGAGGACATTCGCCGGGAGAACCGCCGAGCACCCAGCAGACACGGCTCGAAACGTCAAGCCTGGAGCGACCGCGATTCCCACCGTCTCGTGCGCCTCGTCGACATTTACAATTGTAAATGGGCCGTCATCGAAAGAGGCCAGGAAAAGGCCCTCACCATCCGGGACGCCCTCAGGGACGGGAACAGACCCACCGGCTGCATCGAGCTAGACGAGGATCTCGTCTTTGACTTCCCACGCGACCAGCAGGCCATCCGCGACAAGGCGCGGAATATGAAGGTCGATCTTCTCAAGTAAGTTTACCTTCGTTTTTCTTTCTTTTCTTTTTTTTTATTTAATTTCTTTCCTTGCGTCCCCGTCCAACTCCAGCGCGAGAGTGGGTGAGATATTAAGAATATTGGCTCACAATTTGACCCCTCTTTTCCCCCCTCAACAGAGCCGACATGAATCTCTTCCCGGGATTCGACGATATCTACCTTGGCAAGAAGGAACGACAGATCCTTATCGAGCGTGGGAAGAACCCTTGGCGGACGTTGGCGGACGTGGACGCCGTAGGGGACCCCATAAACTGCGCGTGGAACCCCCCTTTGGATCAGCTATAGCTGGGCTTTCCCGTAGAAGGCCAGTGATGGGATCGTTCGGCCAAACCATTGTGTACTCTCCGAGTACTTCACTTACCATGTCTCGCTCCATTTCATTCCACGCGGGAGCGCCGAGATGACTTGGGAGCATTCGCAAAATGAACATGAGAACCAGAGCGGATAACGCTATCAAGTCCTTCTGCAGAATTAAACTGAGTCATCATTGTGTTGCACTGATCAGTCCGCCCATAATAAAGATTCACTTGGTCCATCACGAATCTGAAGAAAAGGTAAATATCGTGAATAGAAATCCGGTCCCTATCAAGACTGCCCTACAAATACTGACCGTTCTCTCCTGGCCATGGCCACGATCCGGGACCATCCTATCTGTATCTCGCCGTTCCTGTCATCGCAAGCGTCTGCCCGTCTCTCTCCACTCCCCAAAAAAGCCAATCTGACTGATTACGACCACCACTAATTCAGTCTACTACCCCTTCTCCGGTCTTAAAAATCGTGAAAGAGAATCGAAGTCAAAAAAGAAGTTGTGTAGAAGCTAGACATCATCGCCGCCATTTCAGTCAGCGGCATAAAGGTATTTTCGGTGCCAAAAGTACAAGAAACCGGATCTCGTGCTCTATGCGGTGCAGTAATAAAAGCCTGATCGACGACTGTTCTCATTCAAGAGGCCAAAGACTGTCAGAAAGACGCGTTTGTACGTTGGTCTTGGGCTGAATCGGATCGTGAGGGAAAAAATAGGATATCGAAAGGACTTCGTCATGCTAATCCGGATTGGATACGCCGTCGTTTCGCCGTATTTTAAGGGACTCTCAATCAGAGAGAAGTTCGTAAGAGTTTGTGACAGAGGAAAGACATGACAAAGGGGGTATGCTGCGCGGTGCTCTCAAATCTCAACAGGTGTAGAAAAATGTGGTCCCAGCTCCCAGAGCTGGGATGCCGGTGAACAAAAAGGGTATCGAAGGTCGAAGTGCGGTAGCGCTTGTTGCAGTTCTCATCTTGCAAGGCGAGCTATCGCCGACGTGTGTTTGGGCTGTTCTTGAGTCGCGATGTGCGCCAGCCCTCATACCACTGCTCCCTGCTGGCTTCGCGAAGCTCAGCTCTCCATTCGCTGAAGACGGCGTCTTTGAGTCTGGTAAAGTCGCAGTGCTCTTCGTTGTTGGGGTCAGCAAAACCCCATGGGAACTGACGCCCCATGACGTCCGGCTCGTACAGGTCAGGGCTGATGATGGAAAGAGGAAGAAAGGGAATCTCGTCCTCTTCGGTCTCTTGCTTCGCCTTGTGCTGCCGGATGGATGATCCCGACAGGCGTTTTGATGAAGGAGAAGACGGCGCGCCCTCGCCACCCTGAATGGGCAGCTCCTCGTCGCCGTGAGTGCTTTGCTCGTAGTCGGATTCTCCTTCCTCCTCTTCGTCAATTCTGGTCGAGTCGTCATCCTCATCTAGCCCAAGAGGCTGGAGTGGGTCCATTCCTGCCTTCTTGATGGTCTCCCAGACTGTCTTCTTCAGCACATTCATATGCTTCGTTGTGATCGTATCGGCCTTGGAGATGACAGGAATGACAGTAGTCTTGCCCTGGAGAGTGCGGAGCACTTGGAGATCCAAGTCCTCGTCCAAGCCGCCAGAAATACGAGCCGGCAATGCATATTTGCCATTATGCCCATTAGACACGCCTCCTTTAACAGACGCGAGGTTGCGATCCAAGCGGGCCGGGTCGAGGACCATGAAGACAGCGTGGATATGGGTGTCCTGTACACCAGGCGATCGAATCACCTTCATCTCCTCGGTGAAAGTCTCCTCGAATTTGCTTTCCAAGAAGGCCGACATCTCCCTAAGCTGGAGATCGACGACGTTCTTCTCCAGGCCTTCCGAATCCCAAATTGTAAGGCCGACTCTCTCGCCGTCGATCTCGCTCTCGAGGTAGTGAGGGATGTAGTTGCCCGAAATAGCAGTCCTGAGAGTCGAGTCTTCCTCAGTCTCGGTCTTTCGGGATCGCTTCTTCGCGGGCAGAGCCAGGGAAGTCTTGAGGAATTCCAGGAAGGATGTTTTGCCAGCACTACGGGTGCCAATCACGAGAATGCTAAACAGAGGAGGTCAGCCATTTCAACTTCACGACAGGGAATGTCTCGGACGCCTACTTGAAAGGAGTGGGATCCTTTCTTCTGCGAACCCTTCTAGGGCTATTGACGGTGCTGACGGCGCTGCTAGCGTAGCTGTGCCGACCACGATGCGTCATGCTCTCGGTGCGAGCATAAGGATCCAAGGCGGGGTTGCTCGCAGGCACGGTAGGCACGGGAGGCACGGGAGGAATGTATCCTCCGCCAGCACTGTAGCCAGGGTCCATTGAAGGACGAGTGGAATAGGCGGTGCCGATGGTTTTGTCGGACATGACGGAAGCCTCGTCAGCACGGAGGTCGGCGGGGATGGAGTTGGAGAGCTGGTCATTGGGATTGTAGAAGTCGGGCAGCTTGGGCGGGGTTTTGGAGATGGCAGCTTGCCGCTGACGTTCGAGGTCGCGTTCCTGCTGCTCCCTGAGGGCTTGGGCCTTCTTACCGCCCTTCCCCAGGTCGCCGGACTTGGAGCGTCTGAGAAGCATACCGAGGCTAGAGCGACGGGGCTGGCTCATTGGTATCGGGAATGCTCAGCATAAAATAAATGTTTCAGCGTTGGAAGCCGCAAACGGTGAACGACTGGCATGCGACGACACTACCAGTTGTACCTTCTGTCGCGCTTTGATGCGTTCTGTTGCGTGGAAGCGGCGAATATGAACCGCTTATACGAACGGGCGTCGAAAAGCACCTAGTCTCGCGTCGCGTATTGTTCAAGATACAGCTCTGACAAAAGGTCAAACGACGTCCTTGTCGACCTTTTTGTGTCGTTTTCGTTGCGAATTATTGGGCGAAGGTCAGAGGCAATCGGGGCTTCCCTGGAAAGAGTGGAAAGGGGAAGATGATGGGAGTGAATGGGACGGGGTGTGAAAAAGAATGTCTGAAGCAATTAAGTCAGCGACTAAGTAAGGAAACCCGGGTGGGACGCAATTGCTAGGCGCCCAAACACTGCGAACGCCCTTCCTCAACCAACCACAAGTGAAGAAGCAGCGGCAACAGCGAGTCGAGTCGAGCGACAGTCTTGCTGGGCGGCGCCTGCAAACATGCGACAGGGAAATGGTGGCCAGCAGGAGTTTGGGAGGCAGAGTAAAGCCAATGCCTCTGCCCAATGTCGTCCGGTCAGGTCAGACCAGCGACGGGGCAAGAGCCAATGCGTAGGCCGGCTCCGAAAAGGAATTCAGGGGACTTGGACGTTCTCCAGCGCGAATCCTGCCTTGGTTGGCTGCAATACACGGCAGATGTCGATGCAGGAGATGTGCCGCCTGCAGAGGGGTCGCAGGTCGCAAGCAAGTGCAAACATAGGGGCAGGAAGCAGGTTGTGACAGTGATGGGGCGAGATCGTCGCCGTTATAGAAGACTGACTTACTACTACTGAGGTGCCGAGCCGAAGGCTGAGCTAAGGTGCCCTCTGTGGGAAAACAGTCCTGCTATTCTCGTGGAATGACGGCAGTCGAAGAAGCAAAGAGTGTTGGCTCCGGCGACAGCGGAAGACTTGTTCGTGTGGACTGTAAGGTGTAGACCACAAGCCAAACGTCGGACGGATAGTCGAACGGAGCAAAAGTGTCCAGTCGCGCGGCGATTGTAGAGATGGGACGAAGAGGCGTGGCTGCGTAGAGGATTCGGAGTCCGTGACCGGCGTCTGAGTCTACTGCGTAAAGGGACTAATAAAGACACACGAGAGGGTGTGAGGGGGGGGGGGGGGGGGGGGCAGGAGTTTTGGCCGAGATTCCAATGTCGAGAAGGAGAGGAGGGGGATGCAGCGCAATTAAGAAATGGGAATTGCAAAGGACCCAGCGGGACGAGACAAGAAACAGCAAAGGCGGGTCAAATTAGCTGACAGCCGATGCCTTCCAGTTTAGTCTGTCTACCTTAGGACCTTGTTTCCACCAGTGCTGTAGGGACGAAGCAGGGGGGAATAGGTGAAATTGGTAAGGCGAAAAACGTGTCTTTAGACGAGGGTGAGTGCGAGCCCTAGTCGGTTGATCAATAGATTGATTGCTCGAACGAGGGTGAGTGCGAGCCCTAGTCGGTTGATCAATAGATTGATTGCTCGAACGAGGGCGAGGGCGAAAGCGGGCAATAGCAAATTGCAGATGCGCAAGTCGGAGTTCGAGAAGAGGTCGCGACGAGACGAATGTGATTATGCCGGCGCTCCACGGATGGGGACAGGATGAGGTCAGTGCAGGCGCTGTTTGATGCGCTGATGTCCAATCAGAGAGAGATCACCCGAAAGGACGTTAGTTTGCTTTTGCTTTAGCTTCTCAGTCGTGATGGCGCTGGTGCTGCTGCTGCTGCTGCTGCTGCTGGCGTATTCCATCAAACAGGAGGAAGGATGGTACAGTAGATGGATGGGAAAGGACCTCGGGAGTAATAGGTGGAGGACTGGAGTGCTTGTAGAATTTCCCTAGCGCCCCTTCACCTTAATGACATGCTAAACTGGAACTTGGAAGACCGGCAGGGCGAGGCAGAACTTAGAAGCAGGGGATCCGGCTGGCGAATGCTGCGAATCAAGGCAGGAGACCACGCAGAATGCGACGGCAGCGACAGATCGAGGAAGAGCAACTTCTGCGCTCCTCCTCTGCCCATGCTCTGGCAGTCTGGACGGGATCCAATGTCCTGTCCAATTTGAGCATTGAGAGGGGCTACGCCGATGAGCATGAAGTGGGCAGTAACACACTGGAGCCAGGCCCTGCAGCCAGGCCCTGCAGCCAGAAATCCCCCCGACGCAGGTACAAACGGGGCCGCGCTAAACTGGGTTGGGCCCGATGTACCATGTATCTGCTGGAGCCATCTCTGCCCTGCTTCTTGCTTAATCACTGGAGACAAGTTCCCCCTCACACTTAGTAACCTTTTAGGTCCAGAAAAACGGGTCTTTTCCACGCCAAAGGATGAATCAAAACTTATTAGTAGTTACTAACTACTGTAATAATTTTAGATAAGATCTTGAACTAGAAGACTTAGAATAAGCTACGGGATACCGTGAACCTTGATAGGTAATCCGAGGTTATGAAAATGAATCGTCGAAGTGCTGTTCCCCCTCACACTCCGCATGGCCTGAGACCTGGAACGCAGCTTCGAGTCTAAGAGCTCCCGTCACTACCCCAGGGCCCCCAGAGACACTAATGGCAGCTGATAACGCCATTGGGGCCGCCGACGCAGGCCCAAGCAATGCAAAAAGTGAGCCCAGCAGGTCTCGCCAACCACGAGGCGATGGGTCCTTCCGCGGTCCAGCTAGAAACACCGTTTGAACTCTGCGGTTGGTTCGTTATCTCCTGGATCGATGGTTCAGTGTTGCTGTTTCTTGTTGGTGAGTGTTGCTAGTAGCTAGTGCTTAGCATTACTAAGTAGGTACGCAGGAAGCCGTTAGGTTCATGGCCACATGGTGGTATCTTGAGCCCAGCTCTCTCGGTGCAGGAGAGAGAAACCCAATGACGAAGCTAATGCCAGTTAGGTAGCCTACACCGTGTTCATGCATGAGCTACGGATACCGATCTGTTGGGCAGTCGGACAGCCTCGACATAAGGATATTTCTGCTGGTAGCATCGGCCCACTTTCGACAGGGGAACGGGGAAAGGACGACGTTAGGCCGGCACATGATAGATCAACCGTCCGTTCTCAAAATTTCCACGTCATCTGCGCCGATTGGACTCTCTTGGCAGAATCCCCGTCAAGATGTCGAAAAATTCTTGAACTCGATGGTGTAGACGAGTTGACGTTCGGCGAAGGTTACTTCACCTTGGGAGACTTTTCGGCGGAAAAAGGCATCGGGCCCTTTCCTGAATGCAACCGCAAGACAAATTCACGGGAAAAGAACCTAGCGCTTCCCAGCACGGAGCCACCCCTTAAGATTACATCCAGTGATTCCCTTTCCAACAGTGAAGTCCCTTGCCTGCCTGCGTCTCCCATCTTCCATCTCTTCCTCTTCCCATCCAATCATCTGCCGCCAACTGTGTGAGAGCCTGTCCCCTTTTGCTCGTCTTTCCGCGCACGTCTGTCACACGTGGCTATCGCGATGGTTTTCTCACGCTTATTGGACCGCTGGCTCGCCGTCGAGATGCCCACCGAACAGATGGTTGCATCTTGGCATCTCGTCTATGTATTCGCGGCATTCGACGTCGTCATTTCCACTTAGGTGCCTGAGCGACCAAAATCCTCGTGCTTGCGCACCACCTCTTATTAGGTAGCGTGCCCGACGGTACCTTCACGACACACGGGCAGGTCGGTAATTCCACGCTGCAGCCATGCAGCTTCCGTGGCACGGATGGAATCGTCTTTGCTCCCACAAGCGACTTCTGCGTCCCAGGACACATTGTTGTCCCGGCCGTCCACCCCAAAGATCCTCACACCTTTGAAGGTCTAGATTCATCGACGATCACTGCTATCCAAACTACCGCTGTCAACTTCAGACTCATGTCTTCCTACCTTAGACAAGTGCTCGTTACCTCACAGACTACCCAGCTCGAAAAAAAAAAATCGAGGCTTCATTTCACCTCTCAACTCTGGAACTTTTCGACGACGAGAGGTCATCTCGCTCCACATGGCCCCGTCGACTCGACTCCCGTCCCTTCCCCGAAGCGAACTGGAGTCGGTGGGCCCCTCCGACGCCGAAATGGGCGCTGTTTCACCTTAACCAAGGGCTCCTTCAGCAATCTCATCCCAAGAAATTCCTCTCAAATTGTCCGAGATCGATCGACACGCTGCAATTTACCTTTAAGTACCTTGCAACGGGGCACGCACGACCTCTTACACGCGACCGCAAATCCAGGGGTCCACGAATTCCCTCTTTTCCTTCTATCATTTGCGCAATTCATTTAAGCCTCCTGTTGGCGTGCCTTCTCTCAAGTTCCTCTCACTGGGGAGACCGCATCGTTGCTTCAACCCGGCAAACTCAAGACTCTGCGAGACAGGAGCCTCGTGTTTGTCTTGCACAAGTGGAGCAGACCGAGAGACAAACTTACAAAGCCTACCTCGCGCGTGTCCGTAAGCCAGGACACCGCCTCGCTGATCTGCTCTCAGTGCCAGCCCCTCGAGCTTAACTCGACTTCATGCAGTTAAAGACATCACGTTGAAATGCGACCAGTTTGTGATACCGCCTCTCATTATTACCTCTTATCAATACAGCCCGGAGTCAACGACCGTGGGTTTCGCACGAAAGCCGCCCTAGCCCTGAAGTACAGGTCACCGTCCTCTCCTTGAATCTCACCTGAAAACATCCCGTGAGCAGCAATATCGCGGAAACAGCTGCCGAACCCCAGGAGTTCAGCGCCCAGACGCCCCCCTTACTATCCCCCTTCTTCGGCCCGCTGGCTTCTGCCTCTCCCGCTTCGCTTCACATGCAATATCCGGTCAAGTTGGTTTGGTTTGGTCTGTTGCTGCTGCTGGGGCCCAGCCAACTATACATCTGGACGTCCTGAGAAGACGCTGAGCGTTGCCGATCCCTTCGATGCTTTCATTGATATTTGCCCTAGAATCCTATCCCGAGCATTAGCAATGCTAAGAGACCGATGCGTGGGTATTGGTGGCACGTCTTACTCAGGGCACGCTTTGTAACCAGGTGCTTGGTTCCTTTCTATCGGGAGGCTTACACGCGCATGACAGCCTCACACACTCTCGATACTTGACAGCAAACATGACACGTTCGGAGCAAAAGACGTTACACACCACCAAGTAACCGACCGCAGCGACCTGGCTTACCCAGCCCGGCCCCGGGGCCGGTTTCAGATAAAGACTCCAAGAAGAGTCCGTGTTCGTGGTGAATGTGTTGCTTCAGCCTTACACGACTCGAATGAACCGACGGGGGCCCGGCAGAGGAAGTCGTTCTCGTTCTTCTCCCTTGTTCGTGTCAGGGATGTCAAGTGAGAGGGTATGCAGTTGCCCTTGCCAACTTAGTCAGTCTTCCTGTGATTTTCGTCAAGGGGGCAATCGTCTCTCCGAGGTCAGAAACCTGCGACAAGTGTTGACGCCAAGTTCAAGACGATGTCAAATCGAGACATTCAATTCAGCCTAGAGCCTGTGGTCGACGGCCGCGCCTCACTGAATCTGCTATTACTGCGGAAACCACACAACCGGACCTTCTGGTCTCTTGTTCCCAGACAAATACTTGACGCTCTCTCCGGTGCGGGCTTCTTGACATGATGAGCAGAGCTTCGGTCGCGTTGCAGACATCCACACTTGCACAGACTCCCGCTTCTTATTATTGTGCCTACCATCACCTTTCCTCCAACAGCTCTACCTGAGACCTCGTAATTACGACGGGAAGGACAAGGTCCCAAACAAAGACACAACCAGTCACGTTACCACAAGAAGCAAGCTTCCTTGCCTAGTTCCCTCCAAGTCAATGTGGTCTAGAACAAGCACCCTCAGAACTAAGCCCGTCGACTTTGTACGCACCAGCTCGTATCTTAACGGCTCAGCGTGGTAGCTCATTCGTATGGTGCCGTAGACGCCGGATCACCCTCTGGACGGTGAGTAGCTTCGCGAACCAGGCTCTCCTCGCAAGCTCCTCCCAAACCCCAGCACGTCGAGGTTGCCATGAACATGCGCCTCCGCCAGGCACATAAGTTCCCTGCCTCGATCTCTGCGTTGAAGGTGACAACACCGGCAATCTTCCTGCCGTCGCGCGACGCAACAAGCATGCCATTGCACAAAGCTTCCTTGTCCGGTTTCCATCCGCTCGATGAAGCGCTCGGAGTTGAATAATACACGCATATAATTACGGACGACGAGAGACGGCCGCAGACGGAATCGGAGGTGCCCTCAGACGCGCCTGTTGAGGTAGGCGTTCAAGCTTTATAGCAAAGCCTTGAACTTTAAGAAGCTATTTGCGGTAGTCGTCCTTGGGAAGTTCAACATAGATCAGACCCCTCTCAAGTCAAATACTAAGGGCTCCTCGAAAGAAGGCTATCTTGGCTTTGTCTGCCCAGTCAGCGCTGCCGGCCTCGGCTAGCGTTCGCTCAAACCGGGGAAGGAAGGAGGATAGGGAGGGACTGGTCATCTCGCTGATAAAGAGTTTTATAGCGTGGCTGCTGCCCATATATCCATAAACAAAATGGGTTCTGGTTTATCGTGGAGCAGCTAGCTTGCTGGGCTGCCTAGCTGAGGAGGGGAGTGGCTAACCTCTACTACTTCATCGTGCGGACCTGGAAGTGCTGGAGTTCTAGATCTAGCTTGATGATGGCATCGAAAAGAGTTTGCTAGTCCACAACGACCAGAATAGTTCGCTCCCAGATATATCGTAGTGAAGAGTTAGTTCATGGTGCTTCTTGCCGGCTTGGATACAATAGACGTACTCTGAGGGGATTTTGGGGGGGGCTCATCCTGATTGAAGATAGGAAGCGACGCTCGGGAAGAGTAGAAATGGAGAATTTTGAGTTCCCCTGAGGGAATATCTCGAAATGATGGATGTTGTCAGTCAGTGTACTGGATGAGTTCGCTACACTCAATCAAGCAGGTGCGTATCAAGTGAGTTCGCTGCGGATCAGTACTGTAAGGTAGCGGACTCACTGATGTGGATCATTGTGGCTCACCAATCTGCGCCTCATCGTGAGTCGTTTTATGAACGGGCGGTTCGTACCAATCCTATGAGAGAAGAGGAAAAGTCCAGGGTCATCGCCTTTCAAACTGCTAGGAGTGTGTGTATGAGGCATTCAGGGGCGAGCGTTTATGTGGGAGCTGTTGGCCTGTCGTTCCGCAGTTGATGTACGAAACGTGAGATTTACTGTTCCCTGACTGCCTTGCGACCCAGCTGCCAACACGCAGTACATAGTTTAACGCGTCTCATTGAAGTACCAGATATCTAAGATGCTGATGGTCTAAACCCGAAAGGAATTGGCCAGGAGGTTTTGCGACAGTGCCACCCCTATCGCCCTCCATAGTCGTTCAAGGCCAGATCGCACAGTCCGCGCTCCTCCAGGCCTTTCCATGGTAACCTGTATGTATGTCCGAAAACCACGGGGTCTTTTCCACGGCAAACGATGAATTAAAACTTATCAGTAGTTACTAAATACTGTAATAATTCTAAACAAGATCTTGAACTAGAAGACTTAGAATAAGCTATGGGACACCGTGAACCTCGATACTCCAGGCCTTTCCTCTCCTTCACCCGTGTACTCACATTTCAATTTTCTTCGTACATGCCAAACATGTGCTGTAAATACGACCAGCACGTATCCCGAGCCCTGACCAGTGGCCACGCAACCTTGCGCCACGTCTGCCCGTCCCACACCCCATCCTCATAGAGCGGCCCATCAAAGAACTTCATCGGCCACTCGCCGCAGTAGATCCATTTCAGCGTCGGAATCACCTCGGCGTACTTCTCTGCTTGCTTGAACATTTTGTAACGGTGTGCGTACTCCCAAATATCACCCGCCCCTTCCCTGTTCTCGCCGTCAGAATCCTCAATCGGCTCGTACTTATTTACCCAGTCTCGCTTCTTAGCAAGCTTGCGGTCCTCCGGACTGGGGACTTTGAGCTCGTAGTAGTACTCCGGCTCTCCCAGGTCGAATGGAACCGGGTACGTATCCCGGGATATGGCGAGTCTTTTCAGTCGCGTGAGGCCTTTGAGACACTCTCGAACAGCATCATGGTCAATCAGCCATTGCCGACGCCAGCCACAATCTACTCCGGCGGTCAAACTGAGTTGTTCGAGGCTATCCAAGGACCCAATTGCGGCTAGTGCAGATACGGACACCCGGGCAATGTGCGGCCGAGTTGATTCCTCCATGCCTGGGCCCTCCCATGCCAACGACAGTGACTTCAGATTGGTCCAATTACCGTTGGACAAGCATGGCAGGAGGTGATTGTCAATGAGGGCGTCTGTGCTTATGTCCAGACACAATTTCTTGATGTGCGGATGACGATTGAGGAACTTCATCAGCCGGCCAACAGTAGAGGGATTCCCCTGGATTTCGATTAGTGATTGAATGACTAAGGTCTCGAGGTTTCGAAGTGTCTCGCACGACAAGAAGGACCCATCCAATGTGCATGGCATGGAGAGGTGGCGAAGCGATGGGCAGAGCATAACACGCCAAGCGGCCAGGTCCACGTCGCAGCGCGACAAGTCGAGAGTTTGCAGATTGCGGAGGTTGATATCTTGGCTTGACAGTGATAGTCTTTTTTCAGTCTCTTTCATCGCGTACATTCTGAACACGACTAGTGTCTCAAGCCTCTGCTCGCACCGCTTGATAAGTGCTGCGATGACATGACGATCGCTTTGAGGCGTCCGCTTCGCGTGTGAATCTCCGTTGTCGGATGTTTCGGCGGTGTCTATATCGTAATCTCTAGTTGTGACCTTCACGCCCTTGTGTTGACTATCTCGACAAAGGTCAAGTCTGAGGTCCAAACACCGAACTTTTCGAAATGAACGTGTAGGAAGCTTGTCTAGGCTCCCTAGAAGTTCCTCGGTTACTGCGCCGTGAAATTTGATGTGTTGAACAGAAGATCCAGCGAGAGTCTCAAAGAGAAAGTGATTCTGGCATAGTCCGTCGAGCCATGAAATGGCCTCCAAATTTGGCATCGCTTCGATGCCAATCAGAATGGGCATCTGGTAGTAGGCCATGTACTCGAACTCGGCCTTCTTTTTTAGTAAACCAAAGCGCTCTCGTGTAGCATCGGTTATTTCGCCTCTGTCGGCTCCCCAAATCGAGTCGTAGAGCTCTTTATGGCGGCCCGCGAGCCAGCCAGGGTCCGACGCCACTTTAACACGTCGGATACATGGTCCAATTCGACCGCGCGACTGAGGACCTGTAGAGCCGGCCTCTGTTGAGAGGAATTCGGCAAGTTGATGAGATGCTGGGCTGTAATCGAAGGTGACCACCGCGAATTGGCAGGATCGAGCGAGCTGCCTGCAGTCACTATTAACAAGAGCGAGAGACGCCAGAGAGGGCTTGTCGTCTGCAATCAAGTCCATTATTTCGCCGAGGATCTCTGGTGGAAGACGGAAGAGCAAAGTCTGTGACGCAGCTGGCCGAGCCTCCATCACCTTCGTAAAGAGGAGGGGAAGGCGCGCTCCAGTCTCCTTGCCGAAGGAATCCGGGCCGCCGCTGAGCTTCCCCATCATCATGCACGAGATATCATGGCCGAACATGTTGCCAACAGCAAGATGAATGGCGAAGTGTCCTGGTAGACATAGGGTGAAGTTGAGTGCTTTGCGTGGGAGTCTGCCCTGTGGTGTCTAGCCCCGGAATTACTGCTGACCGCCGCGCACATGCCCCCCGGGCCATTCTGCCCGGGGCGCAATCATTAGGTTCAGCATCGTTCACCCTAACAAAATCAACTGAACAAGGTTAGCGCTTAGACTTGGAGTTTCCGGCTGTTTGAAGCAGCTGCAATAATTGGAATCCCCCTTCCCCTGATTCTGAGTTTATGTGAGTCGACGTGATAACTACGACGGCAATCACTGCGACGACGGCGTCACGACATGCACCCCGGACAATCAGAAGAAGTACGGTTTCCATCCCGGGAACTGGGCTCACGCGTGCGATCAGACTCCGTATAACAACGGTTAGTGGTAAGACTTTCTTCCTACCCCGGTCGCTTGTCACAATCTCTTTCCGCGTACATGATGCTTCAAGGTACTACGCCGGGAGCCAAGTGCCGGGCATCAACTACCAAGACGACGTCTTTTGCGGCTTGGTAGACAAGGACGGGGACATACCGGCCACGGGCTTCCAAGTCCACTGGCCCGAGTTCGTTGGCGACATCTCGCCGACGCAAAGCCCGGACTACTACTGCCGAGAGAAGCCGCCGGTATGGTTCTACACCGAGAGCGGCCCGGGCTCGAGTTGTCACTGGACGCGGAAGCGGGACCTCTTCTCGCGCGACCCGTCCGTCGACATGTCGCCTGCTCAAGGGCCCCAGGACGCTCAAAGAAGACGGGCTGCTCAGCGGGCCCAGGGTGACCGTGTGGCCAAGCGCTTTGAGAAGGATCATCGCATCGTCAAGAGCTACTTCGCAAAGCACCTGGCCACGGAGCTCTGCAACCCCGAGGGGCACGCGGCCGGACAAAGCTTCGTCTTCTACGAGGAGGAGAAGTTCTGCCGCATGCCTATCAAGACTGTCTACTCCTTCTGCGACGCTACGGAGGGCGGGCCCTGCTGGTCCGATGCCGATAATAGAGTTGTCGTCAGAGATTCTAGCACGGCTAGGCTTCCAGTGCCCGATTTGAGTCACATCTCGGAGACTATCATCTGGGGACCCGAGTGATTTGACCAACAAAATTCATCAGGCTGGAGGGCTGGAGGGCTCATGGCAAGTTCCGGGGCACGAAGAAACCCACAAAAGAGCGCGATTAGCCGTTAGGAGGATGTCAACAATGGAGCAGGAATCTGCGAGTCTATTTACTTCCAGCAAGGTCGCATGTTCAACGCATAGCTCTGTCTTCAATCAACGTCTCTTACTGTTCAACTTTATTGAGTCACAGAAACTTTCTTGGCTTAGTCCACTTGACTTGATTGATAGTCAATCAGGTGTGCAGAGGCAACCTTGATTCATAACAACCACGGCACGGATCAGCAACTGTGAATGGCGCTCGAAACTTGAACGTGATTTTGAGCAAGTTTTTACACATACCTCATGCGCTTTACCTTTCTGGATCCCCGGCCGCAAAGTGGCTCGCAGTTTCTCAGTACGGCTGCGAACGAGCCCACCACGGCATACTTCGCGTTAACCCTTAAGGACAAATGTTTTAAAATATGTGGGTGGTATCTTTCCTCTAGGTCTCGCCGTTTACACCGAAACCCCGCTGATATCTATAAAGACTCTAGTGCAAACAGTAAATATCTCCCTTTCCTTCCTTTCCTTCCTTTCCATCCTTTCCATCAGCATCTATCATGCCCGTCTTCTATCCCTCGAATACCTCGTGCTGTAGCTCAACTCCAAAGTCCTGTGCGATATCCTTCATCCTCTTCTCCATCTCGTCCTCCATACCGCCCCCGAACCCAAGCCACTGCCTCAACTTGAAGAAGTAGAACGCGACGTCCGTCAGCGCCAACACGCCCTTGAACACCAGATGCCTCCACGCATTACCGGCCCTCCTCGCCCAAGGCAGGTTGGGGTCCTCGAACAGACTCCTGCTCGCCCATTCTCCCATCATCTTGACTCTGTTGACGGGACTACCGAGGTACTGATTGTTGCCCTGCACGATCCGCATGTTCCTCCCGATGAAGATGAGCTCCTTGGGCCACTTGTCCTCGTCGGCAAGAACCTCGCGAATCCCCTGCTTCATCCGCCGCTGCATCTCGTAATGCCTCTCCGCAGGCGTCTTGCCCTCAAGCTCCTTCATGATCCCGTTCCGCGTCCTCTCGTCGCCGCCCTCGTACGGCCTCATCAGCGTCGCGCTGGCGAAGAGGTCCGCCGCCTTGATACCCCAGGCCTCGGTCACGCTCTCGATCGTCTTGTTGTCGAAGGTCATGAGCGCCTTCCAGAAGACGCCGTACTGGTGCCGAAACTCGGGCGACATGTACACGTACAGCCCGTGGTCGATGAGCACCAGCTCCGCGCGGCCGTTGGGCAGGCGGCGGATGAAGATGTTGCCCGGGTGCGGGTCGCAGTGCACAACGCCCCATTTGAAGATCTGCGCCGAGAAGAGGTCCACCATGGTCGTCATGACCTCCTTGCTGCTCAGCCCCAGCCCGCCGCGCCCGCGACGGCCCTTCCACTCGCTGCGCTCGGGCTTGAGCTGCTCCGTATACGGCCTCTCGCGGAGTTGTCTGCGCACGGCAGCCATATCAGGCGGATCCAGCTGCGCGCCGTGAACGCCTGGGGACCCGTTACCGTACCCGCCGAGCCAGCGTCCGTTGATGCCCTGCTTATCCCACAGCCTGACGCCCTCGATCCACTCCGTGGTCATGACGCGCTTGGTCGAGAGATCGGAGTAGACCTTGGGCACGTACACTCGACCCCTCAGGCCCCTCTCGTTGTCGATCAGCTGGCGCATGGTCTCGGAGTTCTTGGCCTCGTTGAGGAAATCCGTCTCCAGCTCGAGGCGCTCGGTGATGAAGGGGACGAGGCTGTAGAGCGGCAGGTCGAACCATTTGCTGTAGATCCACGCGACGGTCTTGAACGCCCACAGGTCCCAAGTGATCTGCTTTGCGATCTCGCGTTTCTGGATCTTGATGGCGACCTCGCGACCGTCGGGGAGCCGCGCCCAGTGAACCTGCGCGACACTCGCAGAGGCCCTCGCCCGGCGCTCCATCACTCCCTTGCCCTCCTCCCCGCGGAAGCTCACACCAAAGACCTCTTCCGGGTATCGCCCGCCAAAGTCCTCGCGTATCACGGCCTCGACGTCCTTCCAGTCGTCTTGCGGTGCGTCGTCGAACATCCTCGAGAACATCTTTTGGAACTCTGGCGGAAGCACAGCGCTCTGCATAGCGATGGCCTGTCCGATCTTGAGATACAATCCTCCATTATGACGTAGGAGCTCGAATAGGCGTTCCGCGTTGCGATGATGCAGGTCCTGTACCGAACCGCCGGTCAACGGCACGGGACGAAAGTTGAGCTTGTAGTCGAGAGCGACGATGAGACCGGTGCCGAAGGTACGGAGGGAGCGCCCGAGGCCGGAGGCGTAGACTTGCGAGTCGATCAGGTAGACTGTGCCGAGAACTGAGGAGAGGATGAGCAGACGTCTAGTCCACTTGCGACCTTTCGGGTACGTGCGCGCACGTTTAGGAGCGCCGAGGGAGGCAGGAGAGGGAGGGCGGAGGGGTTCGTAGCGGGATCCCGAGTGTATTTGTCGTGGAGTGCGGACTGTCGTCATGGGGCGAGGTAAGCGGAAGCCTTGGTTCAGCACGCGCGCCGCGGGGAGGCATCGACACGCTGGTCTCGCGGAGAGACCAGCTATGCTTTGGCGCAACATTGCCAAGTGAGGTAAAGAGGAGGTGCGGGAAGGAAAACTCCCATGCCAACCTCTGTCGTGTGCCGAAGTGAAGCAAGTTTTCTTTGAGTGAAGTTGATCGTAGGTTTGTTCGTTCTCGGCCGGCCTGCCGAATCTGTCCAGTATGCTCGCTAGTGGCAGGCAAATCAATGACGATGACAGGGTGCCACAGTGGTTGGAAATTTCCGTCGGCGAATCGAGCACCGATGCGCCCGCCTTACATATCCGCTTATCCCCGGGGACCCCGGGTTATCGGGGCCGGATAGGCTAATACCCACGTCGGGCCTAGCCGCTCAATGACGACGGACACACAGGCCCGAAGAACTTGCCCTACCTCTTTTTCTTCCTAGGCGTGTGCAGCTTTTAGCTTCCTTGGCGCGGGCCTTCACAGGGGAATGCGGTTCATTGTCACTCCAAGCCTCATCTTCTCAATTTTGCGAGTCCCGAAGCTGACGCCGGTGCGCACCTCACGAGACATTTTGCTGTATTCGGCAAAGCCAAGAGTTTGCATCGTCGCTGATGCTGGAGACAGTTTCAAAGCTTCGCGATGTTTAAACAAAATATCCCGCCTCCCTCGACTTTAGCTGAGAGCCTGAGACTCAATTTCAACATCTAGCCTGAAAGAGAGAAGCAGCCGCAGCGGAAAGAATGCATTTCAACCAGACGTTGTCCGGATGGAAGCCAAGAAGCATCGCTCCTATATCCGATACGGACCGGATCTGAGACAGGCGGCCCGAGTCCGATGGGTCCAGGCGGATCTGCTTGCGATTGATGAGCAGATGGCTCTCATGACAAAGGAGCCGCTGAGTGGAACCCAAACATCAATAGGGGCATAGGATCGACCTGGGTACTCCTAATCGTGGTTCTCGTACGCTTGGGCAACCTCGCTTCGTCATGGTCATGACGCTTCCCAGACCCAGGGCTGAAGCAGTGTAGTATCCACCTGTTCCAACATGATGCGCGCACGCATTGCGGTGTCGTGTCGTGCACACAAGACTGACAGGGCACGCTAGGCATCTGGCAGCAGGGTTACAGAGGCTTCCATCTGAAGTCCGGCTCTGAGGCATTGAGGATCGACGACGTCCGGTGCCTGATGTTAAGTGAAACAAACCCGAGGTTGTGGGCCGATTTCATGGAAAGCTTGACACGGCGGTGGGCTGCGACATAGACAGCACCATCACTAAATATTACCAAGTAAAGATTACCAAGAGACAGGTTACCAAGAGACAGCACCATCACGAATGTTTGTGCTGTGGCAAAAAAGTCTGGCCTTATGCACACATGCAGTTGAGCGGCGGTTATTCCCGCTATCAGCTGTATTCTGTGCACTGCGGTAACCAACCCTTCCCATTCATCCGATGCTCTGTTGCAGCTCCGAGGAGGGGGCTTGCTTGTTGGGCTGCTCAACTGCGCTCCGAGGCAGCATACCTTTAAGGGTTTCGGTAACCCTACAAGACAAGTTGCCTCATACCCTACCAATTGAGCCAAAGCGAAATCTCAATAGCGCTGATAGGAATCGAACCCATCTTCACGTAGGTACGACCGGCGTCACAATACCATGAAGTTTGTGGTCACCGGATGACGTCTGGGAGGCGGGCTCAAAGCTTTGCGGGCAGCGGGTAATGGACTGACTGCATGAACCCGGTGTCCTTGCGCACGCAGATTCTCATAGTTCGCGTAGCCCAAATACGATGAAAGGTAATTTTAAAGCTTCCCATGAATGGAAGGACGCCTCCATGACTAGCATGTTGAATCTAGATGTCCCAATCTGGGAAACACGATGGACACTAATAGCCAATTGTGGATCCTACTCATGAGCCAGGTTTGGATGGATTTTTTTTGGTATACCAACCGGTTAATGCGACGTTCCAAGTTCCAACCACGGTGAAAGCAGTCTCAGTGGAACAACAGAGCGAGATATGTCTCAACTAGAATAGAGCCACATCAATAACGTGTGGATTTTTTTAGAGCTAGAAGTATATATCCTCGCCCCTAATAATCTAGCACCCTTTTTTACTATATCCCCTAGTCTCTAACCCGCTTCTTTAGCGCCTTTTTATAGCTATGTTTAAGTAGAATACTTTAGAGATTTATTTTATAACTTTAAGCTAATTTTCAACGTTTATAGTACTTTATAGCTTATTCTAAGTTCTCTAATTCAAGATTTTATTCAAATTTATTATAATAGTTAGTAACTACTACGAAGTTTTTATTTATTATTTAGCGTGGAAAAGAACCCGTTTTTTTGGATATAAAGGCTACTATGGAATAGGGCCTGGCAGCGGGCGTGGAGCGAATCGAGAAAAGGATTCCTTCTCAGTCAAGCAGTCAGTACTAGCTAGCATTTTGCAAGCTAACAATTATGCTCCTCTTCAATGCTAATAGGCGCTCTTCTTTTGTTGCGAAATGAGTCGAGCTGGGACGGGACGTCGATCTTTGTTACGGAAGACATTGTTGGATGATTGAGACAGCGGGTCGGGCCCAGGGGCCAAGCTCCGGAATAACATTGGACTTGTGCAAAAGCTCAGCAGTGCTCGTTGCTAGCCCGCGGCTTATTTCGACAAAGTCCGGGTGTTTATCACGATGACCTTGCTTCCAGTGCAATATGGGACGACGGATTATTAAAGGGGGGAATTGGCTGCTAGGCTTCCGCGGTAGACCTGTCGATGCCCGAACCCTTCATGACGAACAACCTGGTGGCCGCCTCAGAATCTAAGACGGCGAGGCGCCCATGTCCCAAATTCCTGCAACGCATTGTAGACAGCAGAGAAGAGAAGAGCCGTTTGCCTCAGATTCGCCTATGCTCAAGGACTCTGTATGTGCCACAGCCACAATGACGGGACAGAAGACACCCATTGGTCCCCAACAAGGTAGTGTCGCTGGTTAGCCTCCTAACCCTAGTTTTCAGACGGTGGCGTCGCTCCTTAATCCTACTGACTTTGGAAGCACAGCGATAGCTTGAACGAGGATAGCGATGCTAGCCTCCAGCAATGCGCTGATGATGACGGGGTTTAGGTGCGTCTGTCAGCGGAGGGGTCCAGTTTCGAGAGATTTTGTTGCTGGCATCGGCACCTGGGGCCGCTTCTGGCAAATGCTGATACCGGCAAGTGTATGACCTTGTGGGAAAGCTGAGCGATGCTCCCTGATGTGACCGCCTCATGTTTCTCCTCGCCTCCTTCCTGTTTGCCGCCCGCGTATCTTGCGCGTCATCCTCAGAAATCAAAGGCGGGATTGCGGTACTGCGGCTACGGATGCAAAAGTGTAAAGAGCAGTCGTGGCCTCTGGTGCCATGCAGCCGGGTAACATGCATGTATCTGCTACGTGACCGCTCCATGGGTTTTCAAGTCGCAACAACTTTTGCTTTGGACTTATCGATCGCCGAGTGCAGGCCCGTAATTGGTGTGGAGGTGACCGACAACGGCGCCGCGTACTGTAGACCCCTGGAAGCCCCATGTCGCGGAGTTTCTGCTGCCCCAGTCCAACATGGGGTTGATACTCAATTTTATGCCTTTGCGTCGAAGTGTCGACAGCCACAGTTAGCATTTGTGGCTCAGGAGAAGACCGCATTCAGTCGTGGCAGCCCGGGCTCTGCGCCAGTGATGGTGTAAAGTACTGGATTACGAATGCCAGCAGAAGGCGGCTTGCAGCATCTGCAATTCGAAGTACAGTTAGCTCGAGAAGTGATTGGTGGAATGACGCCAGGGCCCATGGTTGAGAATCGCAGAGCCTGAGCGAAGATGATGGGGGCTCATCCTCTGCATGGCGCATAAGCTTTACTGGATCCAGACCAACAGGTTCGCGTGTCTGGAATGAGGACCTGCTTAATTGAGACAGAGTGAGATTGAGGTGTGTGCCCCTAAGAAGAGGGTTGGAGCTTCGCGAGAGCAGCAGAGCAGCAGAGCCAAACAGCTGGCGATAGTTTGGAAGGGTCGTCCGATACCGACACGGTCGATAAGAAGGTCCCGCCAGTAGAGCACGCGATTGCGGGTAATCGAATGCACGATGATGGGCCAAACCACTTAGCGTGTGAATTGCCATTTGGAATTGTGCCTGACTAGACGGGGACCAATTGAGGGTTTTTTCTCCCTGAGTCCGCTGGTATCGGTCATTATCTGGGAGATTACTGATGACAAGGTCGACAACCGACACTTTGCGGACGGGTCACGGATCCAACTCCGGGTTGTCTGTGTCCCGTCTGTGTCGCTCACTCGCCGAGCCTGGCCTTGACTGACACTGGTGCTGACATTGACAGCGTGCGTGCTTGAATGACCTGCAGGTGTCTGTTTGCGGGTTACGTTCGTTGGCCCGAGGTTTATTGATGAAAGTATCTCTGTTGCGGTCTTGCAGTTAGCATTCGGTTATATGGTGGATGGAGGGTGGGCCAGCCGGGATAGGGGCAGTCGACAAGGTACAGACGCTGGTTTCGTGACCGGCTGCCATTGGCCAGCAGCAGGATAGGAGGCCATTGGCCAGCGGCAGGAAAGGAGGGCAGACGCGCTGTCAGGTCTGCGGTGGTCTGCAATGTTGTCGGGTCGTCGATGGCCGGACAAGACATCCGGAAGACAAGGGCATTGTCGACGAGCCCGGAAGAGGCATTCTCTTTGGGAAAAGCCATGCAGACGCCGCCGATGAGGTGGTGTCTTGGGCAACGCGTGGGAACAACAAAGAATACCAGGTATTTGCAGCCATGGCTTTAAGCGGTAAAGTAAAGTACTTGGAGCAGAAGTTGCTGAACCTGGAGCAGTCTCCGTGCCACGGACCTGAGGACGAAATGCCAGTCGGTGCGGTGCGCCTGCAGATTGCAGACGACACCTTATACTGATGATGCACGTCGGCGGCGGGGAAGAGATATTGATTAATCTCGTGGCATCGACTGGCCTAGAAGAGTTAAGTGGATAGGAATACGATACCATGAGGTAGCCACCCGACTGCAGAGAAGAGTAGGCACCTCACCTTACCTTACCTTGCCAACTTGCCTCACCTTGATTCTTGCAAATTTGAGAGCGAGAGCGACCCAAATCTCTCAAAAAACTCGTTGGGGCTGACCTGTCCATGCAAATGGAACTCGCAACGGGACACCATTCGTACACCTCCCGCCTGCAGTTGCAGCGAACTGTGTGCCTGCCAATTCGCCCGACGCGGGTGGGCTGTGCTGTGCACCTTCCCTCACTCACCAAACGGTCGGTACGTACCGCCCAGCATCAGCAGTAGACGACGGGAGGTAATTACCGTGGGTAACCCTCGAGGCACCCGACTGTTGCAGGCTCAGACTGGTGCTGGATTGCTGTGCTCGCTAGCGGCCAGCCATCCAGAGGGCCCCAGCCACTGGAAAATCCCATATCACCACGCTCACTCCCTATCCCAGGCCTGCCCGCCACCCCCCTGTTCCTCTTGGCTCCCCTGCTCCGTCGCCCAAAACTGCCCCCTCACGCTGCACCCTTGCCCGGCCCACCCTGATTCCTCGCTCCCTCCACACAACCTGGAAGCCATCCACCCGCCGCCCACATCGTCTTCTCCCCCAGATCGCGCGTACGTCCAGGCCTTCTTCTCCTTCTTTTACTCCTCAGGTCGAGCAGGACGAGGCAATCAATAACACTCACTCCGTACGCCCTCGACGTCGGAGCCCGAAAGCCCATTCATAGTCACCGACAGACTCGACGATTCCGTCTCACCTCGTTCGACTCGATTCCAAATTCGGCCGTCATCGCAACCACCGGCGACTTGCGACACTGTTTCGGGAACTCCGCGACGCCAGTTAGGAGGACCATTCCATTGACCAGAAGAGATTCGGGGTCAGGAACAAAGAGCTCTGGACTGGAACAGGAACTGGCTGGAAGGACAGAAGGAGGCAGGAAACGATCTGGTCCTATGCCCATCCGCGTCAATCGGTCGATATTTTTCGTCACTCTCATTCATGTCACTACTCCCGACGTCTTACATCTACGCCTAGACGATGCCGCGCGACGCTTCGATCCTTTACTAGCACACCCGAACCTCATCTATCACGCCCAAGACTTTGCCGGGCCTACTTACACCCTTCTCGCCGCGTCTTGACGACGCCGGCTTCCCCTCTACACTTTTGGAAGCAGGTTTCTTCGACTCCTAGTCGCCATCATGTTGCGGCCGGCGACTCCCATGTCGCTGCTGCTCTTGGCGGCCTTCGCTCTGATGCTGTTGTCTACTCTGTCGACTCCTATTATCAAGGCGATTCCGCTGGGTAGCTTTCAGGGCGTCAACTTTGGAGTTTTCGGTGTCTGCAAGGCCGATGGCTCCTGCACCGGTATCGAAATCGGATACGATACTTGTAAGCCCCTAAAAAGAGCATCTCCTCATTTCTTGGCATGAGCATCGTCACTAACCTCGCCCTCAGCCGGACTGTTTCAAAAACCTGGCGCCTTTGATCTCCCAGATTCGGCCCGAAACACCCTCTCTGCCATCTTGATTGTGCATCCTATAGCCGCTCTCACCACACTCATCATGTTCATTTTGGCTGCTGTGGCTCATCTTCACTCACCCTCACACTCGGCTAGGTACCTTCTCGCCGTATTCATCTTCTCCTTCATCGACTTTCTCATCTGTCTCTTGGCATTTCTTGTCGATGTGCTACTCTTCGTTCCGCACATGGCATGGGGCTCCTACATTGTCCTCGCCGCGACCATCCTGGTTGGACTCAGCGGACTGGTCTCCTGCGCAATGCGACGTATGCTGGTCAGCAGGAAAGCAAGGAAGAAGAGAATCGCCGAGAACGCAGAAATGAGTGGCGAGAACTACTACAACCGCGAAGCTCAAACCAAGACCGGTGGATCCCTCGTTTCCCAGCCGACCGTTCCTATGGTTAGCGGTGGAAATGGTGTCGACAAGATGCCCACTTTTGCGTCTTTCGAATCTCAGAAGAAGGACGACCAAGTCAGCGATGAGCGTATTCCTCTCACCACTCGGAGCCCCGCGGACAGAACTCAGGGCAACATAGTGACGGATCCCTCCAGCGATATGGGTGCCCACAACAACGCACCTGCTTCTCGATCCGGCTCTGATCCTCCCGTTAACAGAGATCCTCATGGAAACCCCATGCCAGGACCCGACGGTTTCGGTCCCAGGCGAGGACCCTCCCAAGAACGTATGAGGGGGAGGGGTGGCATGGCTCCTGGAGGCTTCCGGGGACGTGGTGGAGGTTACGGCGGTGGAAGAGGTGGCTTCAACGGCTACGGGCCTCCACCTGGAAGAGGTGGCTTCGGTCCTCAGGGCCGCGGAGGTTACGGCCCCCCTCTAGGTGGTAGGAGCGGATATGGGCCCCCTCCTCGTGGCGGCTACGGACCAGGCGGTATGCGAGGTGGGCGACCTCCTCCAGGCTACCAAAATGGCTCTGGACCCTACGACCGGAGACCGAGTCCCGCAAATGCATATGGCGCCCCGCCCTCCGGTTCCTATGGACGACGGGACTCCGGCTCGGATTCGGCACCGGGTTACAGCAACATGAACAACAGCACAAACCCGTCTCTCCCGAGCGTCCCTCAACAACAACAGCAAGGTTATGAGGCGTACAACCCGGAGCGTAGCAGTCTCCCCCGGGCTGAATCGCCTCCGCCCCTACCTGGTGATGCTCCTATGGTGGGCCAAGCCGTCGAGATGGACGCGAGGACGGGCAGTCCTGCTCACCCGCCTCAAAGCTTCGGCCAATTCAGAGACAGCGATGCTGACATTGCCGGCATGGTTGGGTTGCAACAAAACGGCGCCAATAGGCCTAACGCCCAGCAAAGACATGACACCTACATGAGTGAGGGCAGCAGGTATAGCACTGATGAGTATGTTTCTTAAGTCTTTTTCTTGACGGTGTGCTCTGACCTCAGCTACTAGACAATATGTTCCCCCACGAGCGGCCTGGAATCAGAACCAGCCCCCATCACGAAACGCTTCCCCGCTTTCGCGTGCTGAACTGCCGGGACGAAGCTCGCCGGCACTGGCGCAGCCTACAGCGAGTGATTACTACGAGGATGTCGATCCGCGCTTCGCGGATGCACCGGCATCCGCTCCCGCTGCCAGAGCAGGCCCTCCGCCTGCCCTTCAGGTACCTCTATCCGCGCCCAATACATATGATGATACTCATGGAGATGCCGGTGCGCGCAGTCCTGGCGCCGAGTCTGATCGGTCCAACTTCACCTCAATATCCCAAAGGGGTATAAACCCAAGGTGGAACCCTCCCCCAATGCCTTACAGCCAGGGTCCGCCTCAGCGACCACCACCCCAGCAGCGGAAACAAGATATGCTGCTGGCCAACAACCCCGACTTCGAGCTACCATCCAACCGCCTCAGACCCCCGTCGCGAGCTGGTGGAAATGGCATGATACCCGGCAGCGCGTACCCGGGGCTTTAATTAACCCTTTCACTCGACCATAATCGGTTCTGCCACCCCATCGGTCGAGTCAACTCGCCACGTATATACACCACTTACGGAAGCCTGGCATTTCATTTCGTCACCTTCCTTGAAGCAACACGAGTCGCAATTTCGAGTCTCAGCACAGGGCTCACAATGTTCATACATTCAAAGTCCTCCAGCCGATACCCCAGCCACAACATTCTGTTCTCGTCCGCCCAGTATATACTTCGGACTCGTGGATAACCGTTTTCTCTAAAAATGGGCATTTCTCTTCTGTGTTTCGTTGCATCTCAAGCAAGTGGATACATTGGAGTTCTCTTCTTCAGCATTCACCAAAAACCCCGGGTTTTCCCCTTTTTGGTCGACCCAACTTCCAAATACAAGGGCATTCTAAGTCCTCTTTTCCTTTTTCTTCATCTTCTCTTTCGAGACGGATTGAGCGCCTTAGTGGTAGGCCTCGTAGCTGATCGATCCTGAAACGAAAGCATGTGGGACATGATAGATCATCGTTTGTGCATGTGTAGGCTAATTGGTCGTGGCTGTTTTCTTCGACCTCTTTCTTTTATTTTCAACGAGAGGTTATAGGAGGACATGGACGGAAGAGGGAAGAATCACCGCAAGTGGAGGTTTCAGGATCGTTGGCTTGGCTTGGTTTACAGGCCCAGTATCGGGCCGCTACTTGCATATGACGAGGGAGGTCGTGGATGAGTGACCTTTCTTCGGTGCAAGATGTGGCCTCATGGCATCGAATGGCGCGGATGATGTGTGTTGACAGCATAGCAACATAGGCCAACGGGTGGTGGCAGAGAAGGTAGAATCCATCCGAACCATAGTACCGTGCTCCCGATGAAGCTACATTGATTGTGAGAACGTTAATCCCACCTGCAGCTTAGTCCCGTTCTGGCATATGCAGTTTTACTCATCTCGCACGGGGTGGCGCCTGTCTACTCGACTACGAGGCGTCTAGCCTGCTCTCGTGAGTGTCGATCCTTGGGTAATGACGGCCTGCCTGTTGAACACGCAAGGTCCAGGCTCCGCACAAGGTAAGGTTACGGTTCCGTGCGGATCCTGAGTCGTGAATCTGTCCGAGAACGACTTGGCAGCTGTCGATATGAGCTGACATAGTATGCCCTAGCTGGCTGACGTACATACGGCCCGATTTCGACGGGCCTCTAGTGCTGGATCGTCAGTTGATTAGGTGTGCTACTCCGCGGAAGGGCTGCTAGTAGCGGCTTGGAGGACTCAGATATCAGGCCATGTTTACGGACGAAGGAGTACGGATAGAGTTTGAGAGAGCAGTAGGCGCCTAACATCGTGAGTGATGCTCTCGGTGTAGTGAAACATGAGCTGGCGTTTACGGTGATAGAGGCCATGATTCGGGGGACATTGCGGGGGGGATACGATGGACGCCTCTTGGGAGAAGATGAGGTCATACGCCTTGGAGGCTCTGTGAGAGCAGGGAGGAGCTGCAAGATAGGTCAAGGCGTGTTAGTTCGGCAACCTGTAGGATGACTAGAGGACCTTTGCATTGTTCAATTTGGCTAAGTGAGGGCTATAGATGGCAGTCAGAAGCGGGGAAAAAAAGGTTAAAGCCACTAACCTTAAGTCAAGCATCAGGGACGGACGGACTCTTGCTTCCTGGATTTTGTCAGCAGGTTTTGGTAGATGTGATTGGATTGTGGAGTGGGCATCCAAAAAAACCACGCTGCAGTTGGCCTGCGGCTTTGGTTCTAATGGGTCGCTTCGAAATGAAGGCCTTCGTATGGACTGAAGAACGAGATGGGGGCGCCCGGGTGCCGTGTAACCCGAGGAGTTGCTCTTTGACAGGTAATAGCTCTGGGGAAGGGAGGTTTTGGTTGCTTGTTGGAGACGGCGCGTTGAACCCGCCCCCCGGGAAGAACGGTCTGTGCCGTTGAGGATGGTGTGCGCGTTGGCTCTTCTGATGGTTTGTTCCGGGGGTTGATTGTTGGTGCGTGTGTCTGCATGAGATTGCCGGTTTGGATGTGACGGTGGATTGTGTTGGTGTTTGATGAAGCGGAGATGTTCAAAGAAAAGGAGCTAGGGTTGGTTTATTGGAGTCTCGGTCTTGAGATTATAAGAAGTGTCTACTTCGCTCTAGAATGTGCTGAGAAGTAGGGAACAACAGTATCAACAGACTCACATTCATCCTCATCGCATCTCTAGACTAATACTCTCATTCGAATTATTCATCGCCATTTCCCAATCTTCCAGATGTATGCCACTGGTCTCTCGCGCTCGCCGGAGAAGTTGATCAGTAGGCTCGGGTTGGAATCGCATCGTCACCTCATCCTGTTCATCTTTCCGGTTCAGCGAAAGGAAGTCGACGATGTCATGCCGATGGAGGCGGACGTTGATTTGCACCGCTATCACCTCTGGGTCTTCGACTCGCCGCCTTTGGGTCTCCCGTCGCTAGACGAGCACGTTGCCAACGGCTGTGGCAGGGTCGATATCGCCAAAGTCAGGGGTTTCTCGAAGGGCATCGACACAAAGGTGCTAGGAGATCCCGTCGAGATTCTGCGATCGTGTCTCAAAGCTTCGAGATCCCTCTGGTAAGTGTCTGAATTGTCGTTTTGGAGGACGAATACCTAAGTTGCTGTCGTGGTTTTGTTTTCTTGCAAAGTCCTAGACCTTGATGTCTCCCGTTCCCTGGCACCTTCCGTCTCGGCCCAAACCTCATCTTGCACTGGCAACTGCGACGCAGAAATCGACCGAGGACGAATTGATCAGATAAGCCGGGTTGGTCTCTACCGTTACCCAGGCCGGTCTTTCTGTTGGATTGCGTTTTTTGGGCAGATTCTTACAGATGATGGGAAGGAAGCTGCCGGTTGCTTCCCTCACCACCTTAGGCTGCCTTCCTGCCTTCCTGCCTTGCCTCATAGCGCACCGCACCCTCGCCTGTCTCGTGCTTTCCTCTTTGGAACACCAGACCAGCCCGGGCTCCTTCCCTGTTTCCCAATCCCCTCGACCTTCGACTTCTGACTTTTTCCTGCTACCGAAGAGTCTTCCATCCGACTACCTCTTCCTTTCTTCTTTTCCTCTCTCTCCATCCCACTTCACCACCTCCTCTCATCTGTTCTCCCCCGCACCTCCATTCTCATCCGATTCAAATTCTGACGCGAAGCAATAGAATCGTATTTGGCAAACGCGTATTCATATCAGGGATACCATTGGATGATCCCGATTACGCGCATGCCCTGATTTTTCAACATGGATCATCTATCTTCTTCCTCGTCCTTGACGGGCACTACGATATATACCCAACAATCTGACAGCACCTTCCATCAGAATGTTCCCAGGCAGACCTACACCACAGCCGGTACGATCTACAATCCCACCAACGCCCAGCCGCTCCAGCCTCCTGTTCGTCGTGGTAGGACCCTCAAGTGGCCTCCTCCGGGAAGTTCTGCCTCTGAGCTTTCTCTGTTCCCCAAGTCAATCCTTGCCAACCTGCCGATGAAGGCTCAGGCTTTCTGCACTACACCAACCAGTCCTCTTCCCAACCAGATCCCCAAGTATTCGCCTCTCCAGCAGAACTACGACCGCGCTGTGAGCCCCTTAACGGATCACAGCCGCGAGTCCCCGAATGATCTGGATATCCGAAGCCTTTCTACTTCTGGCATGTCTTCCTTCACCACCATTAACACCCCCCAGGTCTCCCCGGTAGAGGTCATCTCGCCTGCGGTCATTATGGAGAAGCATGTCGTCGATGCTGACTCTAGCGATGAAGAGAATGACGAAAGTACTGCCGAGAACCCTCTCAGGGGACTGACCGTCAAGTCTCTCCACAACCTCGCCTCTTACCCCAACCCGAACCAGAAGAGAGCTCAGAGGGCACTTCTTCGTGCTCGGCCGGGTGTTACGCCTGCTCCCTCCGCTGGAACCAACGGCAGCCGCTCCACCGCCCCCGCCTTCAATGGTGTCGCCTGCCCTGGAGATGCAACTGACATCTTCAAGGGCGGCTTGCGGTCTCCTGGCTTATTCCGATCTGCCAAGTCTGATTCTAAGAATATTCTGAAGCTACAGCTCGAGACGAAGCCTGCTAGAGACCTCTCTGGCCACTGGAGAGCTGGAGTCGGTGCGAACGGCGTTGCTCCGTCTCCCGGTCTTTCCAATGGTCGAACCATGCAGAGGAGCGCTCCGATCGGAGGTTACAAGTCTACACTCGCCACTGGTCCTGGTGCCCCGCTGCCCTTGACTGCTGGTCCTCCCGGTCAGCGCCAGTATCGAGCATCGACGTTCGAGCCTACCATGAAGGCTCTCCAAACCGGTCCCAAGATAGAAATCGCCAGCGAGAAGTCGATTACTCCTGACATCCGAGCTGCTCCTCCCGGCTTATACAAGACTGCATCACACGACCTGTTCAGGCAATCCGCAGCAACCCCTGATTACCTGAAGGCCAGCCTGCCTTTGCTCGTCGAACAGTCAGAGCCGGATATCATCGACTGGATGAATTCGTTCGACCGAGCTTCTACCGCTGGCATGGAAAAGATGCTCGATGCCATCATGAGAAGCGATGACAGGGTTGGCAAAGAAATCACCGACATCAACCAGTCGATGGGGGCGCCCTTTGTCCGCAACAGAGACTATTTCAGCCTTGGCAACGCTCTCGACGACGACATGCTCTTGTGGACCCGACACGCCCGCCCTCCTCTCAAGCTAGGCACTTCTCGAATTACTGATGAAGAACTCTGCGCCCGCAATGAGCGCATCAGCCGCCACTTCTACTCAGGCACCGGCGAGCTTGGCAGGTCTCTGGAGTCTGTCCTGCAAGACGCCGAGGATCGTCAGTTCAAGCGACAGATTGGCGTCATCGGCGATGGCCGGCCCAAGCCCAAGCCGAAGGCTGAGTACCCACCTATGACTGCTCAGATGGTCAACAACATGACGGATCAAGAGGCGACGGAGCCTTTCATGACCATGGCTTTCTCGTCACTCCTCAGCCACGTTGAGTCTGGCATCAAGCGCGACAGGTTCCATCAGTGGACGGACCCGGCCACGTCCTTGATCGACAGATCCAACGAGGGACGCAATTCGGTCTTTGGAAACTGATTCGAAGAAGACAGAGTGTAGGAGCCCTCGGGGCGGTGCACTCATACTTGGCTTCATTGGCGAGGGTGCTTGGATGGGGACTCTAGATTTGGGGCCTCTCTATGTGTTGACTGCTGCAGGCAGGTCTTGGTAAACCAAAAAAAAAAAAAAAGATGTTAGACACGACGGTCGCGATCGAAACATAGGTTACTCGGCGACGAAGGAAGTTATTAGTAGTGTCTACTAGATTCTGGCGGTACCGCAAGGCAGCACATGCTGGCCAACAGTCTTTACTACTTTATTCTCCCAGATAGGCAATCAAAAGTTTAGGTATTTCTCAGAACTGTTCCTGATGTGCAAACTTGAGGTGTGACACCTGGGGATGAGCTGATGCTCAGATTGATGAGTATCTTATATCTACCTTACTTTAATGTCACAAGAAGTAGAATATCCAGCCGTGATTGACTTCATAAGAGCACTGGTTGACACTTCGCAGGATTTAGCACTCACTCTCATTCTTACCCAAGGTAGAATCTTTACCATCCCTGCTTTCGTCGCTGGTGTCTCTATCGTTGCCGCCGTAGTTGTCGTTGTCCCTGATTCACAAGTCTGTGACCTGACACTGCAGTGAGGCAAGGTAGCGAAATGACAGCGGTCTTGACCAACGACGAAATGGCAGTAGCATGACGGCAGGTTAACTGAAGCCACGTTTGAAGTCCATCCGAAGGGAGAGCTGCGGGCGGTTGTGGCTTGAGTGCGACTGAACACCTGTCGCAATTGGAGTGTGGAGTCACGTGAGCCCCACCCGCGGGGCCACCCTTCCATTGAGTACACCACAGGCACAGCTCCAACCTGGGATCATAGCGACATCTGGCCCCTTCAAGTCCACCCAGCCTAACTCGAGCAGCTTTGCCGCCAAACACGCCCACGATGAGTTACGGCAAGAAAGACGAAGACGCCGACCTGGGCTTGGTCAAGGTAGACAGGACGCAGGTTTTTCAGGAAGGCAAGTATTATGACCCCGGGGTCCTCAACGTGGTTCTGTTGCCGCGACCCCTTGAACCTCCCCATAGCGCAAGACGGTCAGGAAATCGACAATGGTTAACATTCGAACAGCTCGTCTTTTCAACAGTTCTCCTATTCAGCCTAGACGATGCCGAATCCTATTGACAAAGCTCCTGTTGCTTCTCTACACAGGAGAGAAGTTCCCCACGAACGAGGCGACGACGCTATTCTTTGGAATCTCGAAACTGTTTCAACACAAAGATGCCAGCCTTAGGCAAAGTGTACACTTGAGCATTAGTACGAACGCCCGGCTGCGGCACTTGCCATGACAGGGGTTAACAAAGTTCGCAGAGGAATTGGCGCCGTCCGCCGAGGATATCATCATGGTCACCAGCACTGTGATGAAGGATACTGGAGGTAGCACCGATGCTATCTACAGACCCAACGCCATCCGCGCTCTTTGCCGCATTATCGACGTACGCTGAGCTCCGAATGTTGGGGAAAATGCGGAAGGAAACATGCTGACCAACGCCAGGCGACCACCGTCCAGTCCATCGAGCGAGTGATGAAGACCGCGATTGTCGACAAGAACCCCTCTGTAGCATCCGCCGCCCTCGTTTCCTCCTACCACCTCCTCCCAATCGCCAAGGATGTCGTTCGCCGCTGGCAGAGCGAGACGCAGGAGGCAGCGGCCTCCACAAAGTCCTCCGGCGGCTTCTCCCTGGGTTTCTCCTCTTCGAGCGGACAATTGCCTGCGAATAACTCGACTATGCCTCAATACCACGCCATTGGTCTCCTATACTCAATGCGTATGCACGACCGTATGGCCCTGGTCAAGATGGTCCAGCAGTTTGGTGCGGCTGGTGCGGTCAAGAGCTCTGCTGCCATTGTTATGCTCGTCCGTCTGGCCGCCCAGCTCGCCGAGGAGGACCCTTCACTCAGGAAGCCCATGATGCAACTGCTGGATGGCTGGTTGCGTCACAAGAGCGAGATGGTCAACTTCGAAGCCGCCAAGGCCATTTGCGACATGCGCGATGTCACCGATGCCGAGGTGTCCCAAGCCGTCCACGTTCTTCAGCTCTTCCTCACCTCTCCCCGCGCCGTTACCAAGTTCGCTGCTCTCCGCATCCTTCATAACTTCGCCTCCTTCAAGCCGAACGCCGTCAACGTCTGCAACCCGGACATCGAGCTCCTAATCTCTAACAGCAACCGATCAATCGCCACCTTCGCCATCACCACCCTCCTCAAGACCGGAAACGAGGCCAGCGTCGACCGACTGATGAAGCAGATCTCTGGCTTCATGTCTGAGATTACCGACGAGTTCAAGATCACCATTGTCGAGGCCATCCGCACCCTCTGCTTGAAGTTCCCCAGCAAGCAGGCTGGTATGCTCCAGTTCCTCAGCGGGATTCTTCGAGACGAGGGTGGCTACGAGTTCAAGCGCGCCGTCGTGGAGAGCATGTTCGACCTGATCAAGTTCGTTCCAGAATCCAAGGAGGATGCGCTCGCTCACCTCTGCGAGTTCATCGAGGACTGCGAGTTCACCAAGCTCGCCGTCAGAATTTTGCATCTTCTCGGTCTCGAGGGTCCCAAGACTTCCCAACCGACCAAGTACATCCGCTACATCTACAACAGAGTGGTTTTGGAGAACGCCATCGTCAGAGCTGCCGCGGTCACCGCCCTTGCCAAGTTCGGTGTCGGCCAGAAGGACCCCGAGGTCAAGCGCAGCGTCGAGGTTCTCCTCACCAGATGTTTGGACGATGTCGACGACGAGGTCAGGGATCGTGCCGCCCTCAACCTGAGACTCATGCACGAGGACGACGTGGTTTCCGAGAAGTTCGTCAAGAACGGTACGTACATCCCAAGAACGCTGGTTATGCACGACTAACACATAACAGACAGCATGTTCTCCCTCCCGTACTTCGAGCACCAACTCGTCATGTACGTCACTTCCGAGGACAAATCTGCGTTCGACACACCTTTCGATATCTCTCAGATCCCCGTCGTCACCAGAGAGCAGGCCGACGCCGAGGACCGCACAAAGAAGCTTACAGCGACTGCACCTTCACTCAAGCCTCCCAAGGTTGGTCCTACGAAGACTGCTGCTGGTGGCACGGAGGCTGCTGCATCAGCCACCGCTGCTGCTCAGCGCTATGCCCAGGAGTTGATGCAAATCCCGGAGATGAAAGAGTTTGGCAGCGTGCTCAAGTCATCGCCTGTTGTTGAGCTTACTGAATCTGAGATGGAGTATGTCGTCACTGTTGTCAAGCACATTTTCAAGGAGCACATTGTGTTCCAGTATGAGATCAAAAACACGCTGCAGGCGACTGTCCTGGAAAATGTTTCAGTGGTCGCAACACCATCAGAGGAGGAGGAACTCGAGGAAGTCTTCATTATCCAAGCCGAGAAGCTTCCTACGGACGAACCCGGCAAGGTCTATGTTGCCTTCAAGAAGGCTGGTGGAGAGGGGGCTATGCCTGTCAGCAGCTTCTCCAACGTCCTCAAGTTTACCAGCAAGGAGATTGACCCCACGACAAATGAGCCGGAAGACACTGGCTACGACGACGAGTACGAGGTGGCCGAGCTCGACTTGTCGGGCAGCGACTACGTCATCCCGACATTCGCCAGCAACTTCAACGACATCTGGGAGAAGGTTGGCGCGGCCGGCGAAGAGGCCGAGGAGACGCTGCAGCTGAGCAGCATGAAGAGCATCGCAGGTGAGTTGCCCATTAGTACGCAATGTATGAATAGCGCTGACAAGAAAAACAGAGGCAACGGAACAACTGTCCAAGGTTTTGTCCTTGCAGCCCCTGGAAGGTACCGACGTGCCTGTCAACCAGACAACGCACACTCTCAAGCTGCTCGGCAAGACTGTCGGCGGCGGCAGAGTGGTTGCCAACGTCAGGATGGCTTACTCGTCCAAGTCTGGCGTTACGACCAAGATCACGGTTCGCAGCGAAGAAGAGGGTGTCGCGTCGCTTGTTGTTGCATCTGTTGCTTAAATATACTTGTTTGGAGTTCCTGGGGTCGAAACATGGTCGAATGTTCAAGCAAAACGTATGGCAGAGACTTTATTATAGCCGACTTGCGCAGGCGCCGCCATAGTAGGGAGGCCGGGATCAGCGCACGGCAGCGTGTGTCAAAGTGCTGGCGGCTTGCGCATTTCTAGAATGAAGACATGAAAAAAAGCATGAAGTATTGCCCGTTTCCTGTGTCGTGCCATGTTGCCGTTCATGTAGGAAGGTCACAGGTATGGTGCAGATTCGTTTCGCGTGTGAATACTACGGCCATGTCCCGAATCGTGAACGCCCGATGAATGTGACAGTGGCGCTAATTACTATATGTGTAGTTCGACCTCTGAACCCTGTCAATCAACTGTCAAGCCTCAACGCGTTGTCGATCTCGAGCAGTGGAAGAGAGCCTGGCGGGGCTGGTAAATGGCTGGAGACCGATGGGCCCGGACAGCTGGCACGGACCAGGCTAGGCCGAATACGCTCCGGCACTGAGATGAAATGGAGTACGTATATCAAATTGACCATCAAAAATGACGTTGTGTGTACGGTGTCCCGTCCGAGCAAGGAAAATCTCCTCTGGTTTTTATGTCCAGATCTGCGCCGGCCACGCGACCACATGTCAACTAGGAGATTCCCGTCGTCTGTATTTCTTGCACTTGTCTCGGTAGAAGCGTCTGACCGGCCTGTGACGCTTCCAGCAGTCTAGATCGTTCTCTGGCCTTTAGAGCCAGCCAGCCAGCCCCCAACACTTCTTTTGTTCCTTGTTTAAGACAGTTGCAAACCCATAAACCACCCACACACACCCATCCTGCGCCGCGTTCCCCCGGTTGAAGCTATCGTCACCGCTCGCGAAAGGCTCCATACACGGGATTCCACGGTCTTCTTTTTCTGCCAGCCCACTTCGCCAGCTTGGCCTGCATAGCAACCCGGAAAAGCTTGAACCCTACTACCATCCTCACCCGCTCCGTCAGACAGATCTGTTTCTCTCCTGCTGTCTACAACAACTCCGGCCAGCTTCCGCGCGCGCACAAAAAAAAACAAGAAAAAAAAGCTTCTCAGGACGACATACGGACAGAAACAACCGCCCAAGATGGTCTATGTGCGCCAGGACCGCCTCCCGGCGCTCAAGGAGTACAAGTACTCCAGCGTCGATCGCTCGCTGACGAGCAAGTACATCCTGAAGCCTTTCTACACGAACGTGGTCATCAAGATGTTCCCCATGAGCATGGCCCCAAACCTCATTACCCTCACGGGCTTCATGTTCGTCGTCACCAACGTGTTGACCCTGCTGTGGTACAACCCGACGCTCGACCAGGACTGCCCCAGCTGGGTCTACTACTCGTGGGCCGCGGGCCTGTTCCTGTACCAGACTTTTGACGCGGTGGACGGTTCTCAGGCGTAAGTCGTTTGTCTCTGGCACTGTCGGGAAGAAGAAGGGAAGCTAAACCGTGACGCCCCGCCAGCCGACGAACGCACCAGTCTGGTCCCCTCGGCGAGCTCTTCGACCACGGCGTCGACGCACTCAATACCTCCCTCGAGGTCCTCATCTTCGCCGCCTCCCAGAACATTGGCCAGGGCTGGATGACCGTCGCGATTCTCTTCTCCTGTACGTCTCTCTGTCTCGCTCTCGCTCTCGCACTCGCACTCGCATACCCACCAAGCTAACAAGAAGCACCCCTCCAACAGCTCTCCTCACCTTTTACGTCCAAACCTGGGACGAATACCACACAAAGACGCTGACTCTCGGCATCGTCAACGGCCCCGTCGAAGGCGTCCTCATCCTCGTCTGCGTCTACGCCCTGACCGGCTTCCTCGGCGGCGCCTCCTTCTGGCAGCAGCCCATGCTCCCCACCATCGGCGTTCCGGCCACCCTCAACATCCCCACGTTTCTCTACGACCTCTCCTTCACCCAGTGGTACATGGTCCAGGGCGCGCTCGTGCTCGTTTTCAACACGGTTGAGTCCGCCCGCAACGTCATCCGCGCCCGCCGCGCCCGCGGCGACCGCTCCCGCGGCGCCCTCCTCGGCCTGCTCCCCTTCTTCGGCATCTGGACCCTCGTCGTCGCCTACCTCTACCTGCACCCGGCCATCCTCCACGCCCACCTCGTCCCCTTCGTCATGTTCGCCGGCATCGTCAACGCCTACTCCGTCGGCCAGATGATCACCGCCCACCTCGTCAAGCTCGACTTTCCCTACTCCAACGTCCTCGGCCTGCCCCTTGCCTTCGGCGTCGTCGACGCCCTCGGCCCCTTGGTCCGGGAGCACACCGGCTTCGGCTGGCCCAGCGCGCTCGGCGACGACGTCTACCAGGTCGCCTTCATGTTCCTCATGCTCGGCATGGCCATCGGCGTCTACGGCAGTTTCGTCGTTGACGTCATCGTCACCATCTGCGATTACCTCGACATCTGGTGCCTGACCATCAAGCACCCGTACGTCGAGGGCCAGGAGAAGACCAACGGCGACGCGAGTGGCAAAAAGAAGCAGTGAATGACCATTGCGTCAAAGGGCGGGGGAATGACGCGAGTGGTATCCCACATTGATCCCGCAGCTGGGTCCGTGAAGAAGGATGGGGAGAGGGGACTTCACTTTCGACCGGCGGAAAAGGTCAATGGAGGTGGTGTTAAGCTTTTTCCATTGATATCAGCCTTTCCGACGTCTTCCCTGGCGCACGGGACGCGATGAACGAGGAGACGGAGAGCGTAAGCTGAAGGAGCAAAATATCCAAAGCTTGCGCGCGTAGAGTTTTTTTTTCCCTGGCAGAGAAGCTCTAAACGGAAAGAGAGTTTCTACTGTTCAAGGTGTCCACCTCGAGCGGAGACCAATTTCTTGGGAGGGGTTAACGAAAGATGGACGACGTCCAAGACGAACGACACGACGATCTGAGGTATGATGGAAGGGCAAACGCAATGGTAAATGAACATGGGTGGCGGGTGAGGAACGGACGGAGGGATCACTCACACACATAAGGGGGGGGGGGAAAGGTGGACATACTGGAAGGTTGTTGGTTCTTTCCTTTGCCTTCTTGTCTCTGTCGCTTGTTTTTTTCTCCTTCTTTCTGATGGGATGGGGGGGGGTTTCCCCTCCTTTTGCGCTTATTGTTTCCCCGGCATAGCATATATGTTTATCATGTTTATGGGTTAGGAGTTTAGCGGAAATGGGATTGTGTTGATGACGACATGATATTCGGCGGCCGGCGGCTCTTTATCCTTCGTTGGGCGGGCGGCAGTGGCCAATAGTGCGAACGAACGATCTTTCTAGGCTTGCCGCACGCACAGATTCCTGTTCAGTTGCGAGTCAAGTCAACTTGGCTTTTGCACGCATGTCGGGTTTCTGTCTTTGCAAGTTAGAACAAGATACCATTCGTTCATCCTCCCCCAACTTTCCCCACCAGAAACAACCCCCTTCCTCAGTATGGTAGTATCATATTTGGTTTGATCTGGTTCCTCGCATGCTTGGGTACGTGTGTGGTGATCATGCGATTGGAAAAGATCGATGAGGCATGAAACCTTCTGGACACTTCTGTTTACCTTCCACATGACAACGGACTGGGCGACACCAATGATACGCAACTGTCCCTCGCAACCCCAATCAACTTCCAAATCCACGTCCAAGGGGGTCCAGCCACTTGCCAATGACATTGTCGAGGGATTCGTTGACACAGTCTACGAATGGAATTGTTCGAGCTCGAGTCCCCGCCTCAGCAGAAGAAAGGGGGCATCGTATCACGCATCAAATTGAACAAGGCCGAACCAACTAGGCTTCGAAATTGTGTGACAAGTTTCTTCAAATCACTTGCCAAGCGCGACCACATGGAAGGTATCCAAGCCTGCGAATTCGAAGCCTTCCGTCCAAGCCACCGTGCATCCCCCGAGAGAAGAACAGCCACGGAAAACGGGAAAATCAGACCAGAGTAATCCCAAAAACACGCAATTTGCCAGAACAATTCCGAACATACCGAAGAGGCAACCCCACGCCACAGCAGCAAGAGTTGATTTCCTCAGGCCTCTCTTCTCCGTCTCCCAATGAGAACCATCCTTCGTGTGTGTCAGCCTGCGATATTGACTGAGGCTTGCTTGGCCGCAACAACGACGAACAGTTCTCCAATTCTCGTGTTTAGAAAAAAGAATTTGACGCCTCTTTCTTTACATATATTTTGGGACCCGTACCTCGTGTCCCAGAAATATTGACCGTTGAATAGCAATGAATGGCAATGATGCAAATGAAGACTGAAACTACTCGCGGCGGGTTTGCCGTTATGTCGTCTGTCGTTTTAGCAGGTCATTCCCTCCTTATTGGCTCCGTATACCCAAACGCCGATCCTGTAGGTTTGGTGCCATTAGTCCGTTGGTGCTGCGAGTCACTTGCAAAGCACCCTCGTCGACCCCATTTATGCGGAAAATGAGTCCGCTACAGCAGCTCATCACTTCCGCTGGCGACGCTTCCTTCGATTGCTTCCAAAATTGAGCGTTCTGAGAAGACGGGTCCTTGGCCGTCGCAGCGGGCTTGGTGCTTGAGCCGCTCACTCACGTCGCCGACGTCGACGAGCCCTCGCTTGAATAGCGGGTGGTTAATGATCAAGTCCCATGTTGCGCCGGCGGCTAGCAGACGTTCCCCTTCTGAGGATATTGCGACTCGGTGACTGGGTGTCTTGTTATTATGCTTTGCCAACAAATCGGAGTAGAAATCTTTGGGATTGTAGTGCATTGGCCCGGTCATACGAGGCTCCGGCGATGAGGAGCTGTGGTGACCGTTCATCGACGATGTAGCGCGGAGGATCTCGTTCTCGGTGCTGATCTTTTGCATCTCCCGCTTGAGTCTCTCGTTCTCGGTGGACTTCTGCTGGGCTTCGGCCTCGAGGTCGGCCAGCTTCGCTTCGAGATCCTTGACGTGTTTCTCCTTGCGCTCACGGAAAGCTCGTTGGCTATGAACGACGGAATGTCAGCAAGCGCGCGCAGGTAAATGAATGATGGTTGTAGATGCGTAGCGCAAAGCTGGTCATACTTACGCAGCGCGGTTCTGTGCCTTCCTCCTTGACTGGGCTGGTGTCAAGTCTTCATCGTCCGAATTCGAGCCACCTCGGCGAGAGCGGTCGTCAAGGGGCTCCTGCTTGTGAACCACGACGTCGGTTTGAGGGTTGATTTGTTGCATGGGAGGTGCAGTCATGCCGTTGTGACCGTTGCGTTGCGGCGGTTGCTGAGGCGGCTGGGGCTGTTGGACCGGCAGGCCATGGTTTGGGGGCGTGGGGGGGCCCGGGGGGCCAGGAAAAGAAGCATGTTGAGGGTTGAACTGGGCAGCAGCGTAGTTATCAAAGGAGCTGAAGTGTTGGTCGTTGGGGTATTCGGTGTAGACATCCTGCTGGGTCATGATTGTGTAAGTGCGTGTGGCAGTACGCCAAGCGCCAATCCACCAGTGACGGTGGGTATTCATGGGGGCTCATGACGGAAAGGAATTCGTCGACTTGACTTACCGGTGGAGATGTTGTGTTAAAGTCGTCTGAACCTGCGGAGTTGGAATGGGACGGGGTTAAGGGTGGGATGCCCATGAACTGGTAGGGCTGCGCCTGTGCGAAATACTGGTGCGAGAAGTCCATGTTCGCGATGTTGTCCTGGAAGAGGAGCGGCGACTTGTTGGAGCGGGAGAGGATCAAAGACAGAAAGCTAGAAGAGAAATGAGAGCGGATGGGCGTGTCTGATGAGGGTCCAGGCCAGAGGGGGGAAAGGAGGGGGGGACCGGCGTAGATTGGTGAGGGTCAATGTGCCGGTGGAAGTGCGCGCCAGTCTGCGCCGGTTCAAGCGCAGGGTGACAGGGCGAGTACTGCCTAATAAATCATAGTTGCTGGTCGAATCGGTGGGATCGGATGTACACTACCTTACTTTGGGCGGCGCAAGGAGGGCGTTGTCAACACTGTGAAAGAGACCTGGAGCCCAGAGAACCCACTTGGACTCGGCACGTCCGACTGTTCCTGCTTGAAGGGTCCCTCCCGTCTAGTCGCGTCAATTGGACCAGGGAAAAACTACGTCGAAGTACCTAAGAAAGGGTATCCGTCCGGAGAGATAGCGGCGGCGAGGACGTGGACGGTGGACCAACCTGTGGGAAAGCATGGAAGGAAGCGTGGAAGCACAGGCCAAGACCAGGCTCAGGGCGAACAGACGTGGAGTTCCGAATTGGGGGTAAGACGCTAGGCCCAAAGACGCCGCCGCTGCGGCCTCGAGAGGATCAGAGTAACGAAGGATGTGTTGGGCCTGCTGTTAATTAGCCTGCTAGTGTACGTGCGTGCCGAATGCGCTGCTGCAGTAGCGCCAGTGGAAACTACCTTACTGCAGACTGTTTTGGTGCGGGTTGCAACTTGCGAAGTGGAAGTGAGGCTTAAGGTTCGCCGAGGATCACCATGTCTGTCGAGCCAAGGTTGAACTGGGTATCGGGGTGGATATAGGACCAATTCCGGAAGACCTTGCTCAAGCGTCAAGCGTCAAGCGTCAAACGGAGTCCGGTATGACCGGCTCGATGTCTTTTTTCTGCAATTCTTATTCGAGGGTTTGTTGACGCAGTCAAATTATATTATTCGATTTTAGTCGACATGAAGAAGGTGTTAGCGACGGTGAGTTGCCAACGGGACTGGGAAAGATCCTCGAATGTCGCCAACGAATACCGCATTTCGACCCGAGTACATTGGTGCCTTGGTACCTTGGTACCTCAGTACCTGCATACCCAGGATTGAACTGAGAGCTCCTTGTCTGTTGGTTTGCCTAATAACTCGAGGCAAGAAAGGCAGCTCACCGTAAGGTAGGTAGGTACCGAGAAGAGAGTTCCGAAGGCACCCACCTACACCTAGTTACCTTATTACCCAGAGTCCCATATGAAGTAGGAACGGACGGGATATTTTCAGCGGGTCAAGTCGGCGGGGGAGCGGCCGCGGTGCGGCGGTGGTGTCCGGAAGCTATCCGATCCCGGGCGCACCTGCATCTGCATCTGCATCTGCCTGCCACTGCCAGGTTCTTGCCTTCTGCCTTCTGCCTCTCATCAGTCTCACTCTGCGACTGTGACTGCCCTTGCTTTCACGTTTGCTTGCTTCTCCTCGTGGCAGCTTGATTGCGGTATCCGCGATTCAACCAATTACCTTTTCTGACGCGTCCGATGCCTGCCTCCTGCCTCCTGCCTCCCTCTCCAGACTCTGGTTGTCGGCGCATCAATCTTTCCAGACGCCGCCTAATACGACGGCATCAGATCTCACGGGGTGCGTTTCCGGTTTCTGCATTCGCCCCGGCCGGGGTATCCTCTCAACCCGCCGGCGATGATGCATCTCTGGCCGAAAAAGTCAAACGAAGCTGCCCTGTGGCTCTGCTGCCTGCACGGAAATGCAACCTGGCTGAACTTACCACCGGCCTGGCTCGAGTTGTTCTTGAATTCCGGGAACTGGGCTGTGAAGAGAACCACGTCTGGATGTATATGCCGTTGGTGGCATACATACCACGGTGCGTCTCTCTCCCTCCCGCCGACCGTCTCATGTGCGTGCCCATCTCGAGAAGAGAAGGGACTCGCCATTCATTTTCCTTTCTAGCCAGAATTGAGGTTCATTCCTACTGAGAGAGAGTATTGGCGCAGGTCGCAGGTGCAGGCGGCGCGGCAGAATAGCCCGGGCGGTGTAGCGTAATGTAGGGCGTAGGCCTCGCATCTACAACACCACCACCCTCCTACCCTCCCACCAATACTCTAACATAACAACTTCAATACAACCAATTCCACCCCCTCGTTCGTGTACGACTCGTACCTACCCTCACCAAGTAATACCAACAATTATGTCATCGTAGAGGTAGGTATCGCCAACCTTCCGTCAACAGAACAGATGCAAGTGCAGGGTGCAGGTGTGTGTGCACTACTCTTGGCTATTACCACCAACCTACAATCTCTCCCAAGGTTCTCCTTGCTATCTGCAACTCCCGGGTTCTAGCCACATGCACTACCGCCATGAATCACCAACACCAGCGACCTCACCATCTCCCGTTCAATATCCAGACACAGACCAGTCCAGTCCAGCGTTTTGTGTTGCGGCTAGCGGCCCACACACCCGACATACATAATTCATCAGCTTGAACAGCTTGAACAGCTCGCCCAGCATTCCGCAGCTTGCCTTCCTGCCTGCCTTTCTTGGCCGCCGCTTTTACTGCAAGGCAAGTCTAACTTGCCAGATACCCGTACCCAGCCGTCGTTGCCGTCCGTCGACCACGCCTCCCCCTTCCACACATCAAGCGGACCGTGTGCTGCAGACGTCGATCCCGGTGCCCTCTAGATTGCTCTATCGAGTCTTCCCTTGATTCTGGATTACTGCCTTTTCTGGTCAACCTCGTTCCCGCTTCACAAAACTAAAGCTTTGGCCAATATCGTCGCATGTTCTGACTCAATTCTTCCCGCCGTTCTTGTAGAAGAAACACTATGAAGACAGCCAGACGAAGCTTCCGACCAAGAAATACCCCGTTGGAGACATACCGCGAGAATGCGGCTCTTCAGCACACGCCACTAAACATCCCTTCTTGGGCATGCGCAGTCGTCATTATTGAGGCTCAAGGCGCTTCACGACAAACATCATGCGCATTATACAATGGCAATCGCATTGGCGCCTTTTCGCCGCAGAAGCATCGTCGACACCCATGCTGGAAACCTTATCCTCCACGACCAACATGATGGATACCATCTTCCACGCTTTTTCGGTGTAGTTTGTTCGTTGAAACGGAAACTCGTAAACTCTAATCGCAAATGGGCCAGCCTTCAAGCTGTATCTACGACATTGTCTAAATGCGAACCCCTCCTTTCATTCGACAATCGGGTCTCGGCTTCTCATACTTAACGGTAAACCGATAGCCGCTGGAAGGATGAACCTCGCCGTACATGTTATTGTCAGCAATGGATCAGCAATTTCTGCCGGCCTGACCCCAGATTCTTCAGTTGATCACATTTCCAGACTGGCCGGGGAAAGACACACCTGCGGCTTGGTTCATCGAAGAGCTCAAGTTGCCTGAGAGGAACAGGAAAACGAACGTCTCAAGCCATATTGACCAACACATCAGCCCTGAAATCGACAATCTCGAGACTAGGTCGATACAAAGTGTCCATCTTGAGCCGGTGGCAAGACCATATCTGCTCCGAAAGCAGGTTAGAAGCCCTTTAAGCTTATTCACTAGCCCTTCAGAAATAGCCGCCGCTGACCAAGCTGGACTCATAACCATCATATTACCTGTTACTCCCCTACCTAAGCATTTGCCGACGCGAACGAGCTCATTACCCGCATCTCCCAGAGTTCATCCAGCCATGTAGGGCAACTCACTCAAGACGATCCTTGACCGTTCTCGATTTGAACAGAGAATGGACTTATGCAGTCAGCACCTCGCGTAACACGCACAGCTATTGATCAGTCAGAAGGATGATTCTGTTCGTTCGATCAGCGGCTACTTGTGCAGAAAGCCTTACGGCTAGCGTTCGATATACCAAAAGGACGCCAGTGTAAGGCACCACCAGGACGTAATTGCAGCTGCTCGCCCCAGCTCTCAGATTTACGGCATGTCGCCATTTCGTCCGGACGCCTGAACGCCTCGATCACGGACGACTTGATTCTACATGAGAATCTTGCCCTGCATTCAGCCCTAAGCCCATCTGTTCGCAAGACGCCAACTGCAGTGACTTTCGACGCACGTGCAAAAAGCACTCATGACGGGCGCACACAGCGCCATAAACTCCAGGTTTCAACACCTCCCCCGCGATGCCGGCTAACGACATTTCCGTCCTGTCCCAGTCTCAGGACATTTTCTTGGCTCGTCAAACCTCGGTCGAGCACTTTTTTTCTGCTGTGCCCTGCACGTACGCTCCGTGCAATGCAACCGAGCATTTCGGCCACAGCCACTATCCCTCGCTGCAGACATCTACCTCTCTTCCTACATCAAGCGATGTCCATACGAGTTTAGCAGCTGCATCAGTCACTCAGCCGCAGTTGGCCTCCCGTGTCTGCTGCTGATACCCCGCTCCGCCCTGGTGGGCGAGGGAGCGGGCGCAAACAAAGCTTCCTCCCTTGTTGGCAGCGAACGATATCGGGCCTAATATCGTTGGGTGTAAGCCGTTCGAGCCCACGGGTCTAGTTTGTCTCATCTTGCCGCTCTCTGCCATTGGTTAAGCTTGCACTGTTCCGCCAACGGGGAAAGACATCCTATGTTTCCCATGTGGTTTCTCAACAAAAAAGACGTAGATGGGAAACTGAGGACTGAGTCGCAGGTTTCGATATAACCGTCATTCCCGCCCCCTGTGGGCTACGGACTCCTCCGCGCCGGGACGAAAAGGGGGAAGGGGGGGGGGGACGTCGCCGTCGTAGTGGGGGGGTCGGGTGCTTCTCACCTCCGAAATCAGACTCGAGGCGGTTCCTTGTTGAATCCCGCGGTGGAGTCTGCGGGCGTCGTCATGTTATCTTCGTTACCTTTATAGCGGCGACGGTGTTGAGTACATGGTTGCCTGCACGCGGGTTCAACTCTGAGTTTGGTCTCAGCAGCGAAGCTGCCCGGTAAGCCTTCGCATCTCGAATCCTGTCAGCTGGCGATGTAAGTGCTCAAGTATTGCCATGGTCCTCTTGGCACGCTTTTTTCATTGTGCTGTCTTGTCCAAGCGGCTGAAGGGCGCCATACGCGTGGTTTGCGGCGTCGGAGACAGCTTCTTGGCAGTTTGCCTCGAGCGTCATCTGCGAATAGCGCCAAGTTGGGGGCCGGTGGTTGGACTGTTCATTGTGTGGTCTAGATCTGCCCACATGCTGCTTTAGATGGCAGTATTTTGCAAAATCTAGAATTGAGAAGTACAGGGGTACGTGTTTAGAAAACTACAATTATTCCTAAGTAAGAGCTCGTGAATGATATGGAGGAGTTCGTCACAACCAGGGCGAGCGAAATAGCCTGCGGCATAACGTCGTAAGGGCTTGTTGGTTTGTTCTAGAAAAGTAGACATTAATGAGCAGCCATTCCGACGAATGTACATTCTCGCCCGTTTCATTATACCCCGACTATCCTCTCCATTCTCGTCCTCCATTGACATTGCCGCACATCAACAATCCTCAATCGCCAGGTACTCACCAGTTCCCGCGACCCGCAACGACGTTAGCGAGTCCACGAATGGACGTCTCGCCCAGGATCTCGAACACGGAGACTTCGACTCCCCCGGCGTTGCGGAAGATCTAGTTCCGAACGCCTACTGCTACAAGGGAGTCGACGCCATAGGCGCTAGGCGCCCTCTCCGCATCGATTTCCTCCGGCAGAAGAGTCATGGCCTTGGCCATGAGCTGCACGAGACCGGCGGTGATGATGGTTGCCGCCTCGTCCTGGCTGCCGCACGCGGCGAGCATCTTCTTGACGTCCTCCTCGCCAGGGCCTTTAGGGGTGGTGCCGTCGTCGTCGTCGTCGAGCGAGGCAACCGGCACGTCGACGGTGTTCATGTAAGAGTACATGGCGGTGCGCGACCAGAAGGGGTCGCCGGGGTTGTTCTGGCGGATGAGGCCGCCGGTGCCGACGCCTGAGATGATTTGAGAGGGGGTCGGGACGCCTGGGACGATTTCACCGGTGATGGCGCGCGAGACCATCTCGAGGAAGTCGGAGTGGCGGATGCCGTAGAAGCCCGCGCCGCGGAGCTTGCTCAGGGTGTCCTCGTCACCGACTAGCATTCCCGCCTCGAGGACGGGGCCAAGGTCGAGGGAGACGGCTCTGATGCGGCCGCTCTTGGCGAGGGCGTCCTGGACGGCGTTGGCTGCGGCGTAATTCGCTTGGCCGCGATTTCCGATTATTCCAGAGGCGGAGGAGAGGAACAAGAACCATGGGGCAGAGGACAAGGGGGAGGAATCGTGAGGTTGGAAGACGTCGACTAGGTTGGAGGCTCCGATTGCCTTGGGTGCGAAGGCGGTTGTCCAGTCGGCGTGGGTCATGTTCTGGAAAAGCGCGTCCTATTGATTCTTGTCAGTGATTTCATCGAGGATGTCGTGGACTATGAGGAGGACCAACCTTTATGACAGCAGCACATTGGACGACGCCAGAGATGTTTCCCAGCTGGGGGACGATCCGCTGCAGAGCGTCTCGGTCTGTGATATCCACTGCGATTGCGCGAATCTCAACGCCAGGCAGGGTCCTGAAGAAGATTTCCGCCTCAGAACTACCGCCAGATCGCGATATGAAAACCAACTTCTTTGCTCCGTTGTCGACGAGAAGCTTGGCGATGCTCCTACCGAGACCGCCTAGACCACCAGCCAGAACATAAGTACCATGAGGATCGATCACGGCCGCGAGAGGCTTGGTGTGGATCTCCCGAGCCACCGGAACCTGAGTCTCGGGCTTCGCCATCATCATCGTCAGGCCGTAGTTGGGGTCCTTCTCGATCTGCTTGAAAGCGGCCTCAAAGTCCGACATTGGGAAGCGATGAACGGGCTGAACCTGAAGGTCCGAGAACTTCGCCAGATACTCCCATACAAACTCGTTCACATCATGGAAGATGTCCATCACGAGCTCTGGGTCCTCTCGAAGAAGGACGCCGAAGTCCAGCTTGATGAAAGCCGTGCCGGCAACAGGGGTATTGGTAGGTGTGCCGTTTCTGTTGGCGTGCTGGATAACGCAGCCGGCTGTGGAATGATTAGCTTGAGGCGTGGCTCTATTCGCGGCGGGAGATGACTTACATGCTTTGACACATCTAAAGTTCGCAGCAATGTGCTCGTCAGTGGGACTGTACACAACATCGACCTTGCCGGAAGCAAGAACGGCTGCGACGAACGAGTCCGAATCGCCGTCGAGGATGTATCTATCAGAGAGGCCGTAGCTCTGTTCGAGGGTCTCGCGCTGTGTACCTGAAGTATCACCAAGGACAGTGGCAAAGATCTCGGCACCGATGAACTTGGCGATCCTGAGGGCGGCTTGCCCATGCGCGCTGGCTGCGGCGTGGATGAGTACCTTCTTCTTCCTGGTCAGACGTCCAATGGTGCAGAGAGCGTAGTAGGCCGAGGCAAAGATGCTCGGGCTGTACTGGCAACATTCGAAAGGAGGGGGCGCGGGTTTGACGAGGCGGTGGTCGACACGATGGACTGATTTGAATGCTCCCGGCACTATGGCCAGTACTTGATCTCCAGGACGGTATTCCTTAACGCTGGACCCGACTTTGGTAACAATACCCAAGATGTCGAGGCCTAGATTGTTTCCCGTGGTGCGACCCATCGTGGTCTGCAGATCGTCGTTCACCAATGCTGCGCTGAGCGTTCTGATCTCTACATCTCCTGGGGCCAGCTGTGACTTGAACACGGTCTCATCGAAGTGAAAGTTGTCATTGGATATTCCTGGCTTGGCGATGACCATCTCGAAGGATGTCGTGGGAGAGGAAGCTTCGAAGATCGGTCTCTGCTGAAGCTGAATGCGCGACTCACTCTCAATCACCTTGTTCAACTCTCTGAGTGGCATCAATCTTGGGATGTATAGCTTGCCTCCTTCCTCGGCGAACTCAGTCTCGCGAGATCCACTGAGCATCGACTCCAAGACGGTCCAGATGACGTGTGGTAGCGAAGCTGAAGCGATCGAAGTATCGTCGTACAAGTCCAGAGTGACGATGTTTTTCCGAGGGTCCTCTGACAGAATGCTTCGGATCAATGCAATGACTGGCGCGTTACGGTGATCCGTAGGTTTGCGGTTCGCAGCACGGGTGACCCACAAGACTCTCTTCGCTGAGTTCTGGAGCTTGTGGAAGTGGCGGAACTCATCCTCATTCCAACCGTACACGAAGTCGCCGCAGACCTCTAGAAGTGAGATGCAGGCCATGCCCTGAGGATTGGCGTTGAATAAAGTGACGGTTCTGACCGCGAGTCCTTTATCCGAGAGGCTTTCAACCAGAGAGTCGACGAGGACTTGAAGGGCTGGGGTGACCACTTCCGGGAGGATTAGGAGAATATCAGGCGTTGAAGCATAGTCGACTTTGTTGGCAAAGAAGTGGGCTTCAAAGCGTTGCTCAAGCATCCAGTGGCTCATGACTTCGCTGGACTCCAGCTCGTACGATGCATGCAAAGAATGGCCACCGCCCAACTCCTGAGAAGTCCGGGCTGAAATGATTCCGTCATCTTTCAGCTGCGAGACTTCGTTGAGGATTAGGCCTTCCGAAAACAAAAGTCTCGCCGCGTCCTTCTGGTCGACGCTGGAATCATTGGCGGTTATGACGACATCGTAGCTGGGAAAGCTTTCCTTATCGGCAGGCCACTTGCGGTGTTCCACGAGGTTCATTACCGAGAGGTTCTTGATGCACTTTTGCAAAGCGGAGAATGTGGACTCGTCGGTGACGGTGTAGCGAGACAAACGAGGAATGCCGCCCTCGGAAATAGCTTCCAAGACGTGTCGAGCCAGGTTCTCGTTGCCGCCGCACTGGAGCACAGCCAGAGATGCTTTCTTGTGGGCCATCAGAGACAGCATATGAGTAAAGTCCTCGGTGGTGGATGTCGTGAAGTTCTCCTTCCATACGAGCTCAGAGCAGAGATTGCGGTGGTTCGGGATGAAGCCGCCATCTTCGATCGAGGGAGTTGGGAGAGCCGTGAAGTGCAGTCCTTCTACCAGAACAGACGGAGACTCCCAGCCTTCAATGTCAGGAGAGACCATAACAATAGAACCCTTCGCATCGCGAAGACCAGACCTCTGGGCTGTTGCGTAGCCGGTGAACTCGTGGCCAGTATTGTGGGGAATATTGGCGGACACGAAGATGCTTTCGATCATGGACGGGACCATGGGCTTGCTATCGATAGCAAAGAGAGTCTGGAACATGGAATCCAGAGTTGCAGGGTGAATGATGTGTGGGTATTCGAAGTTGGCCGGCATCTTGGATTTAGTGTTGGGAATCCGGACCTCGCTGATGCACGAGTTGCGATGAGTCGAGATAGAGATAACGTTCTGGAAGCAAGGGCCATAATTTAGACCAACGATATCCAGGATCTCGTACAACTGACGGGGCGGAAGAGACTTGTCGCAAAGGTCATGAATCTCCGAGTGCTTCTGCTTGTGCCCATCTCTGAACACGATAGAAGTAGCTTCGCCTCTGCGTGTCCGAACACATCCATCGGCGTGGCGAATCCAAGAGCCCTCTTCTTGCTTGGAGTAGATGGTAAATTCCCACTCAGGGTCGGCATCAGGCTTCGAAGAGACTTGTTTCATGTTGAGCGAATACTCGAGACCAAATGCTGTAGTGGGAATGATCATCGCCCTTTCGATCCGCAAGTTCGTGACCTGAAAGCCAAGGACGTGGCGCATGTCCATGGACAATTGACTCGCAGCTTGCAGCGCCATCGTCACCATGCCTGCAGCCGGGTACACGATTGTCTTCTGAACGCGGTGATCCTGGAGCCAAGGATTCTCGGAGATACGGAAGAAGCCTCTCCAGCGAGGTTCGAACGTGGTAGCATCAGGCGATGGAGCTCCGATTAGATCTTCACGGCCGAAGTTTCGGAAGCGATGTTCAGTGCAGGTGTGAGATTCGTGCCAAAAGCTCTTGGAATGGTTCCACGGGTAAGAAGGAAGGTTCACAAGAGTCTTGAAAGATCCTGTGCTATTGCCCCTATAGCGAGTCAGCTTGTGCTCTATAGACGATAGCACGGGAGGGCCTACTTGGAGATGACGTTGAACATGTTAACCGGGTGTCCCCGAGTCCAAAGGTTGCCCACAGCCTCCAGTGCTGTAAGAACAGAGTCCTTCGTCCGCCGCAGAAGTGGCACATACGTTGATCTGGAATTCGGAAAGTGTTCGGTAATGATCTCAGCGAGAGCCGACTCCAAGGTAGCGTGGGGGCTCAGTTCGATGAAGATGTCAGGTCGACTTTTGGAGCTCATCAGATTCTTGACGGCATCAACGAACTGCACGGGTGAGACCAAGTTCTCTGCCCAGTACGACGGTCCAAGAAGATGTCCTGAGGTTAGACCTCCATTCACAGATGAGAAGAACTGAACCCCTGTGGCAGCGTCGGTCGAGCAAATGTCCTTGATACGGTCGCTATAGGTCTCCCCGATGAGCTTCATGTGTCGAGAATGGTAAGCGATGTCAACGTCCAAGACTTTGCACAGAAGCTGCTGCGACTTCAAGTCGTCTCGCAGCCACATGATGTCCTCGAGACTTCCAGAGATGGTCACTGACGTAGGACTGTTGACGCAGGCGATCTCAAGATCTCTGTGCTTTGCATGGTGCTCGAGGTACTGTTCTGCGTCCCTGCAGGACAAACGCACCGCGCACATCTTCCCCTTGAGCTCAGGCGAGATGGACTTGAGAAGAGAAGCGCAATGGCCACGGTGATAAGCAAGCGCCCATGCCGTCTCGGCAGTGATGAAGGAAGACGCATATGCTGCTGCAATCTCGCCAGACGAGTGACCAACGACGTTGTTGGGTGAGATACTGAAAGACCGCAGCAAGTCGACGAGTGCCACCTGAATTGCGGTTGTTGCTGGTTGGGAAATTTGAGGTTCTTGAAGTCGCGAGACCCCGTGTTCTTTGGCGATCTCCTCAATCAGGTCGAAATCGCTTCCGAGAATCTTTATGTGGGCAGCCGCGGCTTCGAGGCTAACTCTGAAGGCGTTGAAGCACATGAGCTTCAGGCCCATCTGGGCCCATTGCGCACCTTGGCCGCAAAAAATGAACGCGATCCTTGGTATGCTCTCGCGAGTCGATCGAACGAAGCTAGCCTCATCACTCGTCTTCAGCTTGCCTATGAGATCATCTGCACCGCTCGCAACGACGAAGCCTTTCCACTCAAACACAGAACGGCGGCAGGCTAAGGTATAAGCATAGTCGTCGGCGCCGGCCTGAGTAAGTCCCAAAATGTCGCTGAGATGTTCGAGGTGGGTGTTCATTACGCGAGATACACCCTTACGTTCGTTCGATGAGAACACGAAGAGCTGTTGGCTTTCTCCGGGCTCAGACGTGCGGTTTGTACGGCTATCGGTAATGCTCTGGATGACAGAGTTGTGATTGCCCAGCATACCTCGCGCAGAAAAGTAGGAGGAGGGCTCGTCCAGCACAGCGTGTGCATTGGTGCCACCGAAGCCGAAACAGTTCACACTCACTCTCCGAGAGCCTTCGATGGGCCATTCCGTAAGATCCGTGGGCACCTAAAGCCAGATTCAGATTGTCAGCTACCGAACAACGAAGAATACGAGTGCGAAGTCCTACTTTGACCTTCCAGTTATCGAAATCGATGTTCGGGTTCCCTTTCTCAAAATTGATGTTTGGAGGAATCTTTCCCTTCTCGGTGAGGAGAACACCCTTGATAAGGCCGGCAACTCCTGCGGCTCCCTCCAGATGGCCGATGTTGGTCTTGACAGAACCCACATAAATGGGATCCTTGGTAGGCCTCTCAGCGGCCAAGGTCTCTGAAATGGCCTTCAATTCTCTGAAGTCTCCAGCTTGGGTTCCGGTGCCATGACACTCGACGAACGCGGTTTGTTGCATATCGAGGTCGTACTTGGCATACAGACTCCTGATGTTGGCGACCTGGGCTTCCTTACTGGGAAGAGTGATTCCTAGCTCACTCGTCAAAACCGAACCACTGCACCAGAATTCATACTGGATGACTTACCTGTTGTGAGACCATCTTGATTCACATGAGTGCCGCGAATGACGGCTCGGATCGTATCGTTGTCCCTCAAAGCTTGCGACAGCTTCTTCATGACGACAAAGCCAACTCCCTCTCCACGTCCATAGCCGTTGGCGCGAGAGTCAAAGGCAAAGCATTTGCCATCCGGACTGAGAAAATTGAGGGCTGTCATCGGCATCATGGTGTTGGGGGTAAGAATCAGACCAGCACCAGCGGCGAGAGCCTAGACAGTCAGTATAGGAAGTCCAAACTCGCAAGAGATGACCTACCAAGTCGCAGTCCCCGGTTCGGAGAGCTTGTGCAGCAAGATGAACAGCTACGAGGCTACCGCTACAGCCAGTGTCGAGTGTCATGCTCGGACCCTTGAAGTCGTACGTGTAGGAGACGCGATTGGCCATGATGGCATTGCCGGTGCCAGTTGCGGCATACTGAGGCTGCCAGTCCATGTCTCGAAGGCAAATTTGCTCGTAGTCTGACAGTTTTAGCTTCTGGCGTCTCGAGGAAAAGTCGCCAACATACCTTTGACAAATGAACCTACATAGACTGCTGTTGGGCTGCCTTTCAGGTCTTCGATACGAAGACCAGCTGGATGATGTCAGGAACACGAGTGAGTGGTAAGGAAGCTCATATGGCGACGTACCGTTCTCTAGCGCTTCATAGGAAACTTCCAGGAGAAAACGCTGCTGAGGATCAATGGCCTTCGCATCTTCGGCCATCAGTGAGAAGAACTATCGGGCAAAATCAGACACGCGTCAAGGGAGGTTTCGGTGGAGCTGAAGCAGTACTTACAGACGCGTCAAACGCAGCCAAGTTGTCTTGGATGAAGTGGGCTCCCCTGAAAGAGATCTGATGCACAATGTTAGTTGAGAACCATCTGACGAAAGAGGACTGGCTTCGATCCAAGACTTACGCTGCCCTGACGATCGCCGCTCGGGTGGTAGTACCCGTCAATGTTCAGGCGATCCTTAGGAAACTCGGACCAAGCCGACTTCTTATTGACCATCATATCCCATAGCTTCTCGGGGGACTTGGCTTCGCCAGGAAAGCGGCAAGCCATGCCAACGATGGCAATATCCTCCATCTTTGCAATCGATCGAGCTGGGGGTGTTGTATTTGATGCGAATCGATCGGGTTTCTTCCAATAAAAACACGAAGAAGCAAAGAAATGAACAATGGATGATGCTTTTTGACAAGAATCCCGGTGCAAATTTACGGACGAGAGCCTTCTCCTCTGTACTGCCGTGATTTGAGGATGGAGAAGAAGAAAGAAAGTTGGGTGACGGAGGTGTGGGAGGGGAGGCGAAGAGGGATTGGTGGCCTGAGGAAGTGGGAGGGAGTTTTGTTTTTCTATTCGTCTGTCAGGAATCAAGTACTGGTGAATGAGGAAGGAGCAGCACCTTGATGGCCAAGGGTGAGTGGCAGGTGAGGTGAGATGAATTTTCGACCTGATAGTAAAGTTGCCAAAGCTGGAGGCAGCCACCGAGTGATGCAACTTGCCTTTCCGCCAAAGGTTCAAAACTTTTCTAAAGGATCAACCCTGTTCCTAGGTATCCAATGCTGCTTGATTGACGTCTATGAAGCTACCCCTTTGGGTGAATGCGAAGTTCTGATATGGTGTAGAGAGCCGCGGTCTGTGCAAAAGCCCGCTTTCATCTGATCTGGATTGTCATTGTTGACAATCTTTGTCGTTCGTTCAAAGAATCTTGGTAGGTTGTCGCTTGTTGTGCAAACCTGTGGCAAGTCATGTCTTGCCTTGCCTTGGTTTTATAGCCAGTCCCTTCAAAATGTCGCCGAGCTGGATATCAGCAAATGGTTATGAAAGCCTCTTGAGCACACCACTTGAACCTTACCCACGATGACTTCAACGGCGGCGAATCATGCTTGAAATAGAACAGAGTGGAGGCGCAGCAACTTTGACATGCAACCAGCCCTCTGACATAGGGTCGTTGGGGGCCGCTGGAAACGGTGTAAAGTTAATAGAAACTTTGTTCTACGTTGCGGCAACTAAAGCTCAACTTGCAGATATCCCCATATCTGGGTCGGGTCGGTGCCTCGGGGCCTCATCTTGGCTGTATTCCGCAAACAGAGTCTACCGGCAGCACTCGCCCACCGCGTCGATCGAAGAGGAGCCAAGATTGGCAGGATCAGTGTCTGCGCAAGAAGGGCGGTGGCTCTTACATCCCAGGATGCCCCAAAGGACGTAAGATGAGCAGCAGCGTTTGTAGGACAGCCGGTGAAGGTGAGTGGGTGTAGAGAGGGACTTCCGAGTCAGTGTCAACGACACCGTAATCGTGCACCTTTGCCACGATACCGGCCTGCCAACTGTCCCATGTTCCCCAGGAGGAGGGAAGAAGGGGGGGGGGGCAGAAGGTCTGACATTACGACCATGAACGTTCGGGCTGCCAGAGTGAGTGATCCCACCATCACGATGGTCACAGAAGACAGCGCCCACTGATGATTCCTTGCGGTACCAGATAGGAGCCCAGATCTTCGGTTCCACGGTTCATTCTCGGCCCGAGGGATGTATGAAACGCCCGAAGCACCTCCATCCATGGATAGATCCTGCGGTTGACTCTGGAAAGCCACAGAAAGGTTTGTTCCCCATCCGCCATGGCAGGACCGCCCATCTAAAAATACAGGACTTTCCGTGCCCAAGGCGCCGATGAGGACTATCTTCGTATTGAAGCATGGCAAAGTGACGGATTTCCTAGTCTACTGCGTCTGCAACCATCAGAGTCTGTTGGCACTGAGGATTCGGGGTACATCACTTGCGGTCTAGGCCCAACATCGTCGGCCCCACGAAGCGGTCACTTGATGCAGTCCACCCCTACCGCTTCAGACTAAAACGAATCATGAACTGTGACGCCATTATCTGGAAATAGCCTTCTTAGATATGAAGTTGGGTGTCGTTGGTGCACCATGTCGGCACATGCAGGAACCCCTACTAAGACCTGACTGTAAACCAATCGCTGAACAGAAAGGGCAAACCAAGCATCAAACATCGTCGACAGTGGCGCGTTCATTGAACGGATAAATTGGGGTCCGTTTATGGGATCCAGGACGATAGTACGAGGCGGTCATGATGAAAGCAGGCCAAGAACATCAAACGACCCGAACCCGAACGATCAAGTGTTTCTCTCATCCCAGATAGAGACAGGTTGAGATTAACAAGGATGGGGCCGACGCCAGCTTGGAGCCGGAGATCTCCGGAGTTCGGCTGAGATTTAATCCGAACCGACTTCACACATAGTATGATCCCAGGTCGTGGTCTGTGTCTACAGTTCATCACTTCCCATCCCTGCGATGTTCACTCTCATCAGTCCTCATTCAGCCACCGTAGGCCCAAGTACTCACCAAATCTCATCTGTGGAACCAATCGCGAGAGAGAGCTGAATCCGAGGTGGATATGACACGGGTGTGATTATCAAAAAGCGACTATTCGACTGCCAAGACGAACGAGTTGAGGTGTCACAATACGGTGCACAACAGCTGACTCCTGAGAACTCAAGATGAAGAGGCGTGTCTCCACAGCTTGTGGCACACACCATTACGATGAAGGGAAACGCTTGCACTTGCTGTCCGCATACTGCATGGGGTAAGGAACTAAGTCTTTTCCTTCCCGCCGTAACCATTGAGGCAATTCGTCGCGAAGTCGTACACGAACAGAGCCCAACAGTGATTGTTCTTTGCATGCAACAAGTGCCAAGCTCGCGGGCAAAGCTTCTTCGGCCTTGCATGCTAGAATCTCGCAGCTTGGGAAGGCCGGGGATATCGAGGATTTCGTGTGAAGCTCTTGCGAACCAGGTCTCAGTATGGTGGCTACTCAACCACGAGGCATCTGAAAGCACAACGTCCCAAGTGGTGGCTTGGCATGCCAGACATGGTGGCATATGGAGGTACACCGATCCAGCAGGCCTTTCGTCACCTTAACTCGCTCGTGCCTCTCAAGTCAGGGAAACTGTGTACGTACGAGGTGGCACGACCGGACTGCAGCTTCAACAATGCGCAGCCAGTCAATTTGCTCCTAAGCCTGCACAGGTGGATCAGGTTAAAACCGTGTCGCTTCTTATAAGATGCCCCCAAGTCCCTCTACTCACCTGAGTGGCTGACTTACGAAAGCCACGGTCTCTGTCACTGGAGGGTCTCGGGGTCGTATGACAACGGGAATTGTCCTTGGCTGCATGGCGGAGACTCCACAGTATCTGAGAAACCAACAATGAATCATTAGCCGAGCATCTCTGCGTACAAGCTTCAAAGCCCGACAAAATGGCCAAAGCCCAAGGGGGTTGGGGTTGGCGCAAAGACACTTGGGGGCACTTGGGGGCACTTGGGGGCCACTGGTTGTTTTTGACACTGGACGGGAAGGCTGGCTCTCTCGAAGGGTGTGGTTGCTGCTGCTTGCTTGCCGCAAGGTACTGGGGGCCTCTTCAGAAGCATACCGAGTTCGTTAACTCTTGACGCCTTAAGACTTGGTCCAACCTTACACAGCACCCGTCATAATCCGTGTCTTCGCTTGGGTGGAACTGTTAGAGAAGACGTCAAGCTCAGGCTGGCTAGAAACGAGGGTCTGCTTCGTCGAAAGTGGTGTCTCGGGCGCCCTGGGTAGATGCATTGAGGATCTTTTCTGCTTTGAAGGAGCTGCTTCCGGGCTTCCTCCATTATATGTAAGCACTGTAGCCACCATTAAACGGTCACAGACTGTGCGGCAGTGTCTCCCTCTTTACCTTGTCTTGCCTCCCCCGCTCAGCTAGGAAAGGCTATGTTCACGTATGCTTCCAGGTACCCTTAGCACAATAACGACATCACTATTCCAGTTTTATCAAGGTAAGTTCTAGGTTGACTTACCTTATCAACAAGCCCCCGCGACTCATCCTTGCCTGAGAAAAGATTATCGTCTGGCAAGAGCAAGGTTGAAGACTTTGCTCTTGCCTTCTCCTTCTTCTTCTGGTTCTTCTTGTTCTTGACTGTTCCTGGGTTTCAGTCACCCCTTCCCCCGAAAGTCCTGCTCAGCCAACTTAGGTTCTGATCTTGACCCCTTGCTGCCTTCAACCTCTCCCATCTCCCAACTACCAACTCCCAACTTCCATCTCTTCTCTTCTTCCCCAATCTCACAACGCCCGCACGTCGGTAAGTACGGGGAAATGAGAGCACCCGATGACAGAAACGACTGACGGAGGAAGCAGAGACAGAGACGATCCTCGCCTGTTCCACTCGCTTTCCAAAACAAACCCTCGACTTTGATCAAGAACATCATCGATCACCACGATGGCGACCCCTCAGCAGCTCGACTCTGGCCAGCGGATGGTGCAGCCTCTGTCGTATCCTAACCCATCTCTAGGTGACGCCGCAGGCTTCGCTGCCGCCAATCCCGGTCCTCGCGATCATGATGTCGTCCGTGTGCGCAGGAACAGGATGCCTCCGTCGCTTCAGCGCGCCTCTCTCATATTCAGTCTCCTTCTGGGTCTTTTCCTGTCCACCTTGGATACTTCGGTCATTGCCACTTCACTCATTACCATCTCCGAGGAGTTCCACGACCACTACAACGCCTCTTGGGTTCTCCTTGCCTACATGCTCACCTACATGGGCTGCTCCGTCGGCGTTGCCAAGCTGAGCGACGTCTACGGTCGCCGGGTCATACTCTTCTGCAGCTGGGCCATCTTTCTGATCTTCTCCGCCGGCTGCACTGGCGCAGCGAGTATGCGGATGCTCATCGCCTGCCGTGCTATGAAAGGCATCGGAGGCGCTGGTCTGTACAGTCTCGCGCAGATCTGTCTTCTTGAGCACGGTCCTGCGAAGAACCCGGGTCTGATGGGGGCTTTGATCGGTCTCACACTTGCCCTCGCCTTTCTCATGGGCCCGATCCTTGGAGGAGCCATCACCGCAAGCATCTCGTGGCGTTGGATCTTTGCAATTAACCTCCCTATCGGATGCGTCGCCATGGCCTGTCTCGTCTTCTTCTATCCTCGAGAGCGTCGCGCGCACCGTCTCCTGTCTCTCCGAGCCCTTAACAAAATCGACTTCACCGGCATGCTCTGCCTTCTTGCCGCTTCTGCTTGCCTCGTATTCGCCATCGAACGAGGCGGCTCTCGGGTATACGATTGGAACAGCACGGTGATCGTCCTCGCCTTTGCAGTGTCTGGTTTGTGTTGGCTCGTGTTCGTCGGTTGGGAAGTGTACCTCAACAGCAAGTACTGCAAATACCCCGACCACGTGCGCTGCCTTCATATGGAGCCTGTTTTCACCGCTGCTCTCGCACGCCGAAGGCCCTACATTTGCGGCCTGATTGTTGCGTTCCTTACCGGAGCCCCCTACGTTATTCTCACCGTCGCTATTCCCGAGCGCATGCAGGTCTTACAACACGAGAATCCTTTCAACGCCGGTATTCACCTCCTTCCTATGTTGACAGGCACTGCGGTGGGCTCCTTCATGGCAGGCGCAATCTGCCGCAAGTACAACCACACATCGATGCTCATGATGATGGCCTCGGCCACGCAACTTCTCGGTGTCGGACTGATGATTCTGGTTGCGGACGTTGATTCATCTTTTGTACCCGCTTACGGATTCACGCTCGTCATCGGACTCGGGGTTGGCGTCTCTTTCGGCTCTTCTACGATTGTCGCTGCCGTCGAGGAGGACAAGGCTATTGCTCAGGGCGCCATCGCTCAGGCTCGAGTCCTTGGCAGCTGTCTTGGTGTTGCTATCTGCAGTGTGCTCTTCAACAACCGTACCGATTCGCTCGTTCACCACCTGAAACCCGAGCAGCTCGCTACGCTTCAGCAAGAGCCCACTGCCTCCGCAAGCTGGCCTCCAAATCTCTCGCGCCGCGTTCAAGAAGTCTATGCTTCCGCGTTCCGGGACCAGACCATCTTCATGGCCGGTATCTGTGGTGTTATGCTGATCACAGCCATTTTCTCATTCGAGAGAGACCCCAAACCCATCACCTCTCTCGCCGACGCCCAGCGAGCTTTTAAGGCAAGCCAGCAGGAGGATCGCGACGGAACCGAGATGAGCGACATGGCTAGCGTCCGTTCGGTCTAAGCTCTATCGCTGTTAGTCTGATTCGTCTATTTCCATCGGAACAACCAATTCAGGGAAAGGAAACAAGCCAGGATTTGCTTCTTTCAGGGAGTTATAGGGCATTTACCCAGGTGTATCGGTTTCTTAAAGGGTTATTCTGGTTTGGTAGGGTCATTCTGCTTTCGTGGTCTACTTCTCAGGTACTTCAGGGACGACGTGTTCGAGCCTGTTTCGAGCCTGTTTCGAGATTGTCTTCGCCTCGTGGCCAAGAAAACGCTTCTGTACTTAGACCACCTTTTACATCGTCTAAGGAGATTTTTTAGTCTTCACTACCGCCGTCGCTGTCGTTGCTTTTCGTCTAGAACACCATCTATGCTACCTATACCACGACTATGTATAATAATGTGCTAGGTTTGGATGACCAACCAGCTTTGCTAAGCCATCTGCGGTCCAGGCTCGGCCTTTGAAACAGGTAAAGATCTTTCTCGCGGAGCACACACAAAACGAAAGCCACCCATCCTGTCCTGCTGCATGGCGCTCGCTCTGCGGGGCCGGGACCACCACCCCGCTGAGACCTTGTATGTGACCCTCGTGCTCCAGAGGCAGCCCAAGACAGGAGAAGAAGGCCCTGTCACGTAGCACGGGGTGGTGGCTTTGGTCGGGGTGGCTATGTCTATCCGATCCGCTGCGGGAAGGGGGTGGGGGGGAGGAAGGGAAGGCAGCCCGTTCCGTGTCCGGCCGAGACAGTTTGTTTGTGCGGACGGGCGGATGGATGGATGGATGGACGCTCTTTTTCCAGGGGGTAACGATGGGAGTGGTACGTTTTGGTGTGAAGCATGCACACCCAGCTCAGCCCTTCTTTGCGAGGTTGATTACGGGGAACATGGAAATGATTCAGTACCTAGCTAGGTATCTAGAATGAATCTCTGTGCGTGGGACATGGCACATGGGGCGGAGAGTACGTAAACTCGGACGGTGGAATGTCCCTCTCTCTCTCTCTCTCTCTCTCTCTCTCTCTCTCTCTGTCTGTCTCCCCCTCCCTCGCTGAGACAGCTCTTCTTGACGGAGTCGTCAGGATTCAATCCATGTTAATACTAAAAATGTCGTAGAGCAATACTAGTATGTCGTATGCCACAGATGGGCGAGCACTCAGTACGCTCCAGCCCGCTTGGTCCATCGAGGTCCCTCGACGAATTTCACCTCTCCCCTTCCTGTAGTCACTGCATTATCCATCTTGAGGCGGAAGTTCTTCACCCTGGCCCCTCCCTCCTCCAGAGCCCAGACCGCGAGGCCGATCCAGTTGTTTCCGCGGTAGTTGAGGATTCCCTCGGGGACGGGGAACTTGGTTTGGGGGCCAATGTCGCTGACGTACTTGCCGTATTGGAATCCGTTCACGTAGAGGACGGCACGGTAGGGTGCCGTTAAGTTGGTGATGTCGTCAAAGGCAAAGGACAGGGGGACATCAAGGTCTTTCCATGGGAGGTCCAGGGTCAGGTTCGCGGCGTAGAACGACACGCCCGGCGCGTCCGTGCCGTCGAACGGGGAGCGTACGGTGAAGGCGGCGTCGGGTGGGATGGGGATATGGTAGCCCTGGCGCTCGAAGAAGAGGCCACCCTCGTTCAGCGGGCCACGGAATCGGTCTGCGTAGTCTTCGCCGCCGAGGTTTCCTGTGAGCTTCCATGTTGTGATGTTGGTCTTGGAGCCGGATGGCGAGGTGATGTTGTAGCCTATGATTCCGCGTGGGGTCTTCATCATATCGGTTGCGATGTAGAAGTTTTCCTCCAGGCCCATCGTGTCGACCACAATGGTCAAAACGTATGTTGCGTTCGAATTGAGGTTCGCGAGAGGGTAACTTGCGTCGTTGTCACCTGCTGCGTCTGCTCCGTTGGCAAAGGACCCCAGGAAGGTATCGTTCAGCCACACGGAACTTGCGAAGCCCGAGCCGCCTTGGGTTGTGACGTTGAATGTAGTTTCATCCCCACTGGCGGTAAAGTATCCCCGATATATGAGACTGCCTGCGTGAAAGCCGTAGTCGGAAGCGAATAAGGAAACGGGCGTGGTGACGTTGGCCATGGTGTTGTTGGACGTGGTATGGTCGGCTACGGTCCAAGCAGAGTCATCGTATCCTGCAGAAATCTCTGGAAGAGAGTCGACGTACGTCCATCTCAACGCGACTATATCTGGGACGACAGGCTTGTTTGTCGAAAGGGATGGCTTGACTATCCAGTTGGAAAGATTATTCACTGTGTGATCCAGTTGCTTCCCGTTCAGCTCCAGTTTTGTGACTGCGGACCCGACACCGATGATCTCCAGATCGGTTGTTTGGTTGAAGTCGGCCTGCACTTTAAGAGTGTCACTTTCAACTCCGATGGACCGAATAAGGTATCCACCTCTAACAATCAAGGCATCCGGATTCATGATAGAAGTCCCATAAGACGTCTGGTTAGCTCCACCGGGCAGCTCCGGCATCCAGTAGTTGTACGCCGAGTTGCGGTCTAATCCATTTTAGTGACTGACAGTGACAGGAACGTTGTTACTCACCCAATATGTAGATGAAGAGATCGTCGACCTGGACAACGCGGCGAGTCTCCGACACCTTCCACGTCAGCACCAGATTCCCGTTGACAGCGTTATAGTCGACGTCAGAGCCCTCGACAAGGACAGGAGACGCAGCAGTCTTCTTGATGGCCATTTCGTGTGTCTCACCTGGTCCACCGTAAACCAGCAGGACCGTCTTGTCTGAGAGCTTCTTCCAAGTAAAGATTTCGGCGGTCGAGTAAAGCAACGTCGCGTTTCCAACCGGATAGTCCACCACGTGAATCTTTGAGTCGCGGCCAGTGAGCTGGAGTTGGTCTTGGAATTGAGGGATGGCAATAGTCCCTTGCGAGGTCGGCAGTCTCAAAGTGTACTCCGTTGTCGCGAGGTTAGAGTAGTTTGCATGTCTGACAACGAAATATGAAGCGCTATTATTGGAAAGCACGGGCGTCACGGCCAAGTTATAGTTGGTAGCGTAGATGTCCACCGTGAAGTTGCCTGCTTTCGCTGTCAAGTAGGAAGGTGAGACTTTCAGGAACTGTGCCTCGAGCTTCAGCTCAGAGTACTTTTCCCTCGTGATGCTCCTGTCTTCCTTGATCGAGGCTCCATAGTCGTATGAGGTATAGCCTCCCGGATGTCCCAAGTTGCCCCAGTTCGTCCCGCCGAAGAGCATGTAAATATTGAAAATCGAGACGCCGGCAGCCAAGTTGTTCTTGTAGAAAACTCGCTCGAACTCATAGTTTACCAGCGCCGCGCATTTTTCGAAGCTGGGGCCTCCCCACGGATCGAAAGATCCACCTTGGAACTCCATGATTGAATTCGGGGTGCTGGGACTTTGCACCAGGTGAGTGGCCCGATAGCTAGTCGGAAGCGCCTTGGCCGGCCAAGTGCTTGAATTCGCGCAGTCGAATCCCAGCGGATAAGCATCGTAGCCATATATGTCAACTGCGCCTACCCCGGTGCCTGGTGCATTGTGACCTGCGGTCCTGGCATCGTTGCTGATCATTGGAACAACGACACCGGCGCTTCGGGCTTGATCGATGACGTATTGAAGGTACTGCCCATTAACCTGTTCCCCGTCCACGAAATTGGTGTACTCGTTCTCAGGCTGGAAAAGAATGATTGGTCCTCCGTTGGTAATTTGCGCCTTGGCGATGATCTCGCAAATCTTCGCCATGTAAAGGTCCGTCGCAGAAAGAAAGTCGGGATCCGCCGTCCTCAGCCGAGCCGGCAACCTCGCCAGCCACCCGGGAAACCCACCGCCAGAAACCTCGGCGTTAATGTACGGGCCGGGTCTGGCGATGAGGTACACACCAGCCTGAGAGGCCGCATCGAAGAATGGCTGAAGGTCGAATAGGCCATCGACGGTGAAGTTTCCTTTCCTTCCTTCAAGCAGAGCCCAGTCGACGTAGAAGGAGACAGTATTCAGACCGAGAGCCTTGACTTTCTGGAACAGGTCCAAGTACAAAGACGCGACGGGCAGACGGAAAGGATGAATCTCTCCGGAAAATACCATTACTCGCTCCCCGCGGACGAAAAGAGACTGCTCGTCCCATGTCACGAGATCCTGTAGTTGTCTCTTGTCCATGATATGAGGGCGGCCGGCAGCGCTACCCGCGAAGGCACACAGCCCGAGCGCCAACGAGGCGATCGAGGGGAGTAACAACCTCATTGTCTTTCGTTTCTGTTTTAGTCGCTTTCAGAGCTCCTGCGAAGTCTTGGGGAAGACAGCGAGGCTTAAAACTGATGGACCAGTCCCCCAAGCAACAACCGACTCGGTGGATGAAATGACCTTCGCCGTAGTGGTAGTTCAGCCGAGGTCGACCGTACGCCCAAATCTCTGGCGGCCGTCTCGGGAATCCGTGCGAAATTTGGCTGGAATCGAGGTTGCAAACTTGCGTTCAGACTCGGCATATTCTGCCATATATTTGTGAAGGAGTGTTCCGACCTCTTTGAACTTGCTAAGCACTTCGCCAGTAACAACCGTTTTTTTCGTCCCCCCGACTTGTGAAGCGGATACTAGCGTTCTCTGGTGGGAAAACGATGACCGGCCTCCCGTTGGTAACCTGCACCACCTCTTGCGGCATGATCAAATGCTGCTAATTAGCTGCATGCTGACGAAGATGGTGTAATTGTTGGTGTTACCACTGCTTCTACTCGTCGTAGCCCGGCTTTGGTGCCGTGTGCCAGGCTTGAGGAGGGGAAGTGGTGAATGGGGGAGGTTGACGGAAGAGGAGAGAAGCGATGATGGAGGAGATGCAAAAGCAGCGATGGAGCCCGAGCCTTTCCCACACCGAAGCAGCTGTCGCCTCTGCCTTGCATGGAACTTCAGAGTCTGGGATTCTGTAACGACGGGCAAGAGCACCGTAGTAATACCCAGATGTTCTTTCCCCTTACGACACACACAAAGACACCGCCGCCAGTTCGGGAGCACGCGTGCTAGAAGATGTCGGGAAGAACAGGTGTTGCTAGCTCCGCATACGAAACGATCGTCCGATGGCCATTGGGCAGGGCGAAGCGTAACGCACAGCCTTTCCTGCAGGTTCAGCGTAACGTAGTTGGGAGTACTGGGCGGGATAAGCTTTTGCGTTCCCGCGAGAAACCGTGCGGAGAGTGAAGATCTCCGGCTTTGGGTTTTCGGTAAGCGGCAAAGCGGATGGCGCGGGGATGCAAAGGCTGGACGTCGTTTTGGGAAGTTGGGTGATTATCGGCCGGCCGGTCGACAGATGCGGATCCGACGATGCGATGTCACGGTGATGCGTTGGATGGTGACATTGATTGGTGCTGAAGGGAAATATGGCCGGACTACTGCGGATGTGCCAGTTCATTTACTGCAGCAGATAGACAGATTTCCCAATTACCGAGCACCATTCGTCGTCAGTTGGTAGTGTTGGAGGTCTTTTGTCAATCAATGATGCTCATGATCTGTCGGTAGGTTTTGACCCGGATTCCGATTGAAGAGTCGCTGCTCTAGAGGTGGAATCGGCAGAATAATCGAACTCGGCATTGTAACTTGAGAAATCGAAGAAGGGGAAGACGGGGCCGAGATCATAAATCACTAGGCGACCGTTGCAGTCAACAACTGACGTACAGTATAGACACACGGTCTGTGGATATCTTGTAGCTAGCTGCTTAAGGATTCGGACGGTTGTAGCAACTTTTTCCAGACGAGGCCTACAAATGGAAGAAAACGACCCGACTCGCATCGAGAATTGTGGCATATCAAGTGAAGGAGAACTTATCTTCCGAGTAGACGGATGATCTAGAACTAGAGGTGTCAAGGACGAAGGACGTATGCTTTGTATTTTTAAGCGGTCAGAAAAATAAGAGAGCAGCGTTGGGACAACCCCAAGGATCAAACGATGACCCAGTCCGATTCAGTCTCATCACCACGAGACGTCTCCTTCGCAGCCTCTTCAACAAAGCCAACCGGACGTCCATCCTTCTTCCACACCCTCCCGTCCTTCATCACAAAGTCAACCTTGCGGAGAGCTTCTTCATCTTCCCTCGGGTCAGTCTCTAAAGCAATGATATCAGCTCGGTAGCCCTTCTCGATGGACCCGAAGTAATATCCACTCTTCTCCTTACCACAACTCTCCCAGCCTCCCATCATGCAAGCCTCCAGGACATCCAGGACAGGCACGCCAGCCCTGATCATGAGCTCCATCTCCAGTGCCCCTTCCCCATGAGGGAAGGCACCTGTATCACCCCCGGCCGCGAGACGAACCCCCAGTTCGTGTGCCCTCTTGACCCTGCCAAGAATGTCCTCAAAGTCTGGAGAAACTCGCATCACCCCCAAAGTCGGCACCCAAATTGTCCCCTGGCGCCTCATCTCCCGGAGAACGGCCTCGTTGCCCTCGTTGCAGTGCTCAACTGTGTCGACGCCAGCCTTGATAGCCATCAGAGCGCTCTGCGCCGTGGTCGTGTGCGCAGCCACCGGCAGGTCGGCGAGCCTGGCCTCCTGGACAATGGCGTCCATCTCCTCCTGGCTGAACATTGTCTTGGCCGGGTTCGCGACCGAGTCCAGCGGCGGGAACGGATTGACATCCCGCCCGGGCACTAGCGGGGGCGGGAACCTCATGACCTTCCGACGGTAATCCGCGTAGAACTTGATGACGTCCGCCCCGTCCCCGACCCGACGCCGAACGGCCCGTCGCACGTCGGCGGGGCCATCGCAGACGTCCGCGATGCGCGGCATGGTCACCATGGCGTTCTCGTGACGGATCTCGTAGGAGCCGGTGCTCGCGAGGCATTCCGTGGCGACGAAGAGGCGCGGGCCCGGCAGCAACCCGCGATTCACGCAATCTCTAAGATTCGCGTCGAACGAGCGCATCCCTTCGGTCCCCATGTCGCGATAGGTCGTGAAACCGGAGAGCAACGCGAGGCGGAGATGATTTGTGGCACGTACGATGCGTTCGACGACACTTTCGTCACGCTCTTGAACGGTTGATGAGGCCTCACTGGGGATATTTGTCAGACGCGAGAGCCAAACTGTCCGAAACTGCTCGGCTCACTCGTAACTATGCAAGAAGACGTGTGTGTGAGCGTCGACAAATCCAGGCATGACGACCTTCCCTCGCAGGTCGATGTCACTGTTGTTCACCTTGATATCACTGTCATCTTTTCTCTTGAAAACGTCCATGATGGTGCCGGTCTTTTGGTCGACGACGATGGACGCATTTTTGGCGAAGCTTTTGCTCCCCGAGTTGAAGAGCAACGATGTGTGCACAGTGACGTTGGTGGACATGTTGTAGCTCATGATTAGGTATTTGTTAATCAACGGATGAACAAATTTCACTTAGACTCCTGGTGGCGGGGCGGTGTTTCTTCACTGTGGGGTTTCCCGCGTGGTTCTGTAAATGTAGGAACGGATAGATGAATGCCTAGCATCAACACTTGGGAAAAGACTCTCGCGCGTCAGTGATTGAGCGGCAAGACGTAAGATCGGATGATGGTTGATTTACTTGGGCGCTGACGTACCGTCTCTCACCATCCCTGCTTCGAGTGGCTCAGCTTCAACCAGGGAATTGGACTCGGTGTCTGCAGGCGCCATTGGAAGGCCGCACAGAAAGAGACCTTAGAAGTCGGAGAGCCGAATCAGACATGGTATGCGAAGAACTTTCGTGGGTCAGTAAGGGAACGACCTAGCTATCTAGCGTGTAACGTGCAGGAGGAGAATGAAAACAACAAGCCTTCCTTAATCGTCGGCAGAAGAAATGGTTCAAAGCGCGGCCGTTGCTCGGTTGGCAGTATGTAATACACCAATGCGAGGCTTAAGTCGAAGCAGGCGGCAACTGTTCAATGTTCCCGGGATGTGGGGTTCAGGGGAACCAATGCTAAGAACAGCATCGTTGAGTTTGTCGGCGAAAGGGTGCCCTGAACTGGCAAAGCTGGGCGAAACAATGTTCTTCGCTTCAAGGGTTCTCTGCCCTTCACCTCGTTCTCGGGAGGTTCATCTGGAATTCGGTGGCCGCCTGAGCAATGACGCACGAAGGAAGTTCTCTGGTGAGGCGAGCATTTTCGCAGGTAAGGCCCAGCCGATATCCGAGGGTCTCACGCCACCAGTGGCATCAGTGCATTGCTGGAATTCGTACGCCGGTCGACAATAGCATCATGCTGCAGAACAAGTCGAGCGCGGTAGTGACGTCGGCCGCTGCAAGAAGGCGAATTTTTTGGTCCAATGGGGTGATGCTCAACACTCAGATATGCCTAGTATGTGTCCCTCCTTGATCAGGCCCTCACGAGTCACGACCCTCAGCGGCTCTCCATAACATCCTCCACGTATTGGGTTGTCTCGTGCGAAGCTCTGGGAAAGAAAGGAGGCGGGAGACGGTGAGCGGCCGATGATTACGGAGTTCTGGAAGTCGTGATGGAATCCGGATTTCTGGCGTCCGGCAGGAATGACGAATGCTGGGAGGGGCCCCGGGATGGTGGAGAGGTCTCGGGACTCGGGAGACCCTGAATGGCATGACGCCGGGTTTTGCTGGGTAGGAGTGGAGGCGAAGACGGGACCAAGAGTGACGGGTCGGTGCTCAAAATAGTGACAAAGATTGGCCCAGAGCAGGCATGTTGCATTGGCACTGCGCTGGCCGCCTGGGCTCTGGGGTTCGTTGAAAGTGGTCCGATGTGTCTGTCATCGTTGTGGTCGTCCATTAACCGGCACCGGATTGTTGTTTACTGCCCGAGTTGCTTTGCGGCACTGTACACCAAGGTAGGTAAGGTAGTTGAATAGTGCAGGTGGATGAGGTATCGGTATCGAATCAAGTTTGAGTCCGTCTGCGCATCGCGATTCCCTTCCTATTCCGGGCGGGACAAGACAAAAGTAAAAGCTTCCAATGTTAGCGTACCTTATCGTCATCGCCCTTCTCTGGCATGTTGCTCCGCTGGGTTGACGCTGCTAAGGTACTGCAACGGCTGCCGGCGCTTCTGCAAGACATGCTTGAAGGCGCCAGCAGAGGGATGGACTTGGACGGTTAAAGCAAACCTGGCACGTAGAGAAAATGCAACCCGACACTAGGTTGTTGTGGGAAGGCACGGGTACGTACCGTATTCGGCGCCCATACATTGGGGCGAAGTGCACTCGCTGCTTTTAAGCTCTGCAACATCAATATCCCTCCTAATAATAATACCACTCGTTTTTGCGCCCTCCATTGAGGTCCTACCTTCTTTTAATGGGCAGGATTGAGGAGCTGTGCAGGCGTAGGTCGGCGCCCGGTAGGCCACTCGCACATCTGCACCTGTGACTGCGGTTGTAGCTAGCGGACGGCCGGCCGGTCTGGACCCCGACTTTACCAGTCGCTTGGCCGCTAATAAACGTCGCTGACAGCTGTCCTAACCTCAAAGGCTCGGCCTCATTTTCGGTTGGGGCAGCCTCCCTGCAGCGAAGAAATCACAGTGGCCCCCGTCGAGAGTGACATATACAAGCAGCTCACGGACTCCGGCCTGGAGCTGCTGGCTGCTCAAGTGGAAGTGGGTGGGGAGGTGGGGCCGTGGAGAGACAGCGGTGAGTCTTCCTCAACCTGCCACTGCCAGCTAGATACGATGCACAACAACGCTCTGAGGAGTGGGGTGACAGAATGGGTTCCATGTGACATGCTATTCCATTCTCTGAGTGGCTGTGGCATCGATCATCTTATGCCGTAGGGCTCCATCGCCAAAACAGGGTGAAGGCGTCCAAGGGTAATATCCAATGAGAAGCCGCCTTGCCGTTATAAGCCCACAAATCTGAGATGTTAAATCCTGACCTTTCCAGGCAGAAATACCGAAAAGACGGTACGTACCACCACTTTTTGGCCGCCACGGCCCACCACGTTGTCCCTTGCAACACCGGCCATCTCGCTGTGCAAATTGCAATGTAGCGTAGGGCAGCCACCGTAAGGACAGTGCGACATACGGTAGTGTAGAGAAAAGACGACTCTCCCGTCAGTTCTGGGTCTTGAGTGTCCAGTCTTCCTGCTTGGCACCTGCACCTGCACCTGCACCTGCCTGCACCAGTTCCTGCGCCTGCGCCTCTGGGGCCACAGACCTGACCAACAACTGTGAAGTCCACAGACCACTCACTCCTCCCGCTGACCACCCATCCTGGCTGAATACGAGTCTTGTTTTTCTGTTCTTCCCGCTTGTTCCACGTCCTCCCTTCCAAAAAAACACCCTTGCCATCCCAACTCATACCATCCATTGCTTCACTTAGGTTGATTAAAACCATTCACTCGCTATTTGTTTTCCTATTGTCCTCGCCTGGTTTTTCCTCTCGTTTTCCTTGCATCACGTTGACTGTTTTAAACTCCCCCCGACGATCCAATTTTATCCGTTTCCTTTTCGGTTGCTTCCGTAAAAGGTATTCCCGTCACTCACCTCACCCCTACGAAATTTCTGCGAACCCGTCCGGGCCGGTCTCTCATTTTGTACCCACCGGTTCAGGGCAAGAACTTTCCGAGATTCCAGACGAGCCAAATTTGCCACGACTTGTCTCTGTTCCCGTCATCGTTCATGGGAAGTGGAATCCGATTATCTCGTAATATCTTCAAGTTCCGAGAGATAGAGAAACCTGGTATCAGCACGAAGATCGGAGAGATTTAGCTGTCTCCGATTCGCGACTTTCACTTCCATCATCCTAACGACCTTTACCGACCGCCATATTCACAATGCGTTCCATGCAGCTTCTTCAGGTCCTCATGGTCGCCTCTGTTGCGCAGGCATCATGGTTCAACTTTCACAAGGAGGAGGCTCGCAATGAGCTCTTAAAGAGACAGTCAGGAATCTCAGCCGCCCCCGTCGAGACGACGACGACGTCAGCAGTAGCCGTGACTACTACGACTTCCGCCGCCGCCGTCACCACCACAACATCAGCAGCTCCTCCGACTACCACCTCTCCTTCCGCCGCCGAAACCACCACTACGCCAGTCGCCATTCCCAGCGCAACCACTCCCGCTGCCTCATCCACCACCCCCGCCGCGACGGGCGAGTCTACGACCCTGAGGACCAGCACCACCTCAGCCGCCAACAACCAGGACACGACGACCGCCGAGGCTTCCTCCACCCCCTCCACCACCGCGCAGCCCGTTACCTCCACAATCAAGACCGTTATCATGACGACCAACTCCGAAGGCGTTGCTACTTCCTTCACGTCAGAGGCCACCGTCACAAGCACCCCCGGTCTAAACGAGTCCAACTCTGGCGACTCTTCTTCGGGCATGTCCACCCAGACTCGTAACACCGTCATTGGAGTTGTCGTCGGTGTTGGTGGCGCCATCGTCCTCGGCGCCCTCGGCTTTGTTGCCTGGAGAATTTGGGGCAAGAAGAAGCAGGCGGAGGAGAACGACGGTCTAATGGAGTACAACAACCAGTACGGCAACGACGCAAAGGTCGAGGCCGGCAGCTCCGCGGCTACTGGTACCGGCCGCACTCCTTTCCAGTCTACACTCGAGAGTTATCACGCACCGAGTCAAGTCAACGCGTCGTCCAACTTCTAAAGCGGGAGGCGTGTCCCAGTCCAGCACTTCATGATTGTTTATTGCAGAAGAAAGCGTTGATTCCCCACGGTCTCTTGCCCAGAAAGGCACACAACTCTACGAATTATTCTTACACCCTCAACACGTTGCAGCCGGCACAATTTTTCGATCGGTCATGCGGAGTTTTCGGGCCACCCAAGTATTGTTACTATGGCAGACATAGTTGCATTTTGACGCAGAGTCTTAGGACTAATGAGTAGAAAATCATGTACATAGAGCAGCAGCGAGTTCTCCCTTCTTCGTCGGCTGGCGTTCAGGATGATCACTGTCAAATCGTCGCCGACTAGGTTTCACCCGAGTTGCACATCGAGACAGGGCACTGTTGCGCCAGTAGAGATGGTCGAATCCAGAGACGGCAGGTCTGCCGGGCCTTACCCTTTTTTTAATTACCGTCGCAGACTTGCATGTACGTTCACCTACAACTTTAATACCAACATCACAAAACTTACGGGATCATGGGATCAAGAACGCATCTTTCACACTCGTGTTACCAAGACATCAAGGACAAGACCTCGTGAGATCGAGGAAGCTAACGGATGAGGTGATGAGACAGAGTTGAACAGATCCCTCGCCAAACTCTACATCGCCCTTCGACCCACCTTCATCCCCGGTATGGTCGACTGTCATTGTACTCTGCCATCTGATGAACGTGGCCCGCGGCAGGATCATCCTTTTTTTTTCTTGGCCATGAACCCACAGGCCTCTCTCATCCATTTCTTTCCCGTCTGGGCATGCACCGTCACGTGGCTGGCTCGAGTGTCGATTGGCTCGCCGCGCGTATCAGTGGTGTTTCGGGTTGCGGTGGTGATGTTGCATCCCAGCTTTTTGTGGGCGCTTATGGAGCGTATCGCACGTTTCAGGTTCCTCCTTCCCGCGTGTGTGGGTGGTGCAGCGTGCTGGTGCTGGCTGCGCCGTTGGAATAACGTTATTCGACGTTCTAAAGGGTCGGGACAGCTTGGGTGAGGGAAAGTCAATCTTCGTCGACACACCACCGTCGCCTGCTGCGTGTTCCCGTTTTTGGCTTACGAAAGAGGTTGAGCCTCGACAGCGACAGACGGGTGTTTCCTTTTTTTTATATTCTAATCGGCCACGAACGACGAACCTCGACCGATGCGCTTTTGAAGGAAGAGAAGGCGACGGACACACGGAACGAAGAAGGTTTACGATAGCCGATTTCTACCGCCGCACTCTTTACCCCGCAAACCATTATCGCAACCAATCTCACGACCGCACCCACACAACACGGACACACACACAACGACGATGCGGACGACAATAGGTCACGTTTTGTCGGCGGCGCTGCTGGTGCTCTCGGGAGCTGGGGTCGGCGCGAGAGCACTTGACATGAGCGACGAGTCGCAGATGGGTTGGAAGATGGGGTTGTTGCCGAGGCAGGCTTCGCAGAATCTGCAGACTTTCAAGGGGGCTCTGGGGGGTGTTCAGGCTCCTGCGGTAGGTGTTTTTGTTTTGTTCTTGTGAGGGAGGTCCTGCCGGAGACGAGTGAGGCTTTGTGAAGAAGTCATCCTACACCTCGAGAGGGGTTCGGCTTGCGGCTGTTGCGGCGAAGCTGGACTCCGGACGGGCTGAGAAATGCGCAGGGTCGTTGGCTGACCTGTCATCGACAGATTACCAAGTCGAATAACCCCGATCGACCGTTTGAAGTCGACGGAGACACTTTTGTAAGGTTGCTCACTGCGAAGGACGGAGACATGGGAAACGCTGACGCTGAGATACCAGCCCGACTTCTCGACCGCCGCGGGTAGAGCGTGCGATAATCAGAAGAACAAGTGCTCGCAGGCGGCGAACAACGGACCCACGAAATTTGATGTGGCAAAGTGCGACGAGCAAGCTAGTGAGTGGTGTCTTCCAGCGAACGACTGGGTCTTTGGGTACTCTTCTGGGATCGTAGCTGACGCTTTTTGGTTGCTAGCTGAGTGCAGATCCGCGAGTGAGTCAACGACGAAGCAGAGCTTCGGCGACCCGGTGTTTGCGGGCTCGGATGGCAACTTTGACATCTTTTGCGACGCTTAAGCTAGACAGGTGAGCCAGATTGCCCTGGGCGATTCGGTGGGGTTGTGCGGCTATATCAATGTGTCGTCGCCTGATGTTTTTGTGCGCCGTGTGTGTATATGGGATGGCTGCTTGTGTTACGCAGGACTTGGAAGCGAAAAAGAGCAAGCTGCTTTTCAGAGGATATGGGGAAAGAGAAGAATTGAGGAGGTTAAGAGAAAGGTGGGATTTCCAAAGTTTGGGATACTTTTTATTTTTGGGCGTTTCTTTTCACGACTCCTCGCGGTTGAGAGGTTGATATCCGGCGGTGCCCGGCAGATGGGTGTATGGTTTTCTTTGACAAATAATGTCATGGAGATGAGTTCTCTAATCCTAGGCTGGATTCATAATGCGCCGTTTCTATACTGACTTGATGACCTGCAATTCAAGAAGGACCAGGTTGACCACGTCTCAACCATCGAAGCCGCGTGTGCAGTGATGGGGACCTTGGTGGAGATCAAAGGAGACGTCTCCCGCCTCACTTTCTCTCGGCCTTTTGACGGCAACAGTAGAAGTGGGAGTCAGTGAAAGACAAAGGTTGCTGAACGGAACCACTGGGACACGTTTTGGTAAATGCTCTGGTCCGCTCTGACTTGATCTGTGTGGGCAAGGAAACGCCTGCCAAACCTCTGGGCCATATTCGTGTTCATCATTGCCACAGGCCAGGAATAACGCTGCTGGAATGTTTTTGCCCCAAGCTCCCTTCCGCCCCGATTTCTGGTTTCGACGCGTCTTCTGAGATTGGAAACCCCGCGTTTGGTGCAAGACAAACATGCGTGAGATGGGAAAACTCCACCACCCCAATGTTCTTCTGGGGGGGGGGGGGGGGGGGAGAAGGTACGACAGATTTTTTGGAAGTGGGCTATTTGTATACGTGCGCCCTGCATATCTATGCTAACGGCAAAAGATCGGACATGGGAATTTGGCAGTTGGGCGTCTGCATGAAGGAAGCTGTCAACTGGAGATGAGTTGGTCCGCGGTGTCTCGGAATATGTGAACATAGGATGAAGACTGGAATATGTGAACATAGGATGAAGATTTTGACTAAGGCGAAGACGTGTGGGCTTTGCTCGCTTTTGCGTCTCTGAGTTTTGGGCTCTCTGAAACCGCATGTACGTCGTCGGACGCGTGTAATTGAGGCGCTCGATGGAATTTTGGATCGGAACCTGCATTGCACGTAGCTTAGCTCTGGCGTGGAGGGGTAATAAGGGAGCGAGCCTTCTTCTCCGAAATTCGTGATGCGGCTCCGTCGTCGTTGTATGGGCCTCAAACTTGGTCAAAGGTCCTAGGAGCCCATGAGAAATGTATCAATTCATCATGCACTTGGAGCTGGTCGTGTCCTCGCTTCATCCGTGTTAGCAAGCTCTGCCTATGTACCCAAGGTAGGTAGGCTCCTAGGTCTAGAAGCTAGAAGCTAACAGCCGCGATTCCAGCATCAGGCAGGCCGAGACGGCACCTCCAAAATGTCAGATGTCGAAGAAGCGGTCGCTCTGCCTTTATGCACACGTGCAGTTCAGGACCCATGGCCGTCATCCAGCCACTGGCAAATACGATGTCGTCTAGGAATGCAAGCAGCGGAGCAATTATGCGGCGGAAATCACCCATGGCTTCAAAGTGATGCAAAGTAAGAGAGGCGATTCCCGGGGAAAAGGCCATGTGTTAAAGAGGTACGTCGACTTACGCTGAGATAGACCTCTCCACGTAAGTATCTGTCATCAGTTCTGGTAGAGGAGATTGGCTGGTCATAGCTCGGCGCTGCGGTCTAGCGGGGATGCTCATTAATAAAACCAATCTGGGCTGTTGGCGTAATGGCGTTCTTCTGGCCGGCCTGTCCCTGGCTTGCCCCGGTCCATCCCATTTGGAGGAAGGCAGGGCCCCCGGTTCGCTCCAGCCTCCTTCCCCCGAATTCCCTCCTTCGTCATGTGCTTCCAAGTCAGCCAGCTTCCTCCCATCGCCAACGGAAGAATGGACTCTTGAGAAGGAGACACAAAAAAAAGGTCATTGGTGCCAGCTGTCTCTTGTGTTTGGGTGTCTCTCAGCACGCAGATGGCGGTCGATTGCTGTTCCCAGCACAAACCAACCTCCAGCGAATGCGCATGTGCAGGTGCTGATGCGAGCAACTCAGCCGATTAATCTCCTGGTGCCACTGGTACTCATGGGCCCCGTCAAAACGACTCAGTGAGTTCCACGCAGTCCGTCCCATCATTCCATGCCTGTCCTCCGCGAACCCACGCCGGTGCAGATTGACGGTTCCATGTAGGTACATATCTATGCTGTGCTGGACGGAATTGCCTACCTACTACCTAGCTACCTGAAGTTTGGTTGATGGAGAGAGAGAAAAAACGAAAAGACGTGCTGCTACAGTAATCTAAGGTACCGTACTTGGGTTGCAAACAAGTATTATTCACAGTGTTTCTGTGTACGACTACACGAAGCCCGTTCCTTTTTAGCTCTGAGCTGCGCCGTTCTTGGTTCTGGTTCCTATTCCTGCATGAATAGCTGTTCCTGTACCGTGCCTATCCTGTCTGGTCCCCGCTTCTCGTCTGTGCATGTACCAGACCTCGGATTTCTGCTCATCCAGTACCTCATGTCACTGCAGCTTCAACTTCCCGCAGAACATCGTCTACGAACGAAGTTACTTCGTAGCTACCCGGTTCCTTGGCCTCGCCTTGCCTCCGCTGCAGCAGCATGCCTTACCTTGACCTTCCCAGTCCTGGGCTCTTACTTTCTTTTCACCTCCCTTCCGACACCTCGCGTCACACTAATCCTCTCTTCTTCTCTTCTCCAGTCCCCTCCTCAACCCCCAGCCCGACGACCTGTCAAACCATCAACATAATATCTTACCATCGTCAACCTTGAGCTGTGATCCCGATGCGTCCGGTGCCTGCGAGCCGCCGCCGCCCTACTTCTTCTGTACTTATGTCACTCCTTATTCGATAAAATCACCCTAGTCAGCTTTCTGCAACGAACACCCCGTTCATTAATCCCTGAACCGGGGTGCCAACCTGCGCAAATAACATCTTATCCTGCTGGGTTCCCTTTTTTTTGGGGTTTTTTTTTTTTGGTTGTGCCTTGGTTGTGTCTTTGGCGTACCGCTCCCGCCCAGGAGGGGAAAAAAAAAAAAAAAAGAAACGCGTCGCGACCACAAAACCACTAGGCCCCAAATATACACACTGCAAGTCCCCAATCACACGGGCCTCCTCTCGTCTACCCCCTTAATCCTGTCAACAATCTCGACAGCACCCGTCCGTTCGCTTCTTTTCTCGCGGCCTGCTTTTTGCTCTGTGTGCGTGCCGTTACGAACGAGGGCTGTTAGACAAAGAGTCCTCGACGCGAAGATAGAGACTTGGCTGCAGACGACTCAATCGTCTGCGCTGATCTCGCCGTGGTAAGTCGATCTACATTGCCTGCATTCCAGTCCTCCACCGGTACCTGGATCGCGCGCAACGCAGGACGCCACACTGACCTGACCTTCCCTCCTCATCCACACAGAGTCCCACGAAGACGTCTCCTCAACAGGAACCGACAATCTCTCCTCCTGCTGCATCAGCACAGGAAGGCATTGGCCATCACCAGCCATCGTCTCCGACGTCCCCGGCCCTTTCGACTGCCTCTACTGCCGCCGACGGCGAGGACCTCGGGTCCTCTCCCGTTCTGCCTCCGCTTCGCGCCCCTAGGCTGCCCGACCGAGCCCGGGATATTTTGCGGAATAATCAACCGGAAGAAGAGTACGTGACTACAAGTTGGGGCTCGCCTTACTCGACCGAAGAGACCGAGAACTTTCGACGCCAGAGCTTCGGCAGCGACGAGTCCGACGGCTCGCCAATAATCCACCACCTGGCTATTGATACCCCCTTTCTTCGCCCTCCTCCGTTGTCCCTCGGGCGCAGCTCTGACGACAACACTGTTGGAGACGACGAGGACACCAACGATCCCGAACCTTTTCTTGGCGCAGCCCAAGTCCTCGCGAATCGTGCTCGAAGACCCGCGCGACGACTCACCGAAGACTGGATTCGCCAGCACACAGCCGGCGAAAACTCAGAAAGCCGTCACTGGTTCAGCGACGGAAGCGAGCACTCTTCACTGAGCGGCTCAGGATCTGCAGACGAAGGTTGGCACGAGAAGGACTCGTTGCGAACTCCGAAAGCGAGCCCGCCCGTCGCCCGCGACCCGCATTTGGCGCCGCGCCATCCCCGTACCCGGTCCAGCGCCGAGACCCTCAAGCCGGAGGACGTGACACCGACACGACCCGCAAAAATGGAGAGCCACGAGCTTTCAAAGGCCGAAATGGCCCGCAATTCTTCAGATCTTCCCGTTCCGTCAACCCCCCGGAGGAGCGCTAGCGCCGCGACCGATAAGGCGAAGACACGGATAACACCAACGAGAAGCGCGTCCGCAAGAGTTACGATTCAAGAACCGACCAGGACGCCCCGGGTAAAGAAGAAGGTTCCGTGGAAGGGTAAGAATATTATGGTTCTTCTTCCCAAAGACGATGAACGAGGACGGCCCGGCCAAGCACCTAAGCCTCTCAACCAAAGTGAAGTCGAGGGAATGTTCAGAGAGTGGCAGGATCTCGGATACGATATCAGTGGCTTCGATTTGGACGCAGCTGCTGGCACCTACCAGGAGCCTTCCGACTACTCTCAGAGTCGCAATGGATGGCCTTCATTCGAAGACATGGCTCGAGAGCGCGCAGAGCGTGTGTTTAAGGTTACATTGCCCGACTTGAATGCTTGGAAGAACTACGTGAATGAGCTTAACGAAGCCAAGCTGCGAGCTCTCGGAGTGTCTTTTGGCGATGACGATCCGCCGGCTCCGTCGATCTCTCCTGCAGCATCGCATCCTAGCCGACAGGCTTCTGCGCAATACCCGCCTCTGCCCTTCTCTCCCCCACTGCCTACGTCCTCAGCTTCCAGCAACCACGCGGGCTACCCTTTCCCGTCGCAGTTCATGCCCGGTCGATCCTCTCACATACACAGCCCAAGCATTGCATCGCCTGTTGGGTTCGGAAGCCATCCGGCCAAGTACAACGCTCGACAATCCATCTCAGTCCCCATGGGCCATTCGCCATTCCAGCTCGCAAATCAACCGTCGCCTTTGGGCTGGGGCCAGCACAGAACAGACTCACCATCGGTGCTCAACGGAATTCTTTCGCCAGTCTCGCCGTTCATCCCCGAGGGTTTCGCGCCCACTGGCAGCGCTACGTTCAACGCGCATCAGCGACATCAATCTTTGCAATACCCCATGCTTCCCCATCAGTTCATGCAGCAACAGCAGCAACAGCCGGCAAGAGCATCCCCTCGTCTGCAAGAGGTGCGCGAGGATGAAGAGGAGGAAGTTTACGAAGAGCCCGCGAAGCCGTCCGAGTCTGCGCAGAAGAACAGCGATGACTTGCAAGCTGAGATTGACGAGGCCGAATACCACCTCGAGGAGCAGATGCGCAACGAGCTTGAGCACGAGGATTACAGCCCACATAATGAAGAGGCTGCAGCGGAACAGTTCGCAAACATCCCAGACGAGGCACAGACCCCTTTCGTGGACATACCTTTGAACCACACCAAGGAGCAGTCTGTCCAATTCCCGCCGGAATTCGTACCCCAGGCATTCCAGCCTCAAGAATTCATGCCTCAAGAGTTTATACCTCAGGAGTTTATTCCCCAAGAGCTTCAGCCTCAACAGTTCGCCAAGCAAGTCGGTGATGGCCCTGTGCTCCACCACCCGCGTCCTCACAGTCGTGGCCACTCACTGTCTCAGAACTTCTTCTCCCACCACGACGAGAACCTTCCAAGAAACGACGGCTTTTCTGGTTGGCATGACGTTGACTCGCAACGAATCGACGAGGCTGCTGAAGTCGAGACAAACCCCAGCAACCTTGGCACCCCTGTTCAGGACTTCAACCTCACAACTCTGTTGCAACAGCACCAGCGATCGTTCTCTACACAGAGTAACCCATGGAACGACATGTCTTCAGCTAACAGCAGCTCCGGCCAACAACGAAGAGGTAGTCATGCGAGCAAGCCCTCGCTCTCTGGACTCAACGTCAAGGCCCCCGAGTTCAAGTTCAATCCTGGCCACGAATCGAAAACGAGCTTCACGTTTAGTGCTGGTGCGAACACGTCTTTCCAGCCTACCGTTTTTCAAGCTGGGTCCTTCGCGCCATCCGTCACCTCACCGTCAGCAACATCTTTCGGTGCAGGGTCCACCTCGTCCAAGATTAATGCTGCCGCCCCTGTATTCTCCCCTGGCCAGAGCGATTTTAGCTTTTTGGCTTCTGGTCCTAAGTTTCGACCGGATGCACCCGCCTTCACACCCTTCGGAGCTGTTTCGGATTCACTTGCTAGCCCTACATCGGGCAGCGAGAGCATTGGCAACCGCAGCTCGATCTTCGGCAACATTGATCTGAACCTTTCTGACGCTGCTAAGCCTGTGAAGAAGTCAAAGGCTATTCCTATCGTTCGTCCTAGCAGCAGCAGCGATCAGAAGAAGTCAGATGAAGATGCAGTGAACGAAGATGCTGACGGTCGTCCCCTGAATGGACCTGCTAAGAGGACGAAGGCATCTCGAGGAGATGGAGACGATGTTCCCCTATTTGCCGAACCGTCACCCGAAGCCACTTCGATGCAGTCTTTGCAGCCTGTGTCAAATGAAGAAGAATTGGATGCTTCTGAGCACAAGTCGGGCGATGAGCAGGCACCGACGCCGGCCGACACTACCATGTCTTCAACTGTAGCTTCCGAGCGGCCTAACGACTCCAAGGCCGTCACTGCCACCAGCCCCTCCGACACTTCTCCTGATCAACAGCAGAACAATTGGGCTCCCTTCGAATTCGACTCCAAGGATGAGCTCCAGAACTTTGACGAGGCTCGGCCCTTCGGCATTGATACTTACAAGAAGGGTCACAACAAGTCCCTTTCCGCCACTGCGAGAGCCTTCGTTCCTGGCGGCGGCTGGAATGTGGCAGCGCCGGCGTCAGAGTCCGAAGAAGAGGAGGACGACCGCGACAGAGAAGACACCATCGAGCCTTTTGTTCCCAGCATCGAGGCTGCCGTTCCATCGCCTCCTCGAAAGCCTTCTCCCCGCGCGCCCTCACCGCCGCCGAAGAAGATTGCCGCTCCTAGAGGGCTCGGCGCTTCTCGGTTTGCCAGCCCGCCAAAGGCCGAGCTGCCCAAGGCCAAGGGCCTCGGGGCTTCACGGTTCGCCGCGTCTCCCTCGCCTGCTCCGGAGCCCGACTACGAGGAAGGAGAAATTCCCGGAGACTACGTCGTGTCCGATGCTGAGGAGGAGTATGCCGTTGAGCCCCATGTCGCTCCTGCCTTCACCTTTGGCGGCCAAGATGTCGCCGAGTCTGTCGAGGACAGCCATGAACCGACGTTTGAGGAGATTGATGCCATCATGGATCACCTCAACCAGAACGACCCTACCCTTGGCGTCAATAGGTCGAATATTGATCTCCGATACCACGAAGCCAGCCCGAACCGAAACATCCAGGTCACTCACACCTCGCCTTACCGTTTGCAGCCGGCGGCTCAGTACCGCAGCGGTACTTCAAGCCCTACTCGCCAGTACCGTGGCCTTTCCGGAGATTCCGCTCTGCCTTCCACCGAACTCGAGGATCCTTTCGTTGATCCACCTCTGAGCGCTCAGCTGAGTGCTCAGTCATTCGATGCCCCCATTACTAATCTCAACGTCGGCAGCGCCGAGCAGAGTGACTGGGGAGGAACTTTCAGCGACGAGGAGCAAGCCAAGCTCGAGCAGCGCGTACAATTTTTCGACGGCCGTGTCAACGAGCAAGTCAGCCATCTGTTGGCCACGCGCCTTGCACCCATGGAGAAGGCTCTGCTCTCTATCCAACAGTCTCTTCGCGGTGGCTCACGTAGAACATCTTCGTCCGTTCGTCGTAGCGTCTCCGCAGAGATCCAGCACAGCGACGCCGATGATGAGGACGAGGAGCCAGTGCCGCATCGCTCGCTCAGCCCTCGCCGTGACAGACGGATGGAGCACATTCGCGCTGCCGTTCTCGACGCCTTTGCTGTGCACCAGCGCAACATCCCTACTCCCGCTGCTCCTGCCGCAGCCTCTGCTCCGGCTCCCGATGACACCAGCACCGCAGTCCTTCGCGCTTTGGAGGAGATGAGAGAGCAGTTCGGGGCATCCATGCGCCTGGATTTCCGTGGCGAGGACCTACGCAATATTGTCGAGGAGGCTGTCGAGAAGCGGATGCCAACCCCGTCTCAGCTGCCACCCGCTGAACGCGATTCCGACGAGGCTGTCAACAACAAGCTCAGCGAGCTCCAAGCCAAGATCATGGACCTTGAGGAGCGCCTTTACAACGAGCAGACCAAGGTTGAGAAGGAGGTCACTGAACGTCGCTGTGCCGAGGATCTTGCGGCAGAGCTCGAGCGCAAGCTGCAGGCAGCCGAGACTCGTGTCGAGGTCGAGATTATGAACCGCAGTATCTTTGATAATCGCATCGGCGATCTCGAACACAAACTCCGAGATCAGGAGGAGCGGGCCCAGCAAGAGCTCGACGGCCGTCGCAACGCCGAAGATAGACTCTCCGAGGTCCAACGGCTGCTTCGCATTGCCACCGAGGAGGAGATTCGTCTTCGCGAGGAGGCTGACGAACGTGACCACAAGATCAAGGCATTTGAGAAGAGCTCTTCTAACCGCATGATGCAAATGGCTCTTATGGAGGCAGCGCAAACCAATGCCACACAGGCACAGACTGAACTCACCAACAAGATCAACCACATGGAGGATGAGCTCCGCACTGCTACTCAAGAAGCCTGCCGCTGGAGATCTGAGGCCGAGCGCGTCATCGAGACTGCTCGCCGCCAGCAGATCGACCTCAACGACACCATCAATGAGAATAAGCAGCTGCAGAAGTTTCTCGACACCCTTGGCACTCAGCTTTTAGAGAATGAGCGCGTCAGGGAAAGCTGGCGTGCCAAGTTTGTCTCCCTTCAGGAGGACATGGCTCAAGCTGCTCGTGACATCACTGAGGAGAACGCTCGCCGCACTAAGCGAGAGCAAGCTCTCATTGCCCGTCAAGAGGTTCTCGACGCCAAGCTTCAGGCCGAGGCTCGTACCCGCGAGCGTATCGAGACCGAGCTTGAGCGCCTTGAGAGCGGCGAACGGCAGGGCATGCGCGCCGTCAACGAATGCAAGCGTCTCGAGACCATCCTCTGTGAGATGAAGACCGAGAACCACAAGCTTCACCAGACTGCTCTGCAATACAAGCGTGAGTTCGAGGAGGCCAGAGAGTCTGGCGCTAGCGAGGTCCAGCGTACTCGCCTCGCTATGCAGCACGAGATTGACCAAGCCAACCACCACGTCAACGTCGTTCGCGGAGAACTCGAGGAGCAAATTGCTAAACTCAGGCTCGACAATGACCAGCTCACTATGGATATGGAGACTTCAAAGGCTCAATTTGAGATGATGGCCGAGGCTGCCCAGAGCACTGAGGCTCAGACGATTGTGGAAATCAAGCGCACGCACCAGAACGAAATCGAAGACATCCAGGCTCGCTGGGAGCGACAGCTCAACAACGCTGTTGAGGATGCCCAGAAGACCGAACAGCATCTCCTTGAGCGTCTCAGCCTCTCTACTTCAAAGACTGAGCACCTTCAAGATCGCGTTGCTCACTTGGAAGAGAAGGTTGAGATTGCCCGAGAAGCTGCCCGCGCCGCCGTCCAGGCTGCCAAGTCAGCTGGTGTCGAGCCAACCCGGCCTATCGCTGCCATTCAACCCAAGGCGGCTGCTACTGTCGCCGTTACCGCCAAGTCGATGGAGCTGCCAGAGAAGATTTCCCCGCAGGCTCTGCGCGAGTCCATCATGGTCTTGCAAGAGCAGCTCCAGGCCCGCGAACAGCGTATCGAGGAGCTTGAATCTACCGTTGATAAGCTTGATCCTGAGGCTCCGGCCAAGATCACCAAGCGCGACGACGAGATTACCTGGCTGCGCGAACTTCTCGCAGTCAGACACGGAGACCTGCAAGACATTATCCAGGCCCTCTCCGCTCAGGACTTCGACAAGGAGGCGGTTAAGGACGCCGCCATTCGTCTCAAGGCCAACTTGCAGATGGAGGAACAGGAGCGTGAGCGTGCGATGAATGGCGGTTCGGCAATCAGTTTGCCCAATATCGCCCAGTCTCTGAGAGAGGCCGCGACACCACGCGTTGCACAAGCTGTCGGCCCCTTGGCGGCTGCTTGGGGTAATTGGCGCAAGTCGCAGGCGCCTTCGTCTAGGGCGGCGGCTGCTGCTGCTCGTCCTTCGTCGTCGAGATCTGCCTTCAAAAGCAACCACACGCCATCCAGATCTACCGCCTCAGCCTCATCCAACAACAACTTGCTCGGCGGTTTGCTAACACCTCCTGCCTCTGGCCTCCGCCAGATGCCTCCGACACATGCCGAGGAGCCCCAGCCAACGGCATTCCAAACTACTGGCCGCCGCTACACGGCTCAGCAACTTCAAGCACAGGCCCGCGGACCATCCTTTTCCAACGGACCAGCTGGGCTGATGTCTCAAAAGAGCCCGCCTCTTGGTCGCCCATCTAGCCGGCAACAACCCATGACACCGCCCATGATGCGCTCGAGTGCCTACGATTCGGACGCTCACCCTGGCGACTTTGATGACCACGACTTCTTCGAAGATTAAGGAGTACCAAGTCGGATTTCGTGGAAACATGGAGGATTTCCTTTGTCTTTCGCACTACAGTCGATCTTTCTCTCACGCAGCATGCTTCTGAGCCCAAGACTGGACACACTAGAATGATGATACCCCCTTTTTCGCAAGACTCTTATTACACATCCCGCTGAGGTATCAGGGGACTTTCCTCAGATATACACACACACCAACCCACACTCAGATGATGGATACACAACCCTTTCTCTTCTTCTCCTGGGCATAGGCCATATCTTTGGCTTTTGGGGGTTTCGAGGAAGGGGGTTTTACAAGCCTTTTTCCTTTGTAAAAGTTTCCCGACGCGTAGCGAGGGAAACAATGACGATGAATGGGTTTACAAGAGGGGAGGGCCTTGTTGGTCGCTCGCTTTTTTTACGCTTGTTTCTGCTTTGCACCATTGCACAACTACAAGTACAACTACGCAAGTCGTATATAGTAATAATTTGCTCGTCCAACTTGGCTTATAGCTCAATATAGATTGATGATCCTCTTACCAAAGGCTTTGGTTGCAGTCAAGTGACGATTAGAATTTTGATAGCCCAACCGTGTCCACCCACATCATGATTAGGAAAAGTCGGCCAAGAGGGTATTGTTGTCAAAAGCCACATTTCTAGATTTCTAATATTTCTAGATGTTGTTGGCTTTGTCACAACGTAAAGTAACGCAGGATTACGGTTTCTCAAGTAGGGTCGGCCGGGATAGATGGTTGGGCGAACGGTTGAGAATCAGCTGTCGCTGAACATTTCCGCCAAGTCCGGCTAGGTGTGCCACCTCAACGGATGGAAAATGAGGCTCTAGCAACCAGCATTGAGGGAAGGCGGCAAGTTTTGTGACGTGTCAAAATGGACACACACGGACGAGCTGCCTATTCCGCTTTGCACCGCTGGCCTTTTCTTTCCGCCTCAGCTCACTTAACACTCTGGACCCTCCCTCAGGCATTCGTGAAACGGGAGCGTCGTGGTGGTACCGGCCAGAATTCGGTTGCGGCTTGGGGCTGACTGCGGGCAGCCAGGTCGCTGAGACACGCGCACTTTTGAACGTTGATCTTGGTGCGCAGAAGACTGAGCGAGAGTCTGGAATGCGCAGAAGCGCAGTTGAGGTACCGGCTCGGGGGAAGAAGGCATCTTAGCCCAGGCAGTAAGCAGGCAGAGGGGGCTTTTCTGGGAAAATGGGGGAAGATGCGGAGCCTCATCGTGAGGAATTTACCCTTGAATAATTGGCTGCCTAGGTACTTAGTCGAGAAGCGGATGTGTACCACACGTTTGACTGATTGTCATGCAGAAAGTAGTCGAGGCGTATAGCAGTGTATCTTACCTCGGCGACACCGAAGAATCTCGTGAGCGGATGGACGACATGTCTTGGGATGGATGGCTGTTGCAGTTTCATCAACCTTGAGCAAGCTTACTACCTACGCAAGGTGAGGTGGACAAAGGGATGTAGGCAGGCACCTCCACGGCAGTGTCTCGGCGTGGATTCGTACCTTCCGCAGGGTCTCATCAACATATTGCCAACCTTGGAAGTGAAGTGACGAGGTGCTTGCCCAAGACGGGTAGGCAGCGGCAGGGACAGGTTGGCGGGCCCGCGAGCCTTGTATGGGAGGTAAGGTACCTTAGGTAATTAAGGTACAAAAGGTACACTCTGAAAATTCCAGCGGTTGCTGTGGTGCCAACAAAGTAAAGCACGCGCCCCAATTAACGCGTCGTGCGCTTTCCTTTCGCAGCATGACATCAATTGAAGGCGGCAGCGATGAGATAAGCATCCCGGTCTCTAACAGGAGGTGCCCCAAAGGCCCAAGGCACCTTCGCCACGGGCACCTTCAGCGACCGCAAGTTCGATAAGGCAGCCCAGAGTGTCGCCGTCGCATTCAGGAGAACCACATCCACGTCCACCCTTGGTCGACTGAGACTGGCACCCGTAAGGTAGGCGTGGATGTGACGGCGCCTTTTTGCTGGTGTCGGAACTATCCTTTCGCTCTATCTATCAATTCTGTCTCCGTCTTCGTCCGTCTGCCTTGTTTACCCCTCCTTCCCGTCCGCACCGGTTCCTTCCCTCCGTGAAGGTATCTTTCCACAGACATCCACGGCCAGCCACACCTGTGAGCTCAGGCAAGGACGACGACGCCCGGCACCGCTTGGGATACTTCTTGGAAGCTGCGGGTATCTATACTTTATCTTCTTGCCATTCCACAGCTTGTAGCGGAACCTCAACTAAATTTTTTTTCTTTTCCAACCAACAGATGTTGCAGCTCAGCGCCACACACCAACTCAGTCGCCCGCCTCCTGCAGGTCGCCTCATTTAACACCACACCCGCCCGCCAAACACCACCCGCCGCCCTTGAGCGACGGCCACGACTACCAAAAACTTACAAAAATGGCCGACAGCCCGGACGCTGCTGACGGCGGCGACGGCAAGGCAGCTGTCCGAGCGCTCGCCGAAGAACTCCTCGGACTGGAAGAAGAATCACAACTCGCGCAGGCCATCGCCATTTCGATCGACGATACGCCGGGCGACCCTCAAGTGAACGCCGCGGCCAGGAAGAGAGCTTGGGACGAGGTCAAGGCTGCGCAGAAGAAGGTCGAGGATAAGAAGCGCCAGAAACAGCAGTTGGAGCACCGGATCTTGGCCAAGAAGAACGGTCGTAAGTCGAACGGAACGGGTGCCTCGCGCGGCGGCAATATGGAGCTCTGGGACAATTGGGGTCAAGGTACGCCGGTTTCTCGTTTTTGTTTCGGTCTGCTTGCGGACATGTCTTCGAAGATCGCGCTAGGTGCCAATAGGGGAGCAGGCAGCTGTCTCGAGACGGCGTCTACTTGCTTGACATCCTTCTTTTAACAATCCCCACCCCTTCTTTCTCATCATTCATCTCTTCGCTTTCCTCCTTTTCCCTCTTCCTTGGAACCGCCATCTTCCCCAGCCCCGGTAGACCTTGCATATCGCAGACAATCTCGACAACGAACTAACAAATGGCAGCGTTGTCGTACAGGCCGTCTCCGGCAGCCAGCTCGTCAAATGCTTATGGCGTGCCTAGAACGCCGGGTGGCATATCCTACGCCAGCTCGTCCCAGCCATACTTGAACAACAGCTATCAGGGAATGCACTCTTTTGGCAACTCGGGTCGCATGACTCCTACGAATAACAAGAGATCACATGGAGCCACTCTACTCGACATCTCTAGCCCTGGCCGAAGCAAGTCTCAGCGCATCGACGACGTATCTGACGTCATCGACCTTACGGGGTGAGTTTTCAGAGACACTTTGCGTTACCTATGCGACAGAGAGCAAAGACGTACAGGATGGAAGCAGTCGAAGACTTACAGCAATAATGCTGACCAGAATCAGGGACGATGACGAGATCCATGAGTCGATATCACGCTCAAGACAAAGGCAGCCTCAGCCTCAATCCAGCCGACATTCTGCCTCTACAGGCTGGTCAAGCGGTCCTATGAGCAACTCGTCTGCTGGGCTGTCGTATGGCTCTGGATCCAGTCCGTTTGGGGTCGATCAAAACTTCAATGACCCTTCTCATCCGAACGGCTTTCTCGGACTGGGCGCCTTTCCCAATCAAAACGGCTTCTCGGGTCATTCGCTGAACGCCCCTCTCGGCTACGAATTTGGAGTCTTCGGCATGGATGACATGAACTTCATGCCTGGAAGGTTCCCGTCAGATGAGGAGGATGATGGTCCTCTGCCAGGGTTCACGTCTGCCAGCCAGGTGCAGCGTCCTCTCAGCACTGCTGAAGTGATTAATAGAACTAGGAACTTCAACTTTATGGATCTGACTGATGGCTCTGGGAACCCGCTGGATGCTCGTGTTGCATCGATTATGCAAGATATCCACGACGATCCCCGCAAGTCTCGTGAAGAGGTTGAGGCGCTCTTGAGAAACGTGCACGCCGGCGTGGAGATTCCAGAGGAGGATCGCGAAGGAACGCCGGAAGCGATGAGATATCCTCTCTATGCCCATCAGAGGGTCGCCCTGACGTGGATGAAGCGCCAGGAGAAGGGCACTAACAAGGGAGGTATTCTTGCGGATGACATGGGCTTGGGGAAGACGATCTCCGTCCTGGCGCTGATGGTGGCCAACAAGGCGCCTGCGAACACCTCGCCAAAGGTATGGATCGATCAGTCCCTTCGAGATGACACGCTGTCCTGACTCAACCCGACAGACAACTCTCATTGTAGCGCCCTTTTCCCTCATTCGCCAATGGGAAGACGAGATCAAGAAAAAGCTCAAACAGAACCACGCCCTCTCGGTTTACGTCTACCACAACACGCAGAAGATTAAGGCAACGGAACTTATGAAGTACGATGTCGTTCTGACCACCTACGGGACTCTAGTTGCCGACAAGAAGAAGCTGGCAGTGTGGTGGAAAGATCTCGGTGGACGACAGTGCAACACCAAAACCGATCAGAGCCTTGCCAATGCGGTCTCCTTCTTCCATCCCAACTACTCGATGTTCTATCGCGTGGTACTAGACGAGAGCCAGATGATCAAGAACAGGAAGACATTGGCTGCTACAGCTGCTTCTGCGTTGCAAAGCAAGTATCGTTGGTGTTTGTCTGGAACTCCCATGATGAACGGCGTTGACGAACTTTACTCGCTGTATGATTTCCTCAAGATCAAGCCATACTGCGATTGGAATAAGTTTCGGTCGGCATTCGGTGTGCTCTTTGGGAAGAAGGGGGACCCCAAGGCTCAGGCGATGCGGAACCTGCAGGTCTTGCTCAAGGCAACCCTGTTGCGGCGAACCAAGACCTCTGAGATCGACGGCAAGCCCATTTTGCAGCTGCCAGAGAAGACCGAAGAAGTTGTCTATGCCGAATTGGACGAAGACGAGCGCAAGTTCTACACAGATTTGGAGACAAAGTCGCAAGTGCAGATCAATAAGTACCTCCGGAAGGGTACCTTGGGCAAGCACTACTCCCACGTGCTTGTACTTCTGCTCCGACTGCGTCAGTCCTGCTGTCATCCTCACTTGCTCCTCGACTCAGACGAAGCGGTTCCCGAGGTGGATGACCAGATGCTCCAGCGGGTGAAGACTCTCACAGCTTCCGTGATTGCGCGGCTGACCGAAAAGTCTCGTTCACTCGAAGATGCCACTGCTATTGACGAAGGCTCGTTCGAGTGCCCAATTTGCTACGATATGATGCCCGATCCTACCATCCCTCTTCCCTGCGGACATGAGCTCTGTGCAAGCTGTCTGAAGCAGCACGTCGACAATGCCAAACGCGACAACATGCGGAATGGCGAGGACAATGGGCAAGTTAAGTGCGCTGTGTGCAGAGGCCCGCTGGATCCGCAGAACGTCATCACGTTTTCGGCTTTCAAGAAGGTTCACATGCCTGAAGAAACCAGCGGTAGCTCTGGCGAGGACGACGACGACGATGGTTCTGTTTGGAGCAGTGATGATGACGATGGCGATGAGAAGGGCGATGAAAACGGTGATGACATCGATAAGAACGGCGACCTCAAGGGCTTCGTCGTTTCTGACGACGTGTACAACAACATTAGTGATGACGAGGACGAGCCGTCGGCTGCCACCCCGCCGCCAAAGCTCAAGGTGACCACGGTGGCCAAGAAGAAGCAGAAGAAGGCCTCATCTCCCGGCAAAGAAGAGAAGAAGAGCTTGAAGAAGATCAAAGGCTCGATGTTGCATTCTCTTCGCAAGGATGCCAAGAAGAACGCCGCTGCTTGGCGTGGCTACACCAGGTACCTCAGTCACCACTGGCTGAGCTCTGCCAAAGCGAGAGCATGCATGGACCTTCTTCGCAGGATTCAAGCCACCGATGAGAAGACGATTATCTTTTCTCAGTGGACCATGCAGCTTGATCTGTTGGAGGTGGCCATCAAGAAGGAGAACCTTAACATCAGGCACTGCCGCTACACAGGCGAGATGTCCATGTCACAGCGCGATGATTGCGCGTTCAAGTTCCAAACGGATCCCTCGACGAAGGTCATGTTTGTCTCTTTGCGCGCCGGCAACGCAGGTCTTAACCTCGTCGCGGCCTCAAACGTCGTCATCATGGATCCGTTCTGGAACCCCTACATTGAGATGCAGGCGGTGGACCGAGCCCATCGAATCGGCCAGCAGAAGCCTGTCAAGGTCTATCGCATTCTCACGCAACAGACTGTGGAGGACCGCATTGTTCAGCTTCAGGAGAAGAAGCGAGCAACCGTCGACGCCGCTTTGGACGAGCGAGAGGGCGCCAAGTTGGCTGGCCTCAGCATGACTGAACTGCGCTTCTTGTTCAACCTCTAAGGCAAGAAAGAACCTGCCCCGGTAACTTGCTTCTGTTCACTCGATTGTCCGACAACCACAATCGATTTTTACCCATGGTGTGTCACTTCTCAAATTTTTATTTCTTTGATACGGTATCTGGAGTCCCAGGGAGGAAACAGGGACAGTGTATGTGTATGGAAGGTACCAGGGAAACAGGGACAGTGTATGTGTTTGGAAGGTACGCGGGAAGGATTCATCATCTTCCACGACATTTCTTCATCGTTTGCATTATTACATGGGCAAGGAAAATGGCACGGGGACGGGATATAGCATACGCTTCACGGCGGGGGATACCACGTAGATCCGTTAGAGATCAATGCATTAGCTGACGAGACATTTCGAGCGCAGTGTAGAGTTGATGTTATCGTGATGCGTCCGCCGAGCCATATAGTCCTTCTCAAAGGTCTCGCGTAGTAGCGTGAAATGAAGCAAAGCACGATGCAGCAGCCGGCGACGTTGTTCAGAACGGCAACACGACGGAGCCCGCGAGACCTAGCCGTTACAAAACTTTGAATGTTCGAATCGCTTCTACGGGATGGCTGTCTGACCCCTGAGCAGGCCAACCAGGGATTATTAAATACAGACACAGCTTCCCGTGCCCACTTGTTCGTTTTTGCCTCCAATGCAACAGTGCGACCTAGGACGTCGCTGCAAAGCGAGGCAAGCTTTGCTGTGTCGAATTGTTAAACTGCGATCGTAGGTCCTTCAGCGTCGCAGGAAAGGGGAGGCCCATTCTTCTCCAGGTGGACCGGGTTTTCGGTAGGAGTTAACAGAGCCAGGGCGTCTTGTATCGTGGAAGGACAACCTCCTAGATTTCCTTGGATTTCACGACGGCGGCGACGATGTCGCTGATGCCGGTAGAAAAATGGTTTGGCCTAGCGTCGCCGGCTGACCATTCCCAACGCTTGATTCGAGACTGGTCGCGGGCGCGCCAGGCTGCGTCAACGCGGAGAGTTGGCCGGTCGTTGGCGCCGTCGACGACATTGAAACGGATCTCGCGGTTCTCGGTGTCGATGTCGCGAATGGCGTTGCCGCGGACGGACTTGATCCATTCCGCGCGGGCGGGTTCCGTGGAGGTTGGTTCGGGTGGTGGGATGAGAGACATGGCCAAGTCGGTCAGGGCGTGGTCGGCGGCGCTGGCGAGGTAGAGCTTCACGGCGGAGAGGTCTGGGTAGGAGTCGCGGGAGGGCGGGTAGGATGTCTGTAAGGAGTTGGGGACTGGTTCGGTGTCTTGGGGCTCGGGCGTGATGGGGAGGAGCTGGATCTGGAACTGGGTTGTCGTTAGGGGAAGGAGGAAAGTGCGGCCGCGGATCTGGAGGCGGGAAGTCGGGGTTAAAGTCAGCTCGATCTGGAAGTCTGCTGGTGATGTCGTGATTGCGCTGGCGAGGGCCTGGGAGGCGCTGGGGCGGATGGAGGAGCCGCCGGAGCTGTTTCGTAGGTCGGCTGTGGGGAACGGTGGTGTTTTGAGGGTAAAGGTGGCGGCTTCGACTCCGGATTGACGGAGAATGCTGGTGAGGTCGCCGACGAAGCCGGTCGCATCCTGTATCGAGCGGTCGTGGAGCATCTTGGCGACGATGGGACGGAGGAGGTGGTATTGGTTGTGTGTCTGGTTACGGCGTTGATGAGGCGGCGTTGGACGTAAGCGTTGGAGTTCGTTTAGACGGTGAGCATGACTGAGGAAGATGTGTAGGCCGAGATGTGTTGCCTCGGCGACTTTGTTGTCGGGATGGTCGCTGACGGTGTTGGCGACGTCCTCGAGAGTCTCTAGCTCTAGAGTCAGGCTTGGTCCTGATGAGGGTGTGAACGTGATAGCGGAGCTGCTTGCGAGGACGCCGTAGGAGGCAAGCGAGTGGGCTTCGCGGTGTAGCTCTTGCCAAAGTTCCTGTGCAAAGATGGTGTTCCTCGCTTCGAGGACACGATCTTGCAGCAGAGCTGTGTCCGGGACGGAAACGCCACTAGCAAGGCGGCCAGTCGTCTCGCCTGACCTGCTCACGGTGATGCTGAGACGTTGGCAGCCCGAGCCGACTCTACCGTGCTTGAGCAGTGCTGATCCATCGTCGCCTCGCTGTAAGGGGGCGAGACTATTATTCCTGAAGTCGGGCGATGCTTTGAAATGTCAGTTTTGACACACAGACGAGCAGGCAATTCGCTCACCTTCCGAGAAACCAAATCTGACGCCGAGCGTCTGCCTCTCCGCTGGCAGCTTACACATTGACCATCCAGCCTGATGTACCGCCAGGATCTCACCCCAATACTTTTCCTCGCGCTCGATCTCCTTGCTCAGGTGGCTCGCCGCCTTGTCTGCCGACTCTTTCGTGGTGTTGATGTCGAGCAAGGCCCAACCCAGCGAGACGTCCCGGTTGTCTTTGGCCTTTTCGGCATCGCGCTGCTTCTGCTCTTCATTGTCCTCACGCTTAGCGATTCCCAGTGTGCCGATGCCAGTCCACTCTCGTAATTGCTGCGAGAGGGTAACGCCAGCTTGGGCGGGGCTTTCCTTCGAGAGCAGTAATGAGATGAAGTCGAGGGTCATGAGCGCGGCGTTATGAGCGACACTGTGACATCGATCATTAGTAGGGATCTCGTACACGGGAAGGGTGGGCGACCATACTCGATATTCTTCAATACCTCCATCCGAGCGGCATTCGCGTCCGCCGGCTCCTCCTCGTCCTGGTTTCCGTCGGCCATGGCAGTGTCCTCCTCCTCTTCCTTTACATGGGGAACTTCAATTTTGCGATCTTCAATTTCCTGCTTTAGACTCTCTTCCGTGACGTTGCGGAAACCTCGTTCTGCCTGGACGCGTGCGATGAACTCGCCCAGGCTCTTGGGCCTGCGACCGCCCGTCGGGATCGGCTGGAGGGAGGAGAAGGGCATTGAACTGCCCGACGCCATGATGGAAGGACTGTCGATTTCTCGAGCCTGGAGAGTCGCTGCGGTGCCCGGATTACTTCGGAAGAGGGCAGGATGGGCGTGTGGGATGTGCCTGCATATTGCGAAGGAAGCTTTGCGGGTGGTGAGGCTGTGGTGCAAGGCTGGACTTCAAGGTTGAAGTCGCTACGGATTGGCTGAAGCGACAGAGCTCCATAAAACTTTGGGCCAATCAATCGTGCTCTTCCTCGGTTCGTCTCATTTCACACCGACCCTCACCGAGAACAGACCAGTTGGATTCAACCGAAACTGTCACTTGCGCTGTGAGGTGACTTGACATAATTGAGGAAGGGATGCATCTCGCGGGAATCAAGATTCCTGGAAGTCATCACCAGCTCAAGGTCAATGATTATTGAGTGGGCAGTGGCGCGAAGTTGTGATGGAAGTCGGCGAGACTGTGAGAAAGTACGAGTATGCGGGCGGCGAACGCTGGAAAATAGGTACCAGGACTTGTCGTGCAACTCACCGAAGAAACAGAGAAGTCGGACGACTTGTCATTCGATCTCCTCGTCGTCGCGAGTTGTGAATGTTCGCTTTCATTTCGGAGGGCTATCCCTGCATCCCGGCGAGCGGCTTGCTCTCCACCGTTGCTAGCATGTCTCTTATCGATCACGGGATTGGACGATGCTCTTAATCAAGTTCGCCTACACTCAGACAACTCCGGACGCTATTATCTGGTTGACGGAGACAATTGTTCAAGGGATGAACCGAGGCGATCCAATATGGATATGACAATTCCGAGTGTCACCACAAGAATGTTGTTGATTTCTTTTCATGAAGAAAAAAAGGTTTAGGGCAGAGGATTTATCAATGAGAGACGAGGATGACCCCTCCAAAGACCGCGGGCTCACCAAAAACTCAAGTTGGCGAGGGAATGCAGTCGTCCAGCACGTTGAACCCTGGCCTGGCGTGTCGGGCAGCCCCGCACTGGAGCTTGATGGAGGGGCAGTTGAGGTTGGTGGCAAGTCTGGACCTGGCAACAGTGGTGGATAACGGTGGAAGTAGCCCAGAATAAGCCCGAGATGGGAGAGAGAGAGAGGAGCCTCGACAGAGCCGATAGAACCTTGTTTGGTGGTGTCAAAACCCCTCACTCAAGTAAGAGCGAGGGAAAATCCAGCAACAGCCAGCATGTTATTTCCCTCATCTCACCAATAGGTGTGACTCCGAATCATTTGATATGCATGGAACTGGTAGGAGGCTGTGAGCGATTAAAAACAGCGCCAGACCTGATGAGAGTGAACAAGTCAGGTTAGGTACTGGCACTTGCCAGTTGGTTACCATTCTGCAATGCACTGGAAAACGTCAGCGAAGATCCTTCTGCAACAGTCCTTCTGCAACAAGCCCTCAGCTGAAGACTGGAACCTACTGTAACCGGGCTGGCCAGTGAGGCGCTCTTCCGTACCTGATTCAGCGACGTAAGAGGTTTCCATAGGCTGGGTGTGACGCCGGGCCCTGCAAATGTGACGACGCCCGGCGGCCTTCCTTTGCGGCCTCGGCGGTCTTCCACGCTGACGCTGAGGTGGGCTTGGCCGCCGGAGCTCCCCCGCGCCACGATAAGCGATAAGAGCTCTTAGCCCACCAAACGTAACTGCCCTGATGCTAGCACTGCAGGTCTGTTGGGAGGGGTCGTCGCGCTACCACTGGGGCAAGTTTTTTTTTTTTTTTTCTTTTTTCTTTTTTCCTTTGAGGTGCATGCTCCGAAGGACAGTACCGCTCTGGGCTGTTTGCTTGGCCGTAGTATTCCCCGCCATAAAACACAAAGGCAGGCGCGCTCTATCATTATCTCCTTAGCTTACGACTGGTTCTGGTTTTGTTTTAACTGGACGTAAAGGTATTTTTGCGCGCCCTTCCCTTCCGGAACCACCAAATTTGGCCAAGAGTGTGTGAGTGTGTGAGTGTGTCTCGCAGCTTCCCTTCGGGACTTCCAAGTCAGATTCCCCAGCCTACAAAGGTACCTTACCTTACCTCAAGCTTCCGACCACCGCACCGCGCAGCTTCCAAGCTCTTGGCACCTGTCTTGTCCTGCACTGGGAGACAAGTTCATGATATCCTGACGTTCCTCCCATCCCTCCCTCTCTGCGTTCTCCTGTTTCTGCGCAAAGCCGAACACCTCGTACGATCATCCCTTGAACATACATACTCCCATCAATATCTTCGTAGAAGTATCTCCTCTATCTCGACATCGACTAATTGTTTTCCTGTAAAGGGCCTCCCTCCCCTTCGAACCCATTGACTCCGACGTGCCGACTACCTACGAACCACCCTTTCTGGACCACCCGCAATCATGGCCGCAAAGAAGAAGATTGCCGTCATGACCTCGGGAGGTGACTCCCCGGGCATGAACGGCGTAGTTCGAGCCGTCGTCCGAACAGCACTCCACATGGGCTGTGATCCCTACTGCGTCTACGACGGATACGAGGGATTGGTTCAGGGCGGCGACCAGATCCGCAAGGCTGCTTGGGGAGACGTGCGCAACTATCTTGGACAGGGCGGTACCTTGATTGGAACCCGTCGCTGCATGGCCTTCTACGAGCGCCCCGGCCGATTGACGGCTGCGAAGAACATGATCCTCAACGGCATCGACGCCCTGATCATCTGCGGTGGTGACGGCTCCCTGACTGGTGCCGACAAGTTCCGCGCCGAATGGCCCTCCCTGGTCGAGGAGCTCATCACGTCGGGTCAGCTCAAGAAGGAGCAGGTCGAGCCTTACAAACACCTCAACATTGTTGGTCTCGTCGGCTCCATTGACAACGATATGTCCGGCACTGATGCCACCATTGGATGCTACTCGGCCCTCGAGCGTATTTGCGAGATGGTCGACTACATTGAGGCCACTGCCTCTTCTCACTCCCGAGCTTTCGTTATCGAGGTCATGGGCCGTCACTGTGGCTGGTTGGCTTTGATGGCCGGTGTTGCGACCGGTGCCGACTTCATATTCATCCCCGAGAAGCCTAGGGAGGAGAACTGGGAGGAAGACATGTGCGATGTTGTGAAGAGGGTGAGCACGCGGTCGAGTAGCGTGGTGAAATCAGCAAAACTAACAAGCCCCAGCACCGAAGCTTCGGAAAGCGCAAGACCATTGTCATCATCGCCGAGGGCGCCAAGGACAGCAATGGCAAGAAGATCACGGCGGAGATGGTGAAGGATCTTCTGGCAGATAAGGACGGACTTGCTCTGGATACCCGCGTCACGACCCTCGGCCACGTCCAGCGTGGAGGTACCGCCGTGGCTTACGACAGAATGCTGGCAACGCTGCAAGGCGTTGAGGCTGTCAAGGCTGTCCTCGAGGCCACTCCCGAAACCGAAACCTGCTTCATCGCCATCACCGAAAACCAGATTGTTCGGAGACCTCTTATGCAAGCCGTCAAGGACACCAAGACAGTCGCACAGGCTGTCGAAGAGAAAGATTTCGACAAGGCCATGTCTCTCCGTGACGCTGAGTTCTCCGAGATGTTCAACTCTTACAACTTGACCACGAACGTCAGAGTAGACGACCATCATCTTCCTGAAAAGGAGGTCAGTGTTTCCCGGTCCCGCTAATGAGATGATGCTGACGGTTTTACAGAGAATGAAAATTGGCTTCATCAACGTAGGCGCGCCAGCTGGTGGTATGAACGCTGCTGTTCGCGCCGGTGTTGCGTACTGCCTATCCCGCGGCCACGAGCCGGTCGCAATTCACAACGGTTTTGCCGGCTTCGCGAGACATCACGGTGACAAGCCGGTTGGTGCGGTTCGTCCGTTTGACTGGCTTGACGTAGACAGCTGGGCCAGCAGGGGAGGATCTGAGATAGGAACTAACCGAGAGCTGCCCTCCGAATCTGGTATGGAGCTCATTGCGAACCTCATCGAGAAGTACGAGTTCGACGCTCTCTTCCTCGTCGGTGGTTTCGAGGCCTATCACGCAGTATCGCAGCTGCGTAAAGCCAGGGAATTGTACCCCTCTCTTTGCATTCCCATGGTTCTCCTGCCGGCCACCATCTCAAACAACGTTCCCGGTTCCGAATACTCCCTGGGATCCGATACTTGCCTGAACGAGTTGGTTCAGTACTGCGACAAGATCAAGCAGTCCGCTTCTGCAACCCGTCGCCGCGTCTTCGTCGTTGAGACTCAGGGCGGCAAGTCCGGTTACATCGCCACGCTCGCTGGTCTCAGTGTTGGCGCGAGCGCCGTCTACACGCCAGAGGAGGGTATGGACCTTGAGATGCTGGCCGCGGACGTTCGCCATCTGCGCACTGTTTTCGCCAAAGACAAGGGCCAGACATCTTCGGGTCGTTTGATCCTCATCAACGAGAAGGCCGACGATGTCTTCAACGCCAAGCTCATCGCCGACATTATCCGCAAGGAGGCGCGCGGCAGATTCGAGTCACGCGACAGCATCCCCGGACATGTCCAACAGGGTGGCGTCCCGTCACCGATGGACAGATGCCGTGCCGTCAGATTGGCCATCAAGTGCATGCAGCACCTGGAGGAGTTCCAGCCCAAGTCGCATAACAGGTGTAAGAGGGACCCCATGAGTGCCTCTGTAATAGGAATCAAGGGCGCCAGCGTCATCTTTACCCCCATCCTCGACCTCGAGGATCACGACACGGACTGGAAGAACCGCAGACCGAAGGACGCCCACTGGGCGCACATGATGGAGATTGTCAACATGCTCTCCGGCAGACCCCACCACAACAGGCCGGAGGATAGCCTCACGGGACTGAGGGCCAAGGACGTCAAGAGAGGTCTCGAGGCATGAGACGCACAAGAGTATAGAGCAGAGAGTAGAGACAGCGATGGTATGATCCATAGAGAACATGAAGAACAATGGGTGGTATTTGATGGGCGCGTCGGGGTTCGGCTTTGGTTACCTAGGGAAACTTACGAAATGCATTTTTATGAGACTCTCTCGCCAGCTGCGAGGATGTTGCGAGACGTCGCTTTAGACGCGTGCTTAGTGTTGCGCCTAGTGAGCTTTATACGCCTCGCACAAGCCCTGCGAAATGACCTAGCCCCTGGCCCTGGACAAGTAGTCACCGACAGACAACGGAAAGAGAGATGCGTCCTTCCTTTCCGAAGCTGGTTTGCCGTCCCATGCGCTGGTTGTCAGGATCCAGCGATATGAATCCCGGTCAGACGACGGGTCAGTCCGTCCGTTCATCGCAACGAAAACCGACGCCCCGGAATCAAGGGCTGGGAAGCCGTTGGGGCAGGATCTCGTTCGAACGATGCCCGGCACTTGAGGTCTGAGCCCCAGGTCGATCGGCACCCCGTCTGATAGCCTATTCCAGGAAGTTTTCGTCGAACAAGGCACCGTAGCTCGTTCTCTTGGGGCCTTGAGTCTTATAGGGAGGCACCCCTTAATGACGCAGAGGCAATCGCCAAGGGAGACCAAAGGTAACCAGTCGCTCTCTCAGCGACCATGGTTGGAGCAAAAACGGGGTTTCGTCAACGAGAAGCCGGGCTGAGAAGAAGGAGAAGAAGAAGAAGTCTAGCTGCTGCGATGGAATCATGGAAGTCCAGGAAGGGGGCCACAGGGGGCTGAAGAACTTCGCATGGGGCAACAACCTTGGTTTGAGACCGGTTTCATAGACCGTGGAATTCGGAACGAGATCTGGGGCGTAGACGGTAGGTCTTATTCCACATCGGATTCTCGCGCATAGCCATCAGCACTCTTCATTTTCACGAAGTCCCCCCTTGTCTATGGCGACCGGTATTTGCTCAGTAAGCGACCAAACCCCATCTCCCAGTGCGGCGAGTTTGGGTTGCAGAGACGTTTGCCAGGTCGTATCTCGGGGGGAAAAAAGGACCGAGAGTGCAGTTAAAAAAGAGGAGGCGAAGCTGGAGGGCCTAGGTGCTCCTGGGATCGGAAAAGGCCAACTCGGGTTTAATGCTTCCCGAGTATCTCTTCCATGATACACGGCTACTCGACTCCTGAAAACTCCCCCCCCCCCCCTACCCAAGTTCAACAACGTCGTCACGCTGGGCAGAAGAACAGTCATAACGGACCTTGCCTGTCGACGGAGCACTTGGCGGGGAGGAAGTAGTATACTGACGTTCATTACCTCGAGCTTCGGCATCTGCTTGCCTTGTTTCAATGCAGTAGCCGGTCTGAGCCTGTTCTTTGGGCAAACAGCACCGCGCCGCGGACTGAACGGACTTTTTTTTGGGCTGAGTTTGGTTTGAGAAGATTCGAAATGCGCCTTGGACTGGCTTGCACTCCGTCGAGATCAGACCCGCTGCACTTTGAGAAGACCTAGGCCGGCGGCGAATTGGGCGTTCAGGGCTGTGCTATATGCAGATGGTGATGCAACTGCGGTGTCTATAAACTGCACAATACACTTGAATATCTTCTTAGGCCCAGTCGTTGATGCAAGCCAGCTGTATATCTGGACGACGCTCTCCAACATGCAAAAGAAGGTGAAATCATGACAGTGGAGCACTCGGGCAGATTACATAGCGCAAAGGGCTCCTCCCCCGGTCTCGTCGTGAGACCCTTGACCGCAGGCCACTGTAGCCTTATTTGTCACTTTTTTTCTTCTTCGTAAGCAGCCTCTTCTCAGCTGACAGCTCGAAATACTACCTATTGGCGCGACTTTGGGGGTTCGTTACTGTGTCAGCAACATAAGTGTTTTGGGGGCGGGGGGGCTGAGATGGCTGAGGTCTCGCTGAACCAATAAGCGGTCGATGCAGAGGACCCGTCTATTCTAAGATCAGGCGGCTGTGGTATTGCTGGATTGCCAGACAGGCGGTTGAGCTTCCCGAGTTGGGCATGGGAGCGCATCTAGACGACCTTCCGCGGTGGAGCCGGGATGCAATTGCTGAATGATTTCCCCAGGAGGAGGTTGATAAACACAGCAACCCCCGGGATGGCGCGGTCTAGTCCTTCGTCCTCTGTCCTCCTCCTGTCTGCAGACGTTTCCTCACGACTGCCAGCCAGGTCTTGCGTACGTCCTTCTCATGAGTTGCGTGCTTCCGACTAGACCCATCAGTCGCTCAACATCTGAACGTCTCTGTCGGCCAATCCTTTTGATAACGAACAGTGATGGTGCGATCCGCGTCTAAGGCCGTCCTGGCGGCGACGCTTCTCTTCCCTCCGGCATCATGTTTTACGTCCTGGTGGACAGAGCTCAGCCCTCAGCTGGCGATGCAAGATCCCGCCACTGGCAGGATTTTGCATAGCGCCTGCAACAGCAATTCAACGCCCATTCTCCCTGCGGACGGGAAGAATGTCTTGAGCCTGCGGACGAGAGCACGAAGTGGCACCGCGCTCGCAGGCGCCGGTTGGTACGACACAGCGAAGATGCAGACCTCGGTGGGTGTACCACGCGCCGCATGCATGCTGTTGCTGACCTTCTGTGCTAGGCATCGATGTTCTTCCAGACGGAAGACGGCTCCATCGTCAACGGCTACTTCGAATGCGACATGGCAACGGGCCGCTACTCCACGAAAGGCGAATACATCATCTCCGTCACGGCTGAAGTCAAGTCCATTCATCCCGAGACGGGCTTGGCGGTCGAGTTGCTGGGTGCGGAAAACGGGTATCGTGTCTTCTTCCACGACGAGGACAAGAGGGTCAACGTCTTGTCGTACACGACAAAGACCGATTGGCAATGGATGGGTCGCGTTTCGCAGGATGAGGCAGCCTCGATGGCATTGTCTTCTGTGCACTCGGGTCTGCTGAATGTGTCCGTCATCTTTCCCAAGGATTCAGAGAACCTCGAGATCTCGAGATACTTCAAGGACGACACTTGGCGTCTTGGTATGAACCCCACATATCTCGAATGGACGGACGCCCGAGAAAAGCTAACGAAAGCGAAGCCACGCTGCCTCAGCCACTGAAGAACGGTACTCTAACGAACAGCACCGACGCGGGAGAGATTCTCCTCGATTCCTCTCTCACACCAAACTTCACGATGGCGGCTTGGGCGAGTAACCGAACGAATATGGCTGCTTCTATCGATCGTTCGTACGTGAGGAGTATCTTCTACCTCGGAACGGACTCCAAGTTGCACCAGATATCGGACATCAACTACGAGTGGACGGTGATGCCGGAACAAGAGCCTCGACTATGGCCTGACGCAGACGAGGCGGGGGGCTCGCTGACAGCGACAAACAACTTGGATACCAACGAGATATGGCTGTGGTATCGTGCGAACGACAGCGTGGTACAACTTTACCATGGCTCCGACGGTCTCTGGACTGAAGCGAGCGTGGTGCCCAGTTTTAATGCAACGCAGTCGGCTGAAAATGATCCAGCAAACACGGCGTCCCCGACAGCAACATCGAGTGCGACTGCGCAACCGCTGGGCCTCTCTACGGAAGCTAAAGCCGGTCTTGGAATCGGTGTTTCAGTGGGAGTTGTCGCTCTGGTTGGTCTTGGTGTAATGTTCTTCGTGCGAAGAAGGCGACAACGGCTGGCCTTGGAAGAGGCTCGCCAGAAGGAACTTGAAGCTGTCATTCGACAGAAGTCCTTTGGCAACAGCAGTAACGGAGCTGGCGAAGTGGGGCCGTACACGGCGTCCGGAAACGTGGTGTGGAGTACGGAAGGCCCGACAGAGAAGCTTGGGGTGCAAATATTGGAGGCGGACACCGGGGCGCCGCGACAGGAGCTCGCAGTTTACGAAAGGTATGAGCTTCTTGGAGAAAGCCATTTGGGAGAAATGGATGCGATAGGTCAAAACGGCGCGAGAAGGGATATTGGAGGTCGGAGAGAGGCGTAGGCGCCGGCACATCCCCAATGAGGCTGTGAGCCGGAGCCGGAGCCGGAGCCGGATGATGCACGATTACTGACAGCTATTAAATGACTTAATACCATAGCTCTATTTCCGTCGCTTGTCCAGAGAGGTGTGCTTCGACCACGTTGAAAAACCGTCTGATATGGACGGCGGCTCGTCCCAGTTCCCAGGGCTTTGGAGGCTTTAGTTTCAGCTTCCCGCTCATCACGAAATATAGTTCTAGGAACCAGGGTCGAATAAAGGGGAACCTAGCCGCGCCTGCCGAAAGCTAGAATCATGTAGGATGGAGCTGTTTCCAGCGATGTTGTGTGCGGTACAGTCACAGACGGCGGGTTGCTGGCGCCGACTTGCGGCGAAAGGCGACGCCGAACTACGGCTGACGAGACAGCCCAGCTCAGATGTTGGGGGCCTCCTGGGGTGAGAGCAAGGTAACCGGAGTCTGCTGAATGGCGCATCGTAGCCGCTGGCCAATCAAGAGCCGAGAGAGGTAGAGAGGTAGTTGAAGTGTGCAAGCCGGGCTGTGTCTCATGATGGTGTGGGAGGTCACCATGTGCGGGAGTGACTCGTGGATAGGCCTGATGATGCCCTGTCGCTCGTCAGGGTCCCCGAGGTTGTCAGGCTAGCCCAATGAACGGCGGGCTTCAAAGCATGTCCTAGTCCGTTACGAGTTTTGGAGTGTTGAGCGACTGAGATGGAGGGTCGAAAGACCAGATAAGACAGCGACAAGATGGGCGTTTGTCTGCTGGGCGGATGATGGAGCGACGGAGCTTGTGTTCAGGCCAGGCAGTTGACAGCTGGGCCGGTCCTGGCGATCAGGCTGAAGCGAGAGCAGCGATATCCTGGTCCGATCGGTGAAGAGGGAACCCAACTGTGGAGATTATGGCAGCAAGTGGCGGCGGCGCCGGCGGCGAAAAAGAGAATCGCACGAATTGTTGCTACAGTTTGGTGAAGCACTTTGAGCCGAGATTGTTGAGGTCGTGGTATATCTTCAAGGGGGTTAAGAGACGAGGGAATGCACCGCAGTGATGGAAAGCTTCAGTTTGAAACTGGGAAAACGGGCTCAGGAGCAGGGTGAAGACGGGCTTCAGGGAGCATCCCCGGCATGTTGGTAGGAATCTGGAATTGGGTTTAGCTACGTCGACTTATTAGTCGCAGCCTGTTGCTGCAGTTCCAACTGTGTCTCCTGTGCCGTCCCAAAGCTGCCTTGTTGGCGCGCGAAAGGATACGACGAGAGTGGGCAGGGCAGGGCCGAGGGATGTGGAAGGTGAAAAGCCGTCGGGCGGGAGAAGCCAAGGTAGCTGGTTGGTGACGGGAGTGTGTGGATGCAGAATGGCGTCAGTATTCTTTTGGCGATGGACCGGAGACGAAGTTAACAGCCGGGGGGGCTGGGCACTGGGCACGAAGGGGGACACTACCTTTAAGGTAAGGTAGGTACACATTCACCGGGGTTTCAAATGTTAGCGCGGCTGGGGTTCTACTGTTTATGTCAGCAGACATACCGTATAACCATGATAACAGTGGGCCCCTGCCTCAGCTAACATTTGAAACCCCGGTAGAGGTGTGTAGGTACCTTAGGAAAGAACCCAGGGGGAGGAAGCTCCTCATGCTCGCTCACCCTCATCTCAAGGCTGGGCAGTTGCCAGTCACGGTGTCTGGCTTGTGATGGGAAAGAAGAAGAAGAAAAAGTTGGATACTGCGTAGTGCGTACCTATCTAGCTACCTACCTACCTCAGCTCACCTAGGAAGGTACGTACTGTTTGGTTCTGGAAGCATGGGGTCCACTTTTACGTCGTTCTTACCTTAGCTTCTTCCCGCTCTTTCCACAATTAAGGTAGGACTTGATCACAGTTCCCCTCATGTTTCATCGACTTCATAGTAACAAAGACATAATAAGTGCCGTACCACCTCAGGCATCTAAATCAGGTCTTTGGTGCAGGTCGACCAACTTCATGCGACCGTTGGCGATGGCTTTTTCAGGGACACGAGGCTCCATTGTCCCAACCAAACTTGGGGTGTCATTGAAGATGTAAGATGGAACGCTGATGGCAGCAGCCGGACCAGGCTGTGGTTGGAGTGGCCCTGAAAAGAGAAAGGAAAGTGCAAGTAATAAGTCTTAAGTTGCCTTGCCTGGGCCTAGGCTGCCTTCCTTCCGCGGTGTGTCATCAGCAGTACAAAATACAACTGCCATCGTATCGTCAAATCAGCTCCTTCCATGCGAAATTTCGAACTCGAGCTGCCAGCTGGTGGAGACGCAAGGTATTTCGATGTTCCTTCTTGCTCTGCCTGTTTCGACCTGCGGACCTGCAGACCTGCGAGTCACAAGACAGGACCCTGTTCATTGGGCATCCGGAGATCGGTGACGGAGACGGCGCCCATTGATGATTGCTCAGGTCCTGTCCAGGTTGTTCGTTCGTTGCTCAACACCCGCAGCCCAAGGACTGAGGTAACCAGCAGCACTCACTCGGACTCAGCCTGCACCACCACCACCACTTCGTGCCCAAGTGGATGCCTCGAATGCATTCAAGTGGATGATGAATCGATGAGGGCATGCCGGAAGAACTGCATCGCCTTCTCTACAGCTCTGCGCCTTTCTGCTGCCTAAGGTACCTTACCTCACCTTAGCTTACCTTACCGTCCATGTCCGTTTCCTGCTCGTCATTCCACCGCATCGCATCTGCCTCTGCCTCTGCCTCTGCCTCTGCTGCTGCTCCCAAGTGCAATCTTCCTCAGCCTTCGTTGCTTTTGTCTGGCCCAACCCGCAGCCCGCAGCCCGACGCAAGATGCATCATACACTGGCTGTCAGTTCCGGACTGCTGGAGCCTTCGCCCGTCCGTCTACCCTCAATTTTTTGCTTCATTTGACTGGGCAAACATCCTGCGGTGCATCAGATCCGCTCATAGGGCTCTCCTTCTTTGAGGTAGCCGACGGCTCATCGAGACCTCATTAAACGCTTTTCCTCTTCATCTAAATAGCTACATGTGACAAAACACCGCTGCCCCAACTTCGATCGCCTTTGCGACGACATCCCTACCGTCCCGCTTCCCGCAGCAACGTACACTACATACGTTTACTGCGGTAGACAAAACGTCGGGAACACCCCTGCTCAGTGACAGCGGACAGCCGCTTCACCGCGCGGCGCCCACCCACAGTTTGGAACTGAACAGAACAGACCAGGTCCTCTCCAAGCCGGCCAACCCCTCCCATTTCACTGCCCTCTTCCCACCCGCTCTCCCACCTCCGAGTCCCAGTACCAGCCAATTCTCCAGTCCACGCTCACGGCCCCTCCATCCTTCCCAGGCCCAAGCCCCCCACGAACAGACACCACGCAGCCTGCTTGTTCTGCTGGCCTAGGTATATCACTTGTCGGCTGTCTCTATTACATACTGCCTACCTACATCCCCAGCTCCCGCTGTGGTATGACGACGTTGCTCCCACCTTGACTCCTATTTTCCTCCCTTCCTCTCATTCTTACTCTTACTCTTCCTCTTTACCCCCCCTCTCCTCACTCTCAGCCGGCTACCTAAGCTTTAAGCTCGGCTTCTGATTAAAGCACATCCCTCTGCTTCTCTCTCGTCGCTCACTCTCCAGCGCTGCGAGGCATCTTTGGTTTACCCATCTTCTGGGTATTTTCATCCGTTGCGCACGATATCCGTGTCTTGCTACTTCAAGGTCGCCAACGCTCACGCTACTCTCTGCGCTACACGACCAAGAGCGGCTTACTACCCCGCCATTCATCCCACCTGTTCAGACAAACTCTGCAACAAATACACACACACGCACACACAGACGCATCAGCTGCAGCTTCCCGCACGATAACCGGTCATCGTTCCAGCTGCAAAAATGGCGTACCGTTCAAACGATTTCGAAGACCGCTTCTACGAGCCCCGCCGCGAGAGAGCGAGCGAGAGGGCCGAGGGCCGAGTCGCTTTCAATGACGTTGACGTGCGTGATAGGCCTCGCGAGCGTGAAGGTGACCGCCTCCGTTTTCTGCGTGATGAGCGCCCTCCTGAGGCCGGCGCCATGGTTTTGAGCCGTCGTGAAGTCGAGTCCAGGGAGCTTTCGCGCCCTCGTCGCCGCAGCCCGAGTCCCGTCTACCGTGAGCGTATTGTTCGCAGGGCTCGCAGCCTGACACCCCCGCCCCATCACGAACAGGAAATGGAGCGTTCGAGGGTGCGCATCTCAGAGCGCGAGCGCGAGCGCGAGATTCGCAGCCCCTCTCGCGGCCCCCCTCCCCCAGAGCTGGTGCGGGCTCGCTATGTTGAGCGACAACGGTCGCCTTCTCCTCCGCCTCCGCCTCCGGCCAGAGAACGCAGTCGTGTCGGTGTGCGTATCGTTGAGCGTGAGAGGGAAAGAGAGCGTATTCCTTCGCCTTCCCCCTCGCCTCCACCTGCCCCCGCCCCTCCTCAAACCATTCGCGGGCCCACGATTGAGAGAGAGGTCATCACCCACTACCGAGATATCGATCATGGTAATTCTGCGCAAAACCCCAAATTTTTGAACCCTATATCTGATCTTGTCCAGGCGTCACCCGTGTTCCCAGCCCTCCTCCTCCGCCTCGTCCCGCCCCGAGACCCACGACCCGAACCGAGGACCGGGAGCTGGACATCGACATCACGACATCCCGCAACAGAACCGACATCGACATTCACCGGTCATCAAGTCGTCACCGCTCCCCCAGCCGAGAGCGCAGGTCTCCTGCTTTCAACGACAGCAGAGAGCTCGTCATGGGCACTGACCGCCTGCGCATCGACGACCGTCACTATCATTCTGGACGTCGCCGTGCTCACTCTGCTGCAGCCCGCACCCCCGTTGATGAGGAGGCAGAGTACATCACTTCAAAAATCGACTTGCGCGGCAAGATGGGCGAGGCCTGGGGTGGCGCCACCAAAGACTGGAGCATCGTGGATGTTCCTCCTGGAACCGAGCGCGTCACGATGGACGGTGTTGGAGGCGGCTCTGCCGAGGTCACCTGGCAACGCTACAATGGCGTGAGGCGGTCTAAGTTCATTCCCGAGCGGGATGGAGCGCCCATTTCTACACCCTCTCCTGCTCCTGCCCTGCCTTCGCCGCGGGAGTCCCGCGACCGTCTCAGTGTTCAGGTGTATGACCGGGAGACTGAGATTGATATTGAGAAGACCAAGGACCGCCGCCCACGCCAGCCTCAGAAGCGCAATGAGATGTGGACGGAGATCACGAAGGATCTTGTCATTCGCGATGCCATCATCGAGTTGGGATATGATTTCGAGGAGACCGAGTACTTCTTCTACATCATGCAGTATCTCAAATATGTGAGTACACCATCCTGCGCTCTTCACCGCTCATACTAACGAACCCAGGATGACGTGCTGGAACTTGTTCAAGTATCAGATGAGATTCGCCGCTTCCGTAAGAACCGCGTCCGCGAGATCGAGTATGAAAAAGAGTGGCGCGACGATTGGGACCGCCGCCACGCACACCACCATCACCACCGCCTCCCCAGCAAGTACGATGATGAGCGAGTCTACGAGCGCGAGGTCGTCTATGACAGTCAACGACCCCGCCGCTGGTAAGCATGTGCCGAAGACGAACTACGGATATACAAACGCGGAAGCCCTGCCACCGGTCAAAGGTGTGAGTTAGGGGCTCGGAAGGGCGCTCTACAACGGATTCGGACTACAGAGCATGTCAATGTGATGTGGGATGTACTGGCATTAGACAACCGGATCTGCCGGGGGCTATGTGTGTCTTCTTTTCTCATTTTACCCATTTACTGGCTTTCTGCCCGGCACATGTGTAACGATTTACGAATACTACATAGCGGCGGAGAATAGGGCGGAGTTAGATTGCATTAGGATCAATAACGACTTATGACACAATATTGGGACACTCGCTCATTGCACTTGAAGTTTTGCAACTGCCGTGAGACAGCGCTTTCACGAGCTTTTTACAAAATATCTGTTTCTCCAATCGTATGCCGTCTCTTGGTTCCTAGTTGGAAATGTGTGAAATTCGTCGCAAAACATTCGAGGGCCAGCCTTGCAGTTTCGTCAATGTCCAGGTGCGATATCTGGCTAAACAAGAAAGCGAGAAGGAGGAATCGAATCAAGCCACCACCCGTACCCCACGGACGTGTGGATCGATGTCTTTGACTTTAGACATTCGAAAGTCAGCGCCAGTTCTGTTCGACTTTTATAATTTCATCTCGGTGCACTGGCCGAACATCGTGGACTCGGCGACTCAGTATCTGGCCATGGCGATCCCCGAACCCAACGAGAGCCTCGTTGTGGTTACAGTCGCGTCAATGGGAAAGTTTCTCTTGCGAGCAGCGTTCTCGTTTCCCTAGGGGTATCTGCCTTTGCGTCGGAGATGATATGCCGCAGAAGTCGTAGGCAATCCTTGTTGGAAGAAGGCGTTTGAGGATTCCCCAACGGGAGAAACGATACTCTCCGGTCCTCGAAGTTCAAATGTCAGAAAAAGGCTCTTCATGGGTTGTGACAGAGCTTGGCGAAGTCGGTAATTAGTGATGTCGTTTCCGCAGTATTGTCTATGCCCATGATATCGATGTAATGAGGCGCACGCGTGCTTCTGCAGTGGAGATCGGTCGTGTACCGAAACCCCCTCTCGCCATCTTGCCGCCTGTGACTTTGAAATGCTAGAACTGTGCCTATGACATGCCCATGAACTTGGAGCTTGCCGAGAAATCCCGACGGGGAAGCCTGCGTTCGACATCGTCCTTCCACTGAACCGGTGCGTCGATACGGACAGCTGTTTCAAGCCCCCCCTCCCACCCCCAGCCACAATTTTTGCGCCGTCTCACTTCCTTATCAACGGGGCAATGGCTGCAGCTTTCTCGGCCCGCATATCGTCTGAGGTATACGTGGGAGGAGACGAGGGACAGTCGTGCTTAGGCAGAGCCGTTAGGCGACTCGTTTGCGGCAACGGCCGACTTGTGTCATCGTAAGGAAGCTTGCGCGTACTCTGGCTTCATATGCCTTGCCCCCAAAGGTTTCGGTATTACTCTCACTGATTCGTCTATAACTATCAGCGGTTGCGGGGCCCGATCCCAGTGAAATAATATAACTAGTTTACGCGGCGCCTATCTTAAATCATAGGTTTCATTTAAGAAGGAACTAACTAGCCTTTCTGGATTCTTGATTTGCGGCACTAACTACTGACATTTCGAGTGTATTAACTATCTAGAGGTTGACATCAAGCCACAAGAGCATATGAGCGAAGTTGGCTATCAAAACATGCGCGTTCGGTTGTAGAATCGAAGGTGCGCTCTCACCGCTTCTTTTTCTGGTGGGCTTATCAAGTGCTGTATATTCGGGGGACGAGAGATAGCAGTACCGAGGCAGATATCCTTTTTGTCTCGCTGCATCATCTACTGGCTCAGCTCGCGTCGTCGTGGGCAAAACTGGGTGAGCTGCGGCTTTTCCACTCTTGTCTCCAAGAAACATCCGTCTCACAGGGACTATGTCTGCAGCCAAAACTTCAAGTTGACATCCGGCTTTTATAGATTAAAGTCGAGGTAACATGCGTCCTCGAAGTCAGCCGGACTACCCGTTGTTAGCTTGAAGCGCATCAAATTGTTTTCTATTCGTCATGTATAGAAGGCTGCGTCAAAGGACCGGCAGAATACATCATGGGATGTGAAGAGGCCTCACCCAGACTCCAAACATTCAAGATTGCTTTCTCTAGTAACGTTGTATTTAGTCAACATTATCTAGGCAATTAGACCGGCAAGGCTCCGTCGAGTGAGATCCGTCGAACAGAGCCTGCCGCGTCAGGTGCCTCGGTCTTCCATTTCCGCTCCGCGATTATTCTAGACGTTTGTACCAAGTAAGAAAGGGATTGGCCACGAAGGCCGGGGCCAAGGTCTCTCGTCGGGCCCCTTATCCCCTGGATCTTCGGCCCTCTTAGAGCTACTGATGCTCTCCATGCAGCAACTGCAGAGTCACGCAGCACCAAAACCCTTGTGCACAGCATGACCTCGTTATCTTCGTAAACCCCACTAAAGCAGACGCAATCGAACCCAAAAAGGGTGCGTGACTCTCGATACAACTGTCTCGCATCCCCCCCCCCCCCCCCAACACGGTCCGGTTCCGTCGTCTGGGCGTATGCCGGCTGTCAACTTTCAGAATTGGAAGTGGAAGTCAATACAAAGGACGCGAGCCGTGAGAACCTTGGATTACACTTATGTTTGCGATTTGAGTTCAAGACACAGTCTGTCACGAAGCGGGTTCCGCGTCTATAAGACAAGCGCAAAAGTTTGATGGCCACGGTACTGCTGATGCTTGTCCATCTCCCTTCCTCCCCTACCTCTGTGTTTTTCTTCGCAAAGAGTTCCGCAGAGTATCCTAGTGTCACAAAGTCGGAAAGACTTCTACTGGCGTTGGTCTCAACACAGAACACGGTCCGAAATCTCCCGAGCACGTCCGTCACGTTCCCGAGGCGAACAACTGAACTGCCTCGATATCATAGACCTGGAAACCCTTGTCCTCAAGGTTCGGTTTCTTCTATAAGGTAACGTGCCCTAACTGCAGAATATACCCAAGATGGCTCCGCGCTTTCGGAGACATACGTTGTCGGAAGGATATAAATAACATGAGATCTTTAGTGGCTGCTTCTATCAACAGCCTTCACTGCTCCGGGACAAGGCACGGGGCATTTTCCACGACTTCGGAATGCTCATCATCGTGAACTCTGCTCCTGTCAATTCTGAGATCCCAAGTCTTTTTTTCCGGTGGCATGATGTTAACTCGAGTCGCAAGCAACCGTGGCGATATGTGAGTCTCGGCTCTTCCGCTGTCCCTCTCTTTCCCTCTTGCCGTATTTACAATAGCTGATACGCACGTTTAAACGCTCACCCTATCTCGCGGCCCTGTTTGTTCGAGTGAGTGGCTTTTGTTTGCGGAATCTATGGCACTGAGCAGATGCATGATATGGTCTTCTAACGCAAAGAGAGGTTGAGAAGACATGTATTGAAGAGGCTAAAAAAAATGGGAAAAGCTGGGAAGATATACTACTTTCATCGGCTTCTGATTCATGGTTGATGCTCAGCTATGCTGGTACACGATAAAATGACGCGCGTTCGACAGCTATCATAGTTACACGCTGCCTTAAGCAATACACTATAGTAGGTAGAGAGCGTTCATATTCAGTAAATTATTTGCACAGTTGCGTGATACCCACAAGCGGGGAGGTATCATTTGGTGATAGCTAACTACCGGCTGTATTTAAATAGTATCGACGGTACGCTTTTATGCTTCAATAAAAGGCCAGAAATGTGAGTTGATGGTTGCATCCCATGCAAGTTTAATCTGATGCCTCGCAGTCCACATTCGCCCCCCTTTGCTGACGTTCCTTATTAAGAGCATAATACCTATATATAGTTACGCGCACTGCACCGTAGGGCGGGTGAATACCTCGAAGAATATAGGGAGGCTGGCAGCGAGAGAGGAAGATAGCGGACAAGGCCACAAGGTCTGCGTCTCGTCGAGGGCTTCTTTTTTTTTAAAAAAAACCCCCGCCATCAGTGTGGTAGCAAATAGTCCCAATGTGGCCTATGAGCTCAGATCGAGGCGATATTGCCGACGTGTCTATCAACTATCTGTCTTATGACTCTCACAATCTTCTTATAATCCTACCAGCATAGATCCGCAATCGTGCTCCTATAGGCATGACGCGCCTATTCGGTATTCTTATGCATTAATCGAGCCCATAAACCAGGTGTTGTGTTAATTGGGTTATTGTGAGAGCATAATGAAACCAAGGACGTGGTTGATTCGCAGGAAAAGTTTGATTTCACGAGAGCTCCCTCTAGTTTTAGTTACTTCTCAGATTACTCTATACTAAAAAAATTCGCAGGGCATCACTCCAATAGCCCTCCGAATGACCAACACAAGCACAACGGTTTTTCCTTTCGCTACGTTCCCTGGGCGCTTCTGAACCTCTATGGAGCCCGCGTGCCGCCTTGGTTTTATTATGCTGACAAAGAAAAAGAAGGACTGAATAAAGGTTTGGTCTTATTGAGAAATAAACAGTAAAGGACGACAAGTAACAGCCGTCAAACTACTACGTTAGTTAAGTGCTTAGGACCCAGATAAGTTGCCAGCCTTGGTTCTTGCTTCCCCGCGGAATCTCTGAGATCAGAACAAGCAGAGTCCAAAACCAGCAGACCCTGACGTCACACGGGCTGAATCGATCCAAGCGACATTTTTGTTACCCAGTTGCTTTTGAGCAGGGCCGGGGGGCTGGCGCTCTCCTTCCTCTCGTCATTCTGCGCATCACGAAGTGAGAATTGGGTTTAAAAACGAACAAACTCGGAGCAAAGAAAAAAGGCTCAGAAAGAACAGCACGATAGACGGGAATAAGCACATCATCGTTGATGTGTTTTAATGCAATGCAATGTTCGTGGATGAGCAGGTCCGAAGGGGCGCAACTCTCTTGCCGCTTACGGTGTGAAGAAACTGTAACTAAATGGAAAAGCAAAAACCCAATACTGGATTTTTTTTGTTCATAAAGTACTAAAGACTTATCAAGGCCTCTTCTTGGAGTGTGGTAAACTGGCCGCGGGTTTTGCGGACGACGGTCGACGATTTGAGGAACAAATCAAGCGGTGGTATTGAAACTGACCATTCATAGATTCAATGAATGACTCCTAGTCAATTCAATCGAGACTCGAAAATCTTCCCGAGCTCGAGCAGACGTGCCTAGGTCGTTCTCAAGCTAGTGCAGAGACCATCTGTCTCCAATGGATCTATCCGCAGGTGGTCCTTTCTATGAGATATCCTCTTATGAACGCTTGCAATACTGCCAAGACGGGCGACCGGGAGAGATGAAGATGAGAAACAAAACCACCAAATCGTGACTACGTCGAGGAAGAAACGCCAGCTCTCATCATGGTCCAATTATTCTCATCAATGAACCCGACTCAGGTATTGCCGCCGCATGATTCCATAGCAAGTGATTGTTAGCTTTCGGGCATCGGATGCTTCGTGATTAACGGCCAGCTTGGAAAACATCCCATATATATAAACAAGCATATACAGACTCTTACGCACATGACGAAATAATTAGAATAACTATGTGAAGATGGTGGACCTTGATCACCTTGATTCAGCTACCAGAGACGTGTACCAGTCTCCCCACCCAACCCCGTACCTAATACCTCGAAGAAAATTAAGATGACTTTTCTGGGTTTTTTGTAGAACCCCCAACCGCCAAAGAAGAAAACACACGCAAGAAAATATGGTACAAGTATCTCCCGATCTTTCATGGTGGGGAGATTTGTCGTCGCGTCGATGGGTATGAACTCGAATAGACACAAAGATAAAGTGAGACGGCGATATCCCCACAACTATCGTTGACTGATTTAAATATCGTGTTTGAGAGCATCGGAGTAGGCGATGTAGTGATACCGACGGCTTTGAAAGACAGCCCCACTCAGCGCAAACGTTTATCTGCATACGTTAGCGTCGTCCTCAACGACTGAACGTTTTTGTGTCTCTCACTTGCGAGCGCGAGAAGCACGCTTGGGCTTCTCCTCCGCAGCAGCCGGAGCAGCCTTTTTGCGACCCTTTGGCGCAGCCTTCTTCGGAGCGGGCTTCTCCTCCTCAGAGTCGGGAGTAGCCTCGGGCTCCTCGGCGTCCTCCTCGGTGTCCTCGGCTTTGACCTTCTTCGCCGCGGCCTTCTTTGGGGCAGCCTTCTTCGCAGCGCCACGCTTGGGCTTGGCGGCAGGTTCCTCCTCCTGCTCATCCTCAGACTCCTCCTTGACAGCCGACTTCCTAGCTCCGCGCTTGGCCTTGGGCTTCTCGTCTTCGTCCTCCTCCTTGACAGCCGACTTCCTAGCTCCGCGCTTGGCCTTGGGCTTCTCGTCCTCGTCCTCCTCTTTGACGGCAGCCTTCTTGGCGCGCTTGGCCTTGGGCTTCTCTTCCTCTTCATCGTCGTCGGCGTCGGCGGCGGCGGACTTGCGGCCGCGCTTCTTGCCGTTGGTGGCAGGGGCCGGAGCATCCTCCTTCTTGGCCTCGCCATCATCCTGCGGTCGGCGTAAGTCATGGTAAGTTCTCATATATGAGATTTAGACAACAAACCTCGCCGTCATCCCAGTCCTCGGGCTTCTTGCCGCGAATGCCGCGCTGACCGGGCTTGTTCATCCAGGGGTCGCCGTTGAAGTCCTCAGCAGCGACGTGGCCTTGCTTAACGGCATCGCGGATCTTCTGCTGAAGGTCAGGGTGCTCGCTGAGAGGGTCGTGAGCTGTGATGTTCTCGTCACGATCTCAAGCCAGAAAACGAAAGGGGTTCCAAGAGCGGGAGTAAAGGTGGAAAACGTACCCCATCTCATCGTAGCCGTCAAATGCATCAAAGTCATAGCCGCCGCCATGACTGACGACGTCCTGGACGTGCTTGATTTGTTCGCCGGAAACGCATCCCCTAAGCAAGAATCAGAAGAACTCACGTCAAAGTCAATCGATGAAGTGTTGATGGAATGTGGCCAGAGGTAGCAGTGAATAGGTGTGATCAGGGGACAAGAGATTGGCCGCCTAATTACCAATGCTTCCATTTCCAGGACTCATGATCCATAATCTTGGTCCAGGTGCCGAAGCGCAGAGAGCCCTTCAAGCACTTGGAAGCGGCCTTCTTGCACTGGGTATCCGTACATCCCGCGCGGTTATTGGGAGAGATCTCTGTGTGAATTGAGCTTATGATTAGCAATTCTGGAGCATGGTGTCGAGAGCAGAAGGCATTCGGTATGAAGCTCGAAGCTCTGAAGCTCTTCTCATGACGTAGGTGTCAGCTAGCTTGACGCGTCCCGCCGACCTGACGCTACCACAGCGCCGGAAGGCTCGCACCTCGAGACCTGTGCGCAAATTCTCACCAAAGAAAAAAAAAACCAAGGAACGAGAAACAACTCACCGATACGGTAATCAGGCATCTTGATTGATTTCCTATGTTTCCTCTCGTTCCGCAAGTCGAATGTCTTTTCGGGGGTTGGGAAGGGGAAAAAGGGGAGAGGGGATGAGTGGGAAATTCAAAAGAAAAGAAGGGACGAGAGGGAGACGAAATGAAAGGCAGGCGATCGGCGAAGGGTTGGGCGGGCGGTCGCAGATTTCAAGGGGTGGCAGGAGGAGTCTGGGCTGTCGTTGCCTTGAGGCAGACCGGTAAGCTGCTCAAACCACTCACTGTATTTCAAGTGTATCCCGGGGCCTCTAACTTACTTCAGGCAGGCCCGGTCCCCCAAGCTTCCCGCAGCTTCAGCGCGCTAGCTCCCGCGTAGCAGCCTAAAAGCTGATCAAGCGGCCGGCGAGAGCACAGCACCAGCAGCAGCCGCAGTCATACATACCTTAATTACCTGAAAGTACGACTCCGACGTCGACGTTCCTGGGTTCTATTGCGCTCGAACACGTGTTGGACAATGGGAGGAATGGCGGCGAACCGTCTTGTCCATGAAACAAACATCGACACGTCAGATGCAGTGTTGGAATTGCCGAGAAGCGCGTGGTCAAAGAGCAAGAAGGATTCATTCCAACAATTCTGCTTCGAAATACCGTACAATTTTATGTAAACCACCAACCAACACCAGGTTTCTCTGTACCCGCAGTGTCCCCGAACCATCCTCCGTCCCGTCCCAATGCTACCTGCCCCGTCGTAAATGCCATTTTTCTCCATGTTTTCATCACAATTTCAGATCACAAGAACGGACACCATCCGATATACATGGCCGCCAGGTTCCTGGGATCGACCGCCTGCTTGATCAACTCTTCCACCTGCCCCTCAACACCGAGGGGGATCGGATCGGGGCCCATCAGACCCCTGACTTTGCGCTTGATGCTGTCGACGACGAGCTGCGGTTGCATCCGCGGCGCGCCGTCCGACCGCCGACTCGTCTTCTTCTCCTTCTGTAGATCCAGCGTCGGATCGTAAATGAACGACTCGAGAATCGTCATCAGCGTCTCTTCCTGTTGCCGCAAGATGCCCAGCGTCAACTCGCTGCAGTGGCGGAAGGGTCCCTCATATCCATAGATGCCCATGGCTGCTACCATGTTATGCGTCAGTCGGAACGGCACTCGCTCCGGCTGCGCGAATGTCAAGCCCTTGTCGAAGAGACAGTTGAAATCGACGTGGAAAATTCCTCCGTTGTCTCGCTCGAGAAGCACGTTCTCGCCGTGGCGGTCGCCGAGACCGAGGATCGTGCCCACCATCGACATGACGGCGCAGGACCGAGTGTATTTCAGTCGAGCCGAGAACCACGTCGAAGGGTGTGGGAAACGCTGCACAAACCAGTACTGCAGTACAGGCGGGAACGTCCCCAGTACTCCCTCGGTGAAGATCTTGATATTGTTTGGACCCGTCACTGCCTCGGCCATCATCCGCTTGATCTGGTTGTAATCAGGATGGACCGATCGAGCCTTGTACTGATCGAGAAGAATCTCTCTCAACGTCTTCAACCCGTCGACCCATTCGATGATACCGCATTCCTCGTTCAGCGGCACCACGGCGTACGTCTTGATGTAAAGTTGACGTCTGCTGGCTTCCGGATCTCTCTTGAGCGACCGATTGATCATTCCGTTGAACTCCATCAGCCGCTGGTCCGTTCGCAAGTCGTCCTTCGGTTTGATCATGAGCATGTAGTTTTTACCGTCTGTTCCGCGGCAGGTAAGTCGCCTGGGCTTGGCCAGGGACCCAAGAACAAGGACCTCGTCCAGGAACGAGTCGATAGTGATGACATCCTGAGAGAAAGCTTTGTGCTTCTTGACGTTATCTGTCAATGTTGGCAAGGTCGCTGTAAGACATGACTCGATTGGGACCACCAAGGGACAAGGTGTGCACTTGTGGTTGAAGCCCAGGTCTCTTGTGATGCTTGCCACTGTCGTTCTGTTGCTCTGGAAGTCTCCGTTGTTGCAGGCTAGCAAGAGCTGCTCCGCGAGTTTCTCGCCCATTCGGAGAAGCTGCTTAAGGTCGTAGTTGCCCCCGTCGACCTTTCTCGAGATTCCCTTCAACGCCTGTAGGATGTGCTGGCCCCTGACTCTGCGCTCCGACGCTTGCCTGGTGGTCATGATGCCGAATAATCCCCACAGAGCCTGTCGTGGATGCGCTTCTACCACCTTCGTGACGATACGTGTCAGTCGCTCAAACACATTCTGATTCTGGTGAGCGATTCTCGCAACAACTTGCGGAAGGGCCGTGTAGAATATGTAGGCCGGCAGGCGAGCGATGGACTTGTCGAGGAAGGCGTGAAGAAGATTCAGCTGCTCCGTCCGCCTCCTTTGGAGCTCGCGGGAAAATGAGACCTTGCCCTCGGGAGCTTTGTCCACTTGTGCTCCCAGCTCGAGCCATAACGTCAAAAGTCTTGGCAACGTCTGGTAAAGATACTTGGTGCCGTAATTGAGTGAGCGAAGATAGTTCTCAATGACGAGTCTAGTAATCTCGCCTTGGACATACGGGTCGCTTTGTTCGTCCGGCTTGAGTTCCTTTTCGGTCTCCAAAAGTTTCGTGTAGTGGCGTCCCAGGTAATAGTGCCCCTTCTCCCAGGATGCATTCGTCTTGGGGGGCTGCTGGTACTTGGCGCGTAGCGCAGCATTATTGGTCTGACCAGCAGCATCCAACCATTTAGCAAGCATGAGCTGCGCTCTGGCCGTCAAGTGTCTCTGTTGAGCATCCAAACCCCGGACTGAGGATGTGCTGTTGGTCTGCGTCATGAAGTTGTTCGCCTCAATGGCGCCTTGCAGTAGTTGGATCGCCTTCCGAGTATGTCCATCCTTCCAGAGGAGTCGGGCATTCTCGATCACTGCCGCACCATCGCCAAGCTGGGATGCGTGAAGCACAGCGTTGAAAGACTGATGCATGGAGTTCGCCTTTCTTGCCAGCCGAGCGCTCGAAAGCCAAAGGGACGAGATATCGAGGTCGGTGAATTTAGGACTGCGGAATGTTAGGCCAGACTTTTGAGAAGACGGATGTGTAACCTACCGTGAGAGCTCCATGGCAGCTCTGCGAATGCCCAGTAGGTATTGCTTATCATTGACATACGCCCCGAGAACTTCCAGCCGTCGATTGAGCATGTTCAACACTTCCTGCCGGGCTTCGTCTTCCGCGGCCTGCATCCCGGCGATGATCTCCAAGTCCGTGAGCACGTGGCAACGGAGCCTGAGGTCGTGACAAGCTTGTAGGGAAGAAGTCGCAGAGTACGTCATTGCCGAAGCAATTTTTTCTCTCATGTTCTGCAACATTTGCGGGAACGCGCTTGCTTCAGCGCCCCCTTGCTGTAAAGTGTTGAACAACCGCCCGACACTGACATTGAAGTCTTCGAGCGGACTGCCGTGAAAGCGACTGGTATACTTAGAGAGCGTATCCCATCTTCGAGTGGCCCAGGCCGCTTCAACAGCGTATGGAACAATCTTGTTCTCCGTCGAGGGATCTGTCTGCATGCCTTCAACGTAGTTGAGTAGTACATCTGGATCTGTCAGCCTGTTTTCAGCGGTGAAGGACGAGGCAACGCACCATGTTGACCCGATTGCTTCAGGCAGTTTAGCAAATCAACTTGCACATCAATGTTGTCAGGCTCTTCCGCTAGCTTGATCTCGTACCAAGTCTGCGCAGCGGCGTATCTTCCCGCCTTCTTGTGGCTAAGGATCTGTTGGTTGATATCCAGCACATGCAGATGGGCCGAAATACCCTCCAATCCATCAGGCTCATCAATCTGAGTGTAAATTTCCTGGAGTTGTTCAAGAAGCAAAGTCCTCTGCTGCGGGTCACTGTTCTCGACCTCCATCTGCTGAGCATGCTGTTCCAGATGGAACAGCGCCCGTGGGTATTCCCTGCAGTCCATCGCTCTTTGAGAGATGAGTACTGGCGGAATAGTGTTCAGCAATTCGTCGACACGAGCTATGGCTTGCAGATCGCTGTCAGCCTTGCGCCTAGCATTCTTTTCTTGAAGCCACCTGCTAGCATAGTCCAAAACCCGGAAGACGGCCTGTCTACGATCAGCAAAGTTTCCAGTGGTGCCTTCATAGAACTTACTTCACAAAATAGTTTCACATCCTCTCGTTCTACATAAGGAGCGTCTTCGGCGGGTTGGTGCTGAAGGATGCCGACCAATTCTCCGATGACATGGTCACGGTCCTTCCGCGTACTCCGGTTGCCAATGATGACATGGAGAAACAAGTACGGCAAGAGGAATTCCGCCACAGACAGATCCTTCACTCGAATTGTGCGACCCAATGGCTCAAAGATCAGGTCTGCATGGATGTTCTGTCCCCTGCGAAGGAGATCCATGCTGAATGAGCGCATCCAGTTGCCATACGGCTTTCCTGGACGGAAGATTGGGTAATCTGCCGGGGCGATATTGATAGGAACTAAGAGATATTTGGAAGTCAAGAACGGCGTAAGGATCTCCCGGATGTTAATAGGCAGAGCAAGCCATTTCCTGTAGATTGTGTCGCCGTTTCGCACGCCGGTCTTCTGCATGGCAACTGCTGCCTTGATATCCACCCGGTCTAACAATTCCTGCATGGCGAATGATAGAAAGCCCTGCAATTTCGTGTCTGTTGTGGAAAGGAAGGCTTTGACTAGAATCTGGTCGAGAATGAACAGCACGAAGTCGGTCGTCTCGTCGGCGTTCTCGAAGTTGTTCAAAATTACCATGGACTTCTGCTCTCGGACTGCTTCTACTCTGTTAGAGTCGAGACATCCCACCAGACCAATACATTGCGTGCAGAGACTAGCGATATCCAGATGCAGAGCACTGTACTTTGATGCACAATCGAGTAAAGCGCGCAATAGCGTCGATACAACGGAGTCTGGCTGCTGACCGATCGCTGACGTCTGGAGCCAAGTGCCTTTGGCTCTGAGGAATGCCGCAAGTTCTGTTAAGGCCTGAAGCACAACACCCGAGTTCTCGTGGGATATACGCTCAGAAAAGATACCAAAGGCAGTTCTTACGGCGATTGGCTGTTGTGACCGCAACTCTTGTAATTGGCTCTCGACGTCGGCGAGCTCAGGGATATACTGCAAGGATGGGATCTTCCAAATATTTTCCGCAACAACCAAGTTGAAATCGTTAAGGAGAATGAAAATTAGATCTCTGGCCATGGATCTCGTCTTGTCGTCAAACAAAGGCCAGTAATGGCTGATGACGAAGAAGTTGGTCTCGAGCAGGACTTCAACATCCTCTGCCTCGAGATAGGTCAGTAACGCAGCCCAACAGGAGAAGGCTGCTTCTCTGAGCTCATCCTGGGCGAGCGCCGATAAAAGACAAGCGGCGATCTTCGGAAGTCAGCATATCGAGGCAGTTCAAGTTACGGGTGAACGCGTTACCTGTGGCCGCGCGATTCGCACATAGTCCTTGCACAGTTTGATCATTTCCTCCATCGCCCGAATACATCGATTTTGCTCCTCCGGCGGCGGACACAAGAGGGGCATGTCGTTGATGACATCCGCAAGCCGAGCCATCAGACCGAGGATGTATGATTGCAGAAATTTGCCGATAAGGTTTCCTTTCTTTGGTCTCGATTCCTTGTTGGCAACCATTATCATCGTGCAAATTGTCGTGAGGGCCTCGGTAATCTGATGAAAAGTCAGCGTTGGCGCAACGAGAACGAGGTGGTGCGACTTACTCGAGCCTTGCGGGCTTCGTCTGCTTCGCCAGCAGCCTTGAAAAGTTCAAGAACAATCATTACAAAATCGCTCTGCAAAATTTCAACCAGGCTCCAGGTCTCTATATGCGACGAGGCCTCAACGAGCCTTGACATGACGAATTGCTCAGTGTTCGGCACGTCTTGCATGAGAAGCAATGCAATGGTGGCGCCAGCGTTGGCGCTGTCAAGGATTGGGACCCAGACGTTTGTTTCGCCCCGGGCTTCAGCAATTTTCTGTATGACTTCCTTTTTCTTCATCAAAACAAGCCAAGGGATGGCATGGCTTTGAACGAGCAAGAGAAACTCGTTCACTGATATTTGCAAAAGCTCAGCAATCGATCGGCTGATCTGTGGCCGTGTTACCATGTCTTTGACGGCAAAGTACGCCAAGTTTCTCCAGAAAGGTTCAAACAACCGGCGTGGTGTTACGTTCCGAGCCGCCGCAAGGTTCAGGATCTGCATCGATGTAAGTCAACTTGGCGTCTTGTGTGGTCTCTGGGCTTACCTCGTTGAAAGCACACGACGAGATCAAACTATTACTGCTGCCGAGATATTCTAGCAATTGGTGAAGGATCAAATTGAGCTCGTCTCCATTCACAGTTCTGAAGGAATATTAGCCTTCCCTCAAATGGCGATATCAGGCTATGTTATTGCGTACCTTCCAAGTTGGCTCCACGTCATGACGCCCGTCTCGTGGAATATCACAGCGTCTTTCTCTGAGGAAGCTTTCAGCAGGCCGAGAGCATTCTTTCGGTTACGACGTACAACACTACTGTCTATCGCAGGTGATGCCGGGGTTTTGAGGAACAGAGCCAACGCTCTCCTGCAAGAATGAATCAGCAATGCACAAGAACAAGGAACTCGATCGTGGATACCCCGAGGCGATGCGCAGATCTCTGATGGAACTATGAAGACTCTGAAGACACCATTGCGCAAGAGCTGATGTTTCAAGGTCGAAAGTCTCGGGATTGTCCGTGTGGTTGATCACGCGCCTCATCGCTATCATCGCAACTACCCTGGGACGTCTAGATTCTTTGAAAGAGTCGAGGGTGATGAGCTTGGTGAAAATTGATTGCGCCTCTTGCTTCGTTTGTATGTCGACCGTTTCTGGCCTTTTGGGGCCCTTGGGATTCCGGTCGCAAGAAGCACATGGTAGTCTTCCGGCTTTGCTTGTGGGAAGCTCGTTCTTCGAGATGGTCATGTCAGCTGCGCAGCAAGTACGCGCTACCAAGTCGATAGCAAGGCATTGCCTCTCTTCGCTAATCTGCGGGTAGTAATTTCTGTAGATATCAGTTTCCGAAATATGCTCAGGAGAACGCCGTGGCTTACAGAAAGTTAAGCTCAAGGCCTCCTATCCCGTCGGCAGCACCCAAGACTTCATTTAACCGCGATATTAGCTCAGACAATCCATTAGGAACTGTCGAGACTTTTCTGCGCTTGACGGAAGGCTCCTCAACCACTTCGGCGTTCTTTTCAGTAAGGCCGAGGCGTTTGACGAGACGTCTCAGCTCAGGGTCGACGAATAGAGCTGAATAGCAATCTGGATCGAGCTCTTTTGGAAGGACTGGCAACGAAGCTTGCTTCAGGACGCGGATAGAGCGCTAGGCACGTAAGTTTAGAGTCCACGATGCTGCGGCAGTCAACTTACTGCGAAATCATTATTATTGAGTTCCGCGAGCGAGGGGACTTCCATACAAAGAAGCTCCAGCGGCAAGACAATTTTGGGCGCTGCTAGTCTACCAATCTCTGGGGCTACCAAGGATGCGTGGGCAATGCGCAAGAGGGCTACGGATAGTACCCTCCTTGCGGTCTGACTGGCGTCATCCGAGCCCGCAATCTCGTCTGGACGCGCTGCCAGCTCGGCACAAAGCAGGGCCAGTGAAGTGTAAGCCTTTTGTGCCAGCAAATTCTTCTTTCCAGTTGATGGGTTTTCAGGGAGGAGGTTGATGGCAATGCTGAGCAAATCAGCTTTTGCGGTTGGCACCACGGCTTGCCACGTGTTTTGCACGGCACGAAGAGAAAGTAAAGAGTCGAGCAGCCAGGGTCTCAGCTCGACGAAATATGATCGAGATAGCAAATTTGAATTTTGAGCAACGGATGGATGCGCAAGTGTTGATATTAAAGCCGCTGCTTGCCGCATGGCTTGGGACACGTGCGGAAGAGAGTACGTAGTCTGTTGTACGAACAGAGAGCCAGGCTTTCCAAGCAGCAGCTCAAGTGTGCCGGCTGTAGGAAGGCTCATGTCTATAACAACATCTGTGCCGGCGACTATGGGCACCAGATCTTGAAGGCGGGATAACAAGCCTAGTAGAATTAGTCGGATTAGAACGATACAACACCACTGCGTGCGACTCACCATTACTCGTTTCCCGCAGATACAATATCATGGACGAGAGCAGAGACCACATTGACCCCGTACGTATGGTCACCAATATCAGAAATTGGAAGAACCCCTCAATTGCCGTTGTAAGGTCGAGGCAGCGAGCGTGGCCAAACAGTCTGAGCACTTTGGGAAAAATCCACACCCAGAGCGGCTCCTCCCCACGAAACACGAATTCTTTTCCATCCGTGGTGCATTCCAAGACGTTCGGTGTCTCCTCGATCGTGACCTTGAGGAAGTTGATGGCTTTGAGGGCCTCGGTGCACAGGTGGTTCTTGTCGGCGAAGACATCTCCGAGCTTGATACCCTCGAGGACGACACGGGCGTATACGTAGATGAGCATGTGGTTGTGCTCTGTTCGATCTGCGGGGGTGCGCAGCAGCTCGGGGCTGTTCTTGACCCTCTCGATGACGGCGAACAGTCTCTTCAGCTCGGCGTTCTCTTCGGATCGTGTGGACTTGGTCGAGGCAGGAAGATTTTGGGCGAGCTGGGCGGCTAGTGTAGATGGAGGCGGCACGTTGGGGGCAGCGCCAGCAGGCTTGCCGATGAGCTGGTCTGCCGGCATGATCTCGTATACATCGTAGGATCGACGGTTCGTTGGAGACGTTCTCGGGGTACGCAGGTCTGCGCAGGACGAGGTCGGCTTGCGCTGGAGGGGCTTGCAGCGCTATTCGCGTTCATCGCGCTGGCGGGGCCAAGCTGCCCGGAGCGTGGTGCACTGTACGCGGGGTCACGTGCCGGACTAATCGATGTTCACCTCATCTTGGCTTACCTCGGCGAAGAACTGGCCCGAGCTTCGTCAGCTTCCCAAGCTGGAAACATCTCCAATTGCAGGTTGGGTTGGTGGAGTGCATCCCGTCACCGTCACGCCTCATGTTGACCGTCCATCCTCACGCTCACCTGAGGGGTTAAACTGATGGCGTCAGCTTCCAAATCGCCCGCTCTCTGCAGGGAACTTTGGTCTCTCTCTCCTCATCAGTTATCTACATGAATTTCGGTTGATTGGCAATCTTGCATTTAGTCCCTGCAGGGTTGTAGACAATCACCTGATTCTAACAATCACGAAGCGATGCCCTTGCGAGTGCAAGGTTTACAAAGTTGTCTTCAATGGCTTCAGTTCTGCCTAGGTTTCTGCGTACCCTACGAATCTCCTGAAATGCTGCCTGTCTTGAATTGGGTTCTTCAAGTTCTCTGAAACCTAACATACTTACTTGGCGAATCGCCAACTCGATTAACACTTTGATCAGTTTGAAGGAGGCAATGGCAGAGGCATTATTGGTCCAAAGCGCGAGCCAACCAAGGCAAAACATCGAGATGCACCCGCCAAAGTCATCGAAGAGCAACAACAGCCAACGGTTAACTTCACCCAAGCAGACAGCCACCCGAGCCGGCACAAGCCAGCCAAATCCTACAAAAGACGCCGAGAACCCAAACCACTCGCCGTCCCGAAATGTCTCCAAAGCAAAGGGCGTTACCGTCATCATCACCCTCGCGGGAGTGAACTTCCTCAACATCATGGGCTCCGGGATTCTCATCGCAGCCCTTCCGCGAATCGCGTCAGACGTCGGGCTCCCCGACGGCCTCTCTCTCTGGCCAGCCGCAGTGTACTCCCTCGCAGCAGGGTGCCTGCTGCTCATTTTCGATGAACGGCATTGGCTGTCCGCTGGGTTACGCTCTTGGTTTGGTGCTGGGTGGAATATTCGCCGATACCATCGGCTGGCGTTGGGGTTACTGCTTGATGGCCCTGATCAACGTCTGTCTTTCGACGGCAGCCAATATGGTCTCTTCCGTCTGTTCACCAGGTATCGGAGAAGAATTGGACTCGTCGTCTTTCCGAGGACATTGACTGGACCGGGCCTCTCATCGTGAGCGTCGCGCTGGGGCTGCTCTTGTATGTCCTGGCCATGACTACCTCGTCGTATACCAAACTAGGCGATGCGTCCAATATCGCGCTACTCGTCATCGCAGTGATTTTGCTGGTCTCTTTCCCCGTTTGGATGAATCTTCAGGTGAAGAAGAATCGCCCGGCGCTGATCCCGAACAGTCTCTGGCGAAACGCCTCCTCCACTTCAATCTGCGTGGGTTTCGGATATTGCAGGTTCACTTGTTTCCATTCACTGACAGGACACAAAGGTGTCCATCTTTCTGAGTTGGGCTGCTCTCAACTCCATTGAGTACTTAATCATGCTGTTGTAAGTATTGAGGAGTGGCCCAGCTGGGACCCCGACGATGTTGACAGGTAGTTACAGTTTCCACGAAGTTCAACACGTTTCAGCTCTCCAGAGCTCCCTCCGATTCTTACCTCACATCGTCGTGGGGACAGCCGTAAACATAGCATGCGCCTGGCTCGTCTCCCGAGTGAAAGTCCAGGGTCTAGGCGGCGTCTCGGCGCTCATCACCATCGCCGCGCCCCTCGTCATGGCAACCGTCGATATCGATGGCTATTTTCTGGTATGTTTCTGAAGCAAATCAAGATGCTGCGATAGCGAAGTGTTTCGGGCTTGGCAGCGTTAAGGGCGCAGCTATCAATGCAGTCGGTCCTTCATGGGAAGGTAAAGAACATCGGCGACGATCCTCTTCCCAAGAATATGGGCGGTCAAAATGGTCTTATGACTGGAGCAATATTCTTATGCTGCAAGGTGTAATATCAATCGGTGACATGGCCCGAATCTCCACATACCTAGGATAACTCTACACCTACCTCACTGTCTACTCCAATCAGATGACGCAGCCATCCTGAGCTCAGACCTCTATTTCGGGGCAGGGTTTACCTTTTCTCAGCAATCCTTCAGACGAGGAAAAAAGTAGTCCGAGCACAGCCAGGCGATGAGTTGTCTCGAAGCCAGCAAATCCAACGGCCAAGCTGAGTCATCGATATCGCCCATCGATATGTCATACTGCATCCATCAAAGGGGTCATAGCCTCAAACTTCGAACCAACCCCTGCTCCAGCCCCGCGAACTCATGTGGCGTTTCTCGGACATTGTCAGAGGAGCCTCCGTACGGATGGCAGGTGCCGGACGTGGCTTGTCAGCTGGGGACTTTGACGACAAAGTCCCCATCAAGCTCGTCAAAACTGGTTGCCAGAGGCCGCGTTTCCTCTTTTTATGGGCACAAGCAGACGGATATCGAACTGCGACGACGATCCTTCACGAACGCACATCTTCCGCCGCCCGTTACCAGGGCGGGAGAAAATTCTCTAGGTGATTATCACTATAGAGATGTCCCGCTACACTACCTTGTTCCTAGAAATACACCCCTCTTGGAGGAGGTGTACAGATCGATCGCCCAGCGGTCTTGCTGCTCTTTGCTCGGGAATTCTTTCGCTGCAGCGCCGATCTGGCGCTTATTTCGCTTTCCTCTGCTGTCGCCTGGCGGGTTGCCAAACCTTAACAAGACAAAATGCTACTGCTGAGGTGAGGTATGACAGGGTGCCTTACCTACACTGCTATGCCCATCGACTACCGGCCGGCAACTGCATCCACCATTTCAGGCCCAACCCGTGAAGAGGACGATCAGTTGGAGAAACATCCCGAGTGCATGGGCAAGTGTTGATGAAAGCCTAGACCTGGCTGTTTGGAGGAGATGGCGCGGGTCTTGTGAGTCGTGTGCTCATGTGCCACATCGGGCGGCGGCCAAGCCACATCCATTTTCATGACCATGTTGTTGCACTTGACTGAGTCGATGTTCCCAGTTCAGGGGGAGCATTCGCTGTGGCAGTCGAGCCTGGAAAATGAGGTGGTGCCTAGGTATTACTTCACAAGTTCGCGCGAGGTTCGTCGTCACCGTCGTCTACCCGAGCAAATCCACTGTTTTATCTGCACGACGGCATCATGCAGTTCCACAGTCGGAGATCATCATGAAGCAGACGGAGGCTCGGCGGATACGTCTTACTGCTTAGTATAGATGCAATAATGTGATACTGCGCTCTGGGAGAGAAGGGAAAGTGAGAGATGATCGGAAACTGGACAGTAGAGAAGCAGGTTTTCCCCCCCCCCTTGGCTTTGGGATTGCCGGTGTAGGGCTGGGCCGGGGGTGATTGATTGTTCGTCATAGTGGATAGGCGGACTAACACGTAGCTCCAGTTAGCAGAGGTGGATGCTGGGCCATTTCGATGCTTCCAGTACTGTTGTGCAAAACACCATGACTTCAGCCTGAGACACAGGACGCCAGGTACGGGTTTTGTCTTGTTCTGGTTTGATATGATGGCCACGCGTACTTCTCGACCGTTTGGGTAGGAATTGTTGATCGGGATGCGAGTCTTGTTGGTTTGGGGGGCCGTGGTTCCCTTTGTCCTTGCGGATACTGCGTGCCTTATTACACTCTATGCTCACCAGAACTCTCGTGCGCCTTGGTGTCTTCGGTTGGAAGAGTTGAGGAAGTGGTGGGGTACTTCAGGTACCTTGAGGTACCGCAGAGGCGGGGAATCCGTGTGTTCCCGGCGCACAGCACCTCGTCCTGCCGTCGTCTCATCACATTCTCGCATGCTGTCGACGTGGTATCTGAGGGTGATGCTGCAGGTAGGAATGGCCATCGCAGAGTCCCAACGTTCCTCCTCAACTCTACCTGTGTTGTTGAAGCCAACTACCTAAGCACCTACGGTAATGGACCTTACAAACCCCCCAAGCTTAGAAGCTCCAGTGTTCCAGAATCCAGATGGCTGGCGGATGGATTGACCCGAGGTACAACCGGTGCAACCCCCGCCATCGCTTCTGGAACTTGGAAGGTTGGGAGATACGTACTTCCTCACGGATAGAACACACGGTGACATAGGTACGTATCTGAGATCCACATAAATGGGCGCCGGTGTTTCCCCGCCAAGACCCCCAAAAGCACTTCGACTGGATGAGAAGCAACGCCGCAGTGAACAAGAAACAACAACAACAAAAAAAATGGCCTTAGACATCATCGGCCACGACTAGTATACGACCTGACCTGACCGCTGTTATTCTCATGCACCAGCCAGCAATCAGCAATGCGCCCTTCCATCGCATGGACTGACTACCGTACACTATGAACATGTGCAACCATGCGCAACGAACCGATCTCAAAGGCTAAACCTTGATTCAGTACCTATTTGCCTCATGAGAGACATGACGGGCTGAGGTGTTTTTGGCATGTCGGGGGCTTCGGGCGGCGTCGGTGGAGAACTGACGGCTAGACGGCGCTGGACTCTCTTAGCGGCCCTGGGGGGGCTGTGCTGCCGCGGCTGCTCTGCCAATAATGCCGCTATGTCAGTGCCGTCATATGTCACGTCAACTCGACGAGACGAACATGGAAATGGTTTGTTTGGAACCTAAACCATCTTTAGGTATTCACCCAAGAGTGATTGGAATCATCAAAGTAGGTCCCTGCTCTCTTCTGGTTAACTCAGATGCGCCTCCCTCAAACCCTCCACCTCCACCTCATCCTCGGAATATGCTCCAGCCATGTTTCCCCTCCGCTGGTTGCCTCCCCCGTGGAAACTCGGTCCTTTCCTGGATGTGGTCTTGGGCCGGCCAAGCCATGCATCGTACCTGTCGTTCACTCCCACATTGGCTCTCCAGAGCGGAATCCTAATCCCAAATCCTGTCCACAACGAACAGCCCGCTCCATTCTCTTTCTTTGGTCCATGATCCATCCATCGGATCCTTACCTCCACTCTATTCACGCCCCCCGGAATCCATAATGGAGGGCGCGCTGACCATGCCTACTATGGTGGTACCTAGGCACTGCGCAGACTGACAGATGCCCCCATCGTCGTCAGCCAACGCTGGGCACCGGCACGATTGCGCCAGGAACACGACGCCCTCGGGTGCCACTTCCTGTCGTCCATTCGGCCTCTCCATCCCCGGGAAACCCACATCCCCATGCTGATTGCTGATGCTATTGCAGATTTCGGTGCTGCGTCCCGTCTGCAGTGTTTCGTACTGATGCCTCTTTCTTTTATCCTCAGCGCCAGAGGCAAGCCTCTCTTGTCGTTGTTGACCATCAACGACCTTGACGTTCGAAAGTTGTCGGTCCGACTACGTCTTGTGTTGCTCATCTGGCTGGCAAGCAGCCTCGTCTTTCATCTGCATCTATACTTCTTCTTCGACCTACCTATCCTGATCTAGTACCTTATAAGGGGACCGACCAGCTACGCCCAATCTGCATGCCATCCGCTTTCTTATTCTATTTCCCGCTTTCACTGCCTCGACCCCTCGACCCCTCACCCCTCCATCTCCCTCTGCTTCTCGCAGAGGAAAGCTGTACATCTGACCTGCATCCTCCTGCCCTGCCAAACCACCACACAATCATCCAGACCACAGCGGCCCAGCACCCTACTTCCGTCTGGGCTTCTTTTTCTATTGTTGGACGGCCGTTCTTCTCTGGTCCCTTCTTTCTCACGTGTCCCGCACCACCCTTAGTCTCACACAAAGTTCCATCTCGCCTCGAGAACTACGGCCAGATACATACGAGAGGCTCACAGCTACTGCTGCGCCAAGACACAAGCTTCCACCTGTACACCGCACCCCCTCCCTCCCACGCACACCTCCCACCAAGGGCACCCACTCTTCGGGCAGAGGCATCCCAGTTCCCGCCGGCTCGGACTGAAAGCTGCAGCCATCTTCTGGGCTGCTTTATCCGTCCGCCGCGTCCACTTCGTCTTGTGTTTGCTTCGAGCGTGACCGACTTCTTATTCCTCTCCCCTAACCTCCTCGTCCTGGATCTCGGGAGAGCACTCATATGCGTTATTTGCGTCCCTACACATTCATCTCTCAACCTGCTCTCAACCCTCGCCTCTCAGGGCCACGGCACAGAACCTAAAAATCAGACCGCCTGGCGTCCTCGACTCGATCGGCGCATTGCTCCATTGTTCTTGACGGGCCAGAGTCTCTGCTTGCTCGGAACCAGATGATCGCTTTCTTCTCTTCCACCTCTCGCATCCTTCCTTCGACGGGCTACACTTGAAAGAACCCCGCTCTGAAGCCAACTCGCACCTACTTCCACCGAGAATCACGAAAAACCAACATGGCCGCCGCTGTGACCGAACACCCGCGATTCTTCCCTACGCGCACCGACGCGCTGACCGTAGAGGATTTTGAAACAGCGTCGATCCGATCCGCCGCACCGTCTTATTGTGAGTTAGAACTTCATCATGAGGTCGCGTGTGGAACACTGGGCGCTTCTGCACTGGTGCACCCGGTGCTTCACAAACTCAGCCTCACCAGCAATTTCTCTCCTACCGCGACAAGCCATTGGATTGAAAAGACAAGCTGACGACAGTGCCCAAACAAAAAAGTCTCAGACGCACCTTCATACCACTCCACGGCACCCAACCCCGAGCCGATTCCCGCGTACTCACCCCCGGCCAACAACGCCGCCGCCAACAGAAACGGCTCCACCCAGTACCCGACCTCACTGCTACCCGCCGCACCGGCCCCGACCCGCTCCGGCAATGCGACGCCTCAGCCCCGCTCCGGCCTTCCCCCAATTCCCCCGGCTGCCCCCGTGACGCCTCAGCTCGACCACTTCCGAATTCCCACCTGGTCAACCGTGCAGTCCAACCCGACCCTCAACAACGTTGCTCGCCGCCGTGTGAACCAGAACAGCCCCGACCCCGTGGCGCATTTGCGGAGGTTCATGTCGGAGCGCCTGGCGGAAGAGGAGGCTGCGCAACGTGCGCGAGAGTTTCGACCACTCGAGGACCCGCATCTTGTCGGCGAAGAAGCCGCGTCGAGAGCTAGGCAGGAAAGACTAGCCAGAGAATCCGGGGAGGATATTCTTTGGGACGAGGACCGGCGCTGGAATACGTTCCTTGGTATGTAGCCGCCCTTGGCTCTTTTCAACGCAACATCACTGACTCGAGTATGCAGCGCAAATGCAAACCTGGGAGGGCCGCGAACGCAGCCCCTGGCGGAACATTCGCCAAACCGAGCTGCCGTCGCAGCGAAAGAAGCTGACGAGGCGCTTGGCAGGACGTCTTTGGTAGATGAGATGTTTTCTCTCACGATTTCTGACGCGCATGTGAAATGACTGCGAAAACGAGAGTTCGCCATGCATTGGGATTGGAGTACGGGTACCTTGATGTTTCATCCCCCTTTTTACGTTCACCCATCGGCGTCTTAGATAGAGCATTTGAGAGCCGACGAGTCACGATTCCTCCTGCTGTAGGAGATGATTTCCATCTGGGGTTATTTGGGATAAGGGGCATGGCAATTTTTTGTGTCTTTGTGCAAGGGGGACTTTCAACACTTTGGCCGCCTAGTCATTGACTAGATGCATGTGAGTGAGGCCATGTCACTCGGTCCGATTCGTCGTATCAACATAGGGATCACGGGACCTTCCAGGTTTTTTTTGAATTGGGTTTAGGGAAATCAAATTGAACAAATCGCATGAACCTTGTTCTGCACTTGGTGCGATGTTCTCTGCGAAGCAGAGCTGCTGTGCCTAAGCGTTTTCTGGAGCCTGTCGATGTGATTGCGGGCCATCGGCAACCGGGCGTATTTGACATGTCGTGGGATTCTGTTCGAGCTTGCCCGGGGTCATGAAGCAGGCGATATGGACGTCTCAGACGATATTCTGGGGAAAACTTGAAAGGCCCAGACCACGAACTCCCGCTCTCGAAGAGATGGTCTGGGCAGTTGACAGAGAACACCCAGAGAACTCGACATTAGTTTCGGGAGAGCAGTAAACATGGGTAGGGGGCGATAAGTATGTACACATCAGGAGTTCAGAGATGGCATTTTCCTATGTCAGCAATGGGTGTAGTTGTATCAACTGTCGTCCTGTACCCTCCCCTCCCACGTCTTTCCAGAGGTCGCGAGAAGCCCTCAGCACTACGGGCTTCATGTCTTAAGGCCAGTTAACGTACACAGATGCCATGCTCCTATACAGAGCCCAGTGGCGTCTCGACTGAGCCCCACACCTGAGAACTTGACTCTTCCAGTTTGCGACTCGGGGGCTCCATTTTCGAGGCTTTGAAAGTGTCGAGTTGTTCGCAGAGGGCATCCAAAACCCTCACAAGTCCGTCGACGTGTTGACGCACAAGCCTCGGTTCCCTTCTGCTGTGGACACGGTCGGATCTGCAGTCAACCATCCAGAGGCTCTACCGTTTCCGCACACAATGCGGTTGTGTTAGTCACGACACGTCTGTCCAACTAGGATACATTCGCTGTTTGGGTTCAGTCTCGTCTGGTAGAGAGTCGTTTATCTATGAAGTTCCGAAACGTCGGATGATCGACCTAGCCCAAGACTCTCGTTGCCGACGGCTAGGGTTTTCACCCCCTGAACACGTTACTGACACAACGGTGAACATGTTGAGTCTCGGTCCGCAGATGCATGACTGGCGGGGCCGAGAGGCTTGATTGGTCCATCACATTTGACCCCTTATGTGACGAAGCTGTGTAATACAGGACGTTGTCGTTGATTGCCGCGCAAACTTTGCGATCAATGAAGAATTGAGTAAGGTGTTACCGTACCTTGTCTCTATTTCTACGTACCTTACTATGCCGACTACGCTACGCAGCGTATTGCTAATGCCTTGGTTCGGTCCTTGCCCAATCCCGAGCGGCCGCTTCCGGTGTTGGAGACTAAGACTTCGGGGACCTACAGAGTTCGGGTTCCAGACCGAAAATGTTGAAGGCCAGCATCTAGAGAGGGATTATCGTTCTTCGAAATGCGGGTTTATTGTTGGTGTGTTGAAACCTGTGTAGATCGGAGACTCGACCGAGGCCACGACCCCGGTTTAGTGTTGGTTCTCGCAAGAGCTCAATCGCCGTGTCAGTTCGCCAACAATCTGTCCTCGAAGGATTTATTTTTTTGGCCGTAACGGTCGGCTTCCTTGGCCTTGTTCTTTGCCGTCCATGAAACGTGGGATTTTTCGGATAAGCTTAGCATTTACTCACTTGACCCGCGAATCACGACGGCCCACTCAACTTCTCATTTGCTCTGGGATCCGACAATAACCTCAGCGTATAGCTCGCGGCAAGAGATGGTATTCTTTAGGTACATGGGATACGAAGGAAGCACTTGACCGTCATCCTGGTCTGCTCCTTGTGGGAGAGGGCCCCCCGGAATGAGTGCTCTTAGAGAGACGGTAAAGCTCAAGTTTCGTAAAGGCTTGTTGCAATTGATTGCCACGGCATAGTCTATATCGGCCGAGGCAAACTGCTGAACCAAGGATACACTACCAAGACTGCATTTCATGGACCATGATGGTCATATTGGGATCATTTGAAAGACCCTCGGCTGGTGTTGTGACGGAATAGATGCCGTGCAGAAGTTCCAAACAGCGTCTTGTGATCTGGCAATCGAGCTGTGTGGAACCTTGGAACCAGAAAGTCATCCCAGCTGCCACAGTCAACTACGCTGGCCTCAAGCAATACCCCATTTTAAAGGCCGAGTTTTCTACTTAGGGAAGGTGGTCGGATTCGGTGTGTATTTCGTACTTCTTTATCAGCAACCCCGTCTGCGGAGGCGGGCTCTGATGCCGAGCGACAACTTCTAGACTAGTCGAGACAACGAAGAAACAACAAGCGATTGTTCTCATCGTCGCCTGCATCCAACCCCTGTGATTCCCTCCCAGTCGCCGCATTGGCTCCTCAAAGCTCCACTTCGTTCTCTAAAAGGAGTTAAAGATGCCATGGCGGTCATGCACGTTGACTTCCGTTGGTTCTTCCTCCCCTGTCGAAGAAGAGGGGGTCGCTTTTCGGATTGTTTGCCTGCTACAAAAAGAATCGAAGTGCCCCTCCTCAACCCGTTCTTTTGCGCTCTGTCTATTTCGTTTGACTTCGAACGGCCAGGCATACATTTGACCGAGAATTTGATGCGGAAGAACCGAGACTTCGCGAACAAAGTGACCAGCAAAGAAAGATGGCTGCGGCGGCTGACCACGAGGTGCAGATTGCTGCCGACGACGTTGTAGGTACAGCCTTTTCGGCTCCCTAGGACCTACTGACCGTACTTTTAGGCGTTTGATGACGGTTTCTCGGAAACTGGAGTGAGTAAAAACCGTGCTCTTCATTGATGCCCGTCGCATACTTTCTGAGGGCCACCGTTGCTCATGCCTTGCCATTCAGAGTCTCGTTTCCTCGACCACCAGCATAAGTAGCTCTCTACTCTCGTATCGAATTGAAAACGGAAGGACCTACCATAGTTACAAGGAAGGAAGTAAGTATTACAGCCTGTAGGAATATCCGTTTCTTTGAAAATCGGACTAACCAAGGCAGAGTACCTAGCGCCAAACGATGCAAGAGAAGAAGACAGACTAGGTACGCTCTTCGCATCACAGCCATAGAACTTCACTCACTTTAACCATCATTCGACATCAGACCAACAGCATGAAATATGGATCTACACGCTTGGCGGCAGGTTGGGCATAGCTCCGCCTTGCAGCCCGGACGTCAAAGTCGATCGCGTCCTCGACGTAGGTACTGGCACCGGTATCTGGGCGGCCGATTTCGGTGACTTGCATCCCGAAGCCGATGTAAGCCACCACCCGGTGAATTTCGCACAAGATCTTGACCGAGCTGATTCTGAATCTACTTTGTGTTCGACAGGTTCTTGGCATGGATCTCTCTGCGCCGCAGGCGGGCTTGTGAGATCGGCCTTCTCCCCCACCATCATCCGGTATCCTACTGACGTGGAAAACATCTCAGCGCTCCTTCGAATGTCAGATATGAGATTGACGATCTTGAGGAGCCCTGGACTTACCCGCGCCCGTTTGACTACATTCACCACCGGATGATGAATTCGTGCATCAACGACTGGACAGAATACCTCACCAAATGCTACGAGTACGTTCTCGATCCTTGGAAGTCTTCATACACTCTGTAGATTAATCGCGCAACAAAAAAAATAGCAATCTGAAGCCGGGCGGTTACCTCGAAGTCCAAGAGGGCGAGATCTATCCTAGATCTGATGACGACACCGTTCCTGCGGACTGCGCCCTGGTCAAGTGGGCTAACATGCTGCAAGAGGGTGCGGAGAAGGCCGGCCGCAAGTGGATGGATATAGCCTCTCTCAAGGATATCATGCTTGAGATTGGCTTCGTTGACGTTGAGCTGAGCTTCCATAAGTGGCCCACCAACGGTTGGCCCAAGCACGAGTACTACCGGACCCTTGGCTTGTACAACCACGAAAACGTGTACAACGCCTGCGAGGCCATGAGCATGGCGGTCTTCACCCGCGTTCTCGGATGGTCACCGAACGAGGTCAACGTGTTCCTAATCGATGTTCGCAAGGACCTGAGGAACAGGAACTACCACGCCTACTTCCGATGGTGAGTTTGCCCCTTGCTGGTCTCGGTTTTCAACAGCGTTGCTAAAGATGTCTCAAAGTCCCGTCATCGTTGGACGCAAGCCGGAATCGAAGCCTACTGCCGAGACGTCAGCTTAATTTGGCTGGCTTCTTCGTAGCTCTCGCGTGGCAGAAGTGGGTTCTGAGGGCTGGCTAAGGGGCAATCTAGCGCGGTTTGATCGCGGAGTCTATCCTGCGTCTTGTTCTACGTCCAGGTATCGGCGATGGCGCCCTTGATTTTCGGTGTCTAGAAGAAACTGAAGTGATTTGTTCAGATCATGTTGACAGAAAACATCATGGTTGTACAATTGGTTTTCCGATAAGTCAGGGCGAATGCCATGGCTAGCAGAACAGTATGACGTGGACTCACCGCTATGCTCTGTTCTAATTCACGTTGAAATATGCGTGCTAGGCTTCTGTGGAAGAATTCATTCCACCTTCGCTTTTGTAAAAAAAAAGAGCCTACGAGATTCCGGGACGGATGCTGATCTTAGCTCACTTTCACGCGGACGTACCCCATTCTACGCAATGATTATCCATGGAGATGCTGTATGAAAATGGTCTGCTCCAAGTATTCTGTGAACATGATTTTTAGAGCCGACAAGCCATCAAAAACGATGTCAACGGTTGCCTCCTCGGAGGTTCGGATTACTATCGCTGCTCGCCTGAATGAAGACGATCTTTCCATTTTCCAATACCGTTGTTCTTCGTCAATTTCGCGTTATTCAGTCTGCGATTATAAGTCTCGTGCTCGTTTCGACCTAGTGGGTGAACTCAGGGCGGAGCTGGATATACCGACATCGTGAGGATCGCGGTAGCCCGTTTGATCCAACGAGCACATCACACCACGAGAATGGACTTTATGCAATCCGCGACATTCAATGAGTTAGTTTAAATAAGACAAAAACCATCTCGCATGGGGATCTCTCTTTGCTCATGGGCATAAATGCCTTGTGCGTTGTTGTAGCGCCAACGTCCTTCCCCCGGTTCATCTATTCATAGAAGGAGGCAAGCAATATCCGCAGAACTTGAAGGTTAGAGTAAACCGCAAAAATTCTGCGATATTCGCAGGCGAAAAATAGTTACCTAACTACGAGAGCGTGGTGTTGTCGGCGGTAAGGCTGGAGTCTCATGGCCGTTACCCTAGGTATAACCATCCGTCATCAAAGCCCACCATTCTCTTCGTTTGAAGGTATTACGAGTCTTCTGAATTTCTGACTGACACGAGACGAAAATGGATTGATTCATTGAAGGGTATCTCTGAGACACTGGCTCAAAATGCCAGCTTCCATGTCGTGGCCGCCGACTCGTGTTATTGAGAGGCACGTTGCGGCGCTGTCATCCTTCTTCTATTGCGCCAAGAGAGTATTCGTCCGCAAGGATACCAAGCAAGAGACTGGGAGAACTGTGAGGTTGGAGATTCGCAAACCCTTGCTTCGGAAGTGACCGGACACGCCGGCCAGCCCAGCCCAACTTCTAGATCTTCGTAACCTGGCCGCACCTATGACCTCGGCTGTGTCCCCGGCCTATGACCATTGGTGTTGGTGGTTATTGTTCCGCGTTTTGCCAACGACCGGAAGTCGTACCTTTTATCGTTGGTAGAACACGGAACCAGTTGGGGGCTCTTCATGCAAGTCTCGATGGAAAACAGGAGGAGAAGGACATGTAGACGGGGGAAACTAGCCACGATCAAACGTGGCTCGAGTCATACTTTCGAGGGCTATGATGTGTGCCCCCGTGATTACAAGACGTGTTGTCCGCCATCCTCTGCCGAATATTCTCGGGCTGAAACAAAACAAGCAAAGATCATGGCCTGTGTTTGCAATAACTCGCTCAGCGCTCTGGACCATCCAAAATTCAATCTTGACATCGTATCGGCCGTTGGCCGACAGTACAACATATGGCATTGGGCTGTTCCACTGACATCATGCCCAGCTACTCGTGAAGCGGCATCGGCCTCACAGCAGTGAGAATGACGCCTTATGCCATATCTATCACGGCGTCCGGTTTCGTTGTCCTCGCTCGGTGGTAACAGCAGCAGCGTGCTGCGCAATCCACCTATCGAACCCCCCATTTTCTGGAGAGGTGAGCCGGGAACCCATAGCTACTTGGGTGATGCGTCGTGTCGTTGGCACCTTTCGCCGTTGGACACCTTGGGATCAGAGGTGACCTGGTGCTGAACGAACACTCGGACTGCCAATAACCCCAATCGGACGAGTAATATAACAGAAACACAAAGACATTGACTTGCTTCTACAGATCAGCTCCAATATCGTTACCTTCCCCCTATGAGATGGGCCATAATATGATGGTCTGAGAGTCTCGGTACGGTCACACACTTCTCGCGGTCCTCAAGAGCTACCCCGTTGCGACTCCCCTCGAATGGAGAGAGGATAGGCCTGAAGTATGTTGGCGGCGAGTGGGAGTGGAGGGCATCGCACGTCATGGCTTATAGTGGATGGTCCTCAACGGCTAACAGCGAGGAACAAAACCAAACGGTAATCTCCAGATCATCAAATGCTCTCAACCTCGCAGGGTACTGATGTGTCTATACGAACGTGATATTGTGACTTGGCTATGTATTTGACGTTTAATAAAAGGAATGAGCAAGAATCCCAGTCAACTCACCCTCGGCGCAGGCAATCGTGATCACACACCAGCTTCTTTGTAAGAATAATGTCGTTCAACTGACTCCTTCGGCTCCCATTCGACCTCCGAGTACCCACATGAAGATGCGAAGTATGACTCTTGTCTCGTCGAGGAAGAAGCGGTAGGTTTTCGCGGCTACATCACATGAAGCGACATGAACTGGAGTATGGTTTCAAAAAGATTTCAAAAATACTGAACCCGGAGCCTTATCATACCTTTCATCCCCTCCCGGAGCTTCTCTAAGGTACCTTACACAGCCCTCCACACATAAAATCTACATGAGGGGTTCCTGATTAAACGCCGTGCCATATGCAGCTTTGGTTTGGAGAAGACCGCCTTGGCGACATTTCTTTTGATGTTACTCTTCGAACGAGCGTGCCGGCGGTTTCCCTCGCTTAATGTACAGTAGTGATACGTTGTTGAAAGGTGTGGCTAAACCATCGTTCCGATTTCGCCGTTTCGGTTTAGTGGAGTAGGAGATAGGAGTTTAGCCCTTGGACTTGGTGTTGAGGATCAGAGCGACAATGAGACTGTACAAAGATGTCAGTTTTCATTGTCAGGAGATGGGGCATGCTTTGCACAACGTACCCGTAAAGACCCAAAACTTCGCCGAAAATGAGAATCAGAACCATGCCGACGAAGACACGGGATTGCTCCATGTACGAGCGCACGCCCTTGTCACCGACGATACCGATCGTGTAGCCGGCCGCGAGTCCGGTAAAGCCGACAGAAACACCGCAAGCAAGGTGCATGAAGCCACTGTCGACTCAGTCAGTGGATGTTCTCGAATTGCACGCCGGATCGACTCGTAGCGCGCGATGTGTAGATCAGAACTGACTTGAACAAGCTATATTCGCTTCCAGTACCAGGGGGTGACAGGTCTTGGGCGATGAGGACAGAGATGACGAGGGAGTAGACAGCAATGATACCGGACATGACGACGGGGATCAGACACTGCGCACAACGTTAGACGAAGCCTTCCTGCTAGGAGACGGTTTGCCATGCCTTCATGATCAGATCAGGTCTGAACGTTCCCACACCAGCGATACCGATACCCGACTTCGCGGTACCATATGCGGCGCCGATGCCTATATTGGATCCTGTTTAGCATGTCGCTTTCGTTCGTTGCGACGAAAAAGTATTCGGATCAGGTCGGAAGGGATCGATTGAACATACATCCGAAGACCATGGCGGCCGCGATTCCGGCCTGGATATGGGACATGCGTCAGCAGAGTGTACTTCATCGATGACATAGCTTGATAGCTTGGCTCCTGACCAGGCCAGCGATGCTTCGACGGGGTAGTTGGAGCTTACCATTCCGATGAACGGCGCGAACTTCGGGGCGAGAGCGGAGTCTTCAGCCATGTTGGGAAACTGTGTAGGGCGGTCTCGATATGCGGGATTGGTGTTGATGAACGACGGAGGGGGAGGGATGTATGGCGTGTCGAGGATCCCGCGATGTATGGCTGTCTGCGCTACCTGGATCCAGGACCTGGGAGCTTGGTGACGGCGACGAGACCTGACCCAATCAGGACCGCAAGGTGTACGGCTGCGAAACGCGTGACACGGCAGAACACCGGCCCGATATCAGCCTCATCTGCTGATATAATCCTCGAAGAGTCGGGTGGAGGTGGCTGGAGCGTCGATGATTCAAGTTCCGAAGCGGATCCCCTGCACATGCGCGGCGCAGCACCGCAGACGCCTGCCAACGGCCCGTGCTGGTGATATCCTTATCGGGCACGCCGCTTTATCGCGGTCAACCACAGTCAGTTCGAGGAGTGGAATCCCTGGGTCTCTGCCAACTTTCGTCTCCCTCCCCTTGGACGCCAACGCAAGCAAGCCCCGATGCAAGGCAGGTGTAAGGTATCTCATGCTTGGGTTTCCTCTAAGAATTACCTCAGAAAATGGAGGGGACGGGACGTGCCTTGCGTGATGAAAGGCAATTTTACCCTTCGCCGCACGCGCCCGTTGCCCACGGGGAAGTGGCTCACCTGGTTGGCCGCACGTTAACGGTCGACGCAGGCCTCGAACCTGATGCCCCTTTCCTCCGATGCCATACCCGATACAACGAGTTCCTTTTCGATTTGCTTTGGCTTCCATCTTGAGGCAACGCAGCATCAAACAAGCCGTAGCCTCGAATCATTATGGGGCAGTCAGTCGTGCCGTACATGAGTAGCTCCATTTCTTCCGGCAGTCACCCGCCCATCTCACGTAGGACAGTCTCAGCCTAGTGTCTGGCTCCCAGCAAGAACATGACTGGTCTGCGGTTTATTAGTCTGATGTTCTTATCCGTAGATACTCTACGCAACTGATCCAAACGACGCCTTCATTGTCCAGGACATCTGCTGGGCCAAGATTAGAGTCCTAGGGACCTCTAGAGATGACGGTAAAGGACAGACCAGCCAAGACCCAATCGACTCCGTGGTCTAGCGCCCCAGTGGATCGTCAAACTTGCACATTTTGGGATCCACCATCTTCTTTCTCTCTTCTTGACATGTTCCGTGCCACCAGCCGCTTGTGCCGTACAGTACGGTCTGTCTGTTATGTCCCCTGACATGCATGACCTTTCTCTCTTTCGACTGGGCCCTTTTCACGAATACCTCTAGTACCTTTATATCACCTTAGCTATGAAGGACTTGTTAGGCATGTAATAAGATGGATAGCCTACCTTATGTAGCCAAAGATAGTATCGCGCCAGGGAGATGGGGCAAAGAGGGAGGGTGGTACTACGAGGAAGGAAGTGTACTGCAAGCCGCAGACCTGCCAAACTGCAAATGGAACTGCACACTGCAGGCCCTGCTGCACTTTCACTGTACACGACACGCGGAACCAGAAGAAACGGCCGATTCCCGTCTCGTCTCGTCTCTGATGGTTCAATCCCGGCAACAACAAATCTATTCCCAGCTTTGCACGCCCTGGCCCGACCATTCTAGCCCAATGTCAATGACTTTAGCAGCAGCGACTCTTGCCAGCCAACACCACCAACAACTCTCCTACCTAGCCAAATTGCCAAACTTTCTGCCACTGCCACTGCCATTCACTGGCAATACCTAATTACCTACCTACCTACTACTTGCCTACCTGCCTACCTTACTACCATCGTCACCAAACCACAACCACCACCGACCCGACCCTCCTTCGCCTTCTACCACAACATTTCGTCCCCTTTGGCTCACATTCTACTCGGCATCGCTACTGCTGCTGCACCCGCGCTGCTCGACCCCCGCCCTCGACGCTCCTTTTTGCAGCTCCTCAATCTCGTCGTGTTCCCTCATCCAATTCTGCCCGGGCCAGGGCCCTGTGTCAAATCAGAGGCCCATAAACTCACCCGGCTCATCCTGGAAAGGAGACGGGGAATAGAACGAAGGGGAAACGAAAAGCAACACCAAAAAAAAACCCTCTGAAGACGCCGCGCCCACCGCCCTATCGACCGCACGAACGCCGTCGGCGCCATCGACTTTGCAATCGCCAATTCCGCCCTGCACACGACTTTCGGCGGTCCTGTGTCTCCTCACCATAGTCGGCGCTCGTTGAGGCCTCGCGTTGTTAGTACACCTCTCCTTCGATTCCTGTACCACATTTTTCTCCACCTTGGCATAACTCGCCATCTCCCCTTAATAATTAACCGCCCAACGACAACGACCAGATGCTGAGAAGAATATCCGTTACAAAGGCCAGCGAGATCGATCCATATCACCATGGCCGAATACCACGGCGACCCGCGAGGTCACTCGAATAACTACCAACGCGAAGCCGCCTTCTCCAACATTTTCGGCTCCAATCCCCCGCCGGGACGCTCCCAAACCATGACCTCCTCGTCGATGCCTCCTCAGATGATGCCACATCAGGGTAGAACGCAGACAATGTCCTCATCGTCCATGTCGAGCGTGCAACGACAACCCCCGCCAAGACAACCTCCAGGCGGCTACATGGATCGCGATCCGGGCTCTCCGAGAGGGGCTCAGATGCAGCCGAATGGATATCCGGGGCAGCGTTCGGCGTCGGGCGGTTATCAAGTGCCTAATCCTCAAGCACAATATATGCCGCAACAGCAAGCTCGTCGACCGTACCCTACCCCCCCGGGTCCCATTCCCCAACGCGGCGATATGAGGGGACCGCCGTCTCAAGGCCAGTACGGACCAAGGAACCCGGCACAGAGGTTCTATCAAGGAGGAGGACCAGGACCGGCGCTGAATAACGATCCCTACCGCTCACAGTCTCTTGCCTCCGCCCCGAGACCGAACATGTACCAACCGCCTCCCGGCAGCTACGGATCGCAGCCGAATCACCAGGCCCCAGCCAATGCCTTCCGTCACCCCGGGTACAACCCGAGCTCGGCCCGAACCACGGCGCATGGACGAGTCGTCCCAGAACGCCAAGATGATCGAGCCATGTCGATGACCGGATATCCACCCCAGGATCGCGACTTGCACCAATTTCAACAGAACTCTCACCAGACAATGAGCGGGCGGGTGATCCCGAACAGGAGAGCGCCAGCGGAACTGCCCACTACAAATGGCAGCTTCGGAGGAGGCTACACACCAGCGCCGGGTTCCCAGACAAGGACGGCGAGCATGGCTTCCTCGAATGGAGACCCTGGCGCTCAGAGGACCATGTCCATGGCATCTACCGTCGCACCTACGATAACACCCTCAGACTCTGATACCACGACGCTGGCTCACAGGCCTTCTATGAGCAAGTCTATTGATGGCGAGCGGCCACCGACAGCCAAGATTCGGCCTCCCTTGGTGTATCCCGCATTGCTCTCAAGAGTAGCAGAGTGTTTCCGACAGAAGATCATCACCGGCGACAGAACGAAGAACGAGCTCACGTATAAGAATGCGTTTAGCGGTGCCGAGGCGGTGGACGTGTTGTCATATATTATCAGAACGACCGACCGAAACTTGGCCTTGCTGCTGGGGAGAGCGCTCGATGCCCAGAGATTCTTCCATGACGTTACTTATGACCACCGGTTGCGCGACTCCACATCCGAAATGTACCAATTCCGAGAAACCCTGATGGACGAGCCCGAAGAGAACCCCGTCAATGGTGTTTTCGTCCTTCTTTCCGAATGTTACTCGCCCACTTGCACGAGAGACCAGCTCTGCTACTCCATTGCCTGCCCCCGCAGGCTGGAGCAAGTATCTCGGTTGAACCTGAAGATCCAGCCCGGTTTGAAGAAAGAAGCTGAGGCCGCCACGACCGAGGACGATATCGACCAGACCGACGAGCAAAAGCTGTGGATCAACTCGGTGCCGAAAGAAATTGCTGAGAGCGTCGGTGATAGGGAGAAGAAAAGGCAGGAAGTCATTTCCGAAATCTGCTACACCGAGAGAGACTTTGTCAAGGACTTGGAATATCTTCGCGACTTTTGGATTCTTCCCTTGCGTTCCAAAGCCTCTCCTATCCCTGCAAACAAGCGGGAGAAGGTCGTCAAGGCCATTTTCAGCAACATTGTCGATCACCCGAGTCTTCACAGTGTAAGTTCGCGGTTTGCCAAGTCTCTGACTGAGCGGCAACAGAAGAGTCCGGTGGTCGGTAATATCGGCGATATTTTCATGGAATGGGTTCCCCAATTCGAGCCGTTCATCTGTTATGGCTCCAAACAGCTTGAGGCCAAATTCGAATTCGAGAATGAGCGATCATCAAACCCGTATTTTGCCAAGTTTGTGGACGAGATCGAACGGAGGAAAGAATCGCGAAAGCTGGAGCTCAACGGTTATCTCACCAAGCCTACGACGCGTTTGGCTCGTTACCCGCTACTGCTAGAGAACGTGCTGAAGTACACAGAGGACGGTAATTCGGACAAGGACGACATCCCGAAGGTGCTGAAAGTGATCCGCGACCTCCTCAGCAGAGTCAACGCCGAGTCAGGAAAGGCTGAGAATAGGTTCAATCTGAGGAGACTGCACGAGCAGCTGCGCTTCCGACCTAACGAGAGAGTAGACCTGAGATTGACAGAGGAGGGCCGAGAATTGGTGTTCAAGAGTCAGTTGAAGAAGACACCGCAAGACGCGTCTGAGATTACGGCTTTCTTGTTCGACCACGCAGTCCTGCTGGTTCGAATCAAGCAGGCTGGCAAGGGCGAGGAGATCAAGGCGTACCGAAGGGTGAGCATTGTCGTCTCGTATTGTAATTGAAGCTAATCTGGTTCAGCCCATCCCTCTGGAACTTCTCTCAATTAGGGAAATGGAGGAGGTTATCCCTGGATCTGGTGGCATGAAGCGATCATCTTCCAGCTTGCTACCAGCACTAAGGGCGAACACGAACGACAACAAGAAGGGTGAAGGCTGGCCAATCACATTTAGGCACTTGGGTAAGGCCGGGTATGAGCTCACGTTGTATGCCTCAAACCAAGCTGCACGCAAGAAGTGGCTTGAGTTCATCGACAATGCTCAACAACGCTTGAGGGCCCGCGCCGACTTTTTCAACACAAGCGTTATCTCCGCCGGCTTCTTCGTCGGCACCAACCAGGTCAATTGTGTCATGCCGTATGACGGTGGCCGGAAGCTGTTGTACGGCACCGACAACGGTATCTACCTGTCTGATCGCAAGATGAAGGAAGCGATGCCGAAGCGCGTCATCGAAACGACCAGCGTCACTCAACTCGATGTTCTTGAGGAGTACGGCCTCCTCTTGGTGTTGTCCAATAAGGCTCTGCACTCTTACTCCCTTGCCGCCCTCGACCCGAACGAAGCTGGCCTTTCCAAGAAACCAAAGAAGATTCAAAGTCACTGCAACTTCTTCAAAACTGGAATCTGCCTCGGCAGGCATCTTGTCTGCTGCGTCAAGTCGTCAGCTTTGTCGACCACTATCAAGGTTTTTGAGCCCACAGATGCCATGTCTAAGGGCAAGAAACAGAAGGGCTTTGGAAAGATGTTTCAGGGCCAGGACGAGCTTAAGCCTTTCAAGGAGTTCTACATTCCCACAGAATCCTCGTCTGTGCACTTCCTCAAGTCAAAGCTGTGTGTGGCATGCGCCCGCGGATTCGAAGTCGTGTCGCTTGAGACTCTGGAGACTCAATCTCTACTTGACCAGGCCGATACGAGTCTGGATTTCGTCGCTCGCAAGGAGAACGTTAAGCCCATTCATATCGAACGCCTCAACGGCGAGTTCTTGCTCAACTACTCCGAATTCTCGTTCTTTGTTAATCGCAACGGCTGGCGCGCAAGACCAGAGTGGCGCATCGACTGGGAGGGTACCCCGCAAAGCTTTGCCCTTAGCTACCCGTGGATCTTGGCATTTGAGCCAAACTTCATCGAGCTCAGGAACATTGAGACTGGTGCTGTTCACATTGTGCCGCATAAGAACATTCGGATGTTGCACAGCAGTACCCACGAGGTGAGTCTAACGGTTAGCATCACAAATTCGCCGTCGCTAACAGAGCATCAAAGATTATTTTTGCATACGAAGACGAGAAGGGCGAGGACGTTGTCGAGGCCATTGACTTTTGGAAGAGCAATAGACGGTCCGAAATTCCATGATTCGATCACGCGACGCCATCTCATCTCAGCCGTCCCTCGAGGGAAAGCATGTTTGATTAAAGACCAATACCAGAGTGAATTTACTCAACGAATTCTTTTGCGGCCCTCGTACCGACGGCGGCTTCTTGGCCCCGAAGAGGGCAGTACTTCTTTCTGGGAGCGCGTGCGTCCGATCCTGGGGGCGACGATTTGGGAGGGGAGGTTTCTTCTAGAATTGACGACGGCAACCACCTTCTGTCATCGATACAAGGTTCTGTTTTGCATTGTGGCTTCTACTTGGATGGGGATTCTCACTCGTTTGGTAGAAGAGAATCGAGCGTCATTCCATGTTGTTGGTTTAAGGTTTTGAGAAGGGGCAGAGCATGGCTCAAGTGCTCAAGTGAAGGCAGAAGAGGGGGAAATGTTCTCGAGGTCAATTTGAAGCAAATTGGTTGTGGGAAAATAGTACAATGTTGGACATGCGTGAGTGAAGTGAAATGAGCCTGGCATGAAGGATTTCCTGAGCATCGTCATTCTGAGAGCCCCTGGATTCGAGTTGCATCCTGGTGCGTGGGCGGTTGTTTAAGTTCTATGACAACATCTAGTAATTGCATCAGAGCGTATTGAAGAATGGCATGAGCTGCTGCCCGTTTTTGATACGACGAGCCGTGAGGGGTGCTGTGGTGGGTGAGGCAGGCTGATATGGCCCCAAGTCTCGAGTCACGCACCTGCTTTGGTGTCCGAGAAGCATTTCGGATATGAACCATCTACCTCTCACACTACGAGGACGAATATTAGAAAGATGATGAAGCTGAAAGCGACGATGCTGACAATGAGCGGGAGGTATGACGACAAGAAACAAGTCTGGCTTTCAGACTAATATGAACGAATCCTACAGCAACGAAAAGGACGACGAGGGCTAGTATGATGAAGATGAGGGCTATCAGGACGAGGACGATAACGCTGACAGCAAGCAGGAGTGATGAAAAAAGAAGCATAACATTCTCTTTGTCAGTATTGTCTTTCTTGATGTCATGCTTCTCCCCAACATGACGCCGGACTCAAGGGCTCGCGAGAGTTTTGGTAATTTGACCCAAGAACTGAAGCCCTGGACTCTACAAGGCACTAGGTGAGGGTAGGTTCCCAGGCTTCCACCTGGCTTAACATGACTGTTCTTTGGCTTCGAGTCCGTATTCGATTTGGGTACTTCTACGACCAAGACACAGGAGACCAAAGTGCCCAGCAGCTTTAGCTCAGAAGCGTAAAGATAGTCTCAGACAGTGAGGAGTTAAGGCTTCGCCAATCATCATCGCGAAACTGGATTCCCCTGTGAGACAAATTATCTACAGCATGACACATGCCGCACCAGGCTGAAAGGACTCTATTTCTTGAAGACGTCTATTCCTAAGATAAGTGGTGGCTTTGTATGTTTAAGACGGATAGACCTAGGGCTCATGATGTGATGCTTGAGGCTCGGATGTAGTTATTCGGAAATGGCCATATCCACAACCCACGACAAGACAGGAGACCTATCTTTTGAGGCCAACATCTCTCCGCTCCATACCTTATCCTTTGAGACTCAATAGGGAATTTGCCTAGGAAGATATTGGCTGCCTAAGGTAAGGTAAAGAACTTAGGTTGGTGCCTGCCTTGTGGACTTTAAGATCCGACCAGAATTCGAAAGTTAGGTTTCATTTCCCTTCAGCCGAGGCTCTGGCTCCTGCCTTTGAAGTCTTCCCACCTAAATCATTCAAAGGACCAGCTTCTCTCCCCAGCAACAATCTATCGTCGACCAACAATCCCGACAACGGCTAGAGCACGACGATACGATGGAGACCCCGCAAGGCCTCTCTCTGAGCGAGCTCACAACGAAGCAGGAGATAAGCTTTGGAGAAGACTTTCGCTCGTTCCTACTGACCGGAACATACAGCGACTACACCATTGTCTGCGATGGCGAGGAAATCCACGCTCACAAGCTTATACTGGCCAAACACTCTAAGTACTTCGAGAAAGCCTTTTCAGGGAACTGGAAGGTATCATCGCTCATCATTAACCAGCGCTCCCGTCTCTCACAGCAGTCTAGCTGACTGGATCTCCAGGAGAATCAGGAGGGCAGAGTCGACTTTCCCAACGTCGACCCAAAGGAGATGAGGTTTCTCCTCAATTTCTTCTACCGCGGCGACCGAGGATTTTGGGATTACCCCTACGAGGACATCGCCATGAATGTTTCGCTCTGGATTCTGGCCGACCGACTGGTCGCCAATCTTGCTAAGCGTATTATCGAAAAGCACCTGATTACATATCTGAACAACCCCGAGAGAAAGCGCGCTGCTTCCAAGACCTATATTTTGGACTTTGTTTACTCGCATCCTGTGTGCGGAGAATCATTGATGGGATTCATTTTCGGCGAAGCTGCTTTCTTCATTGACGTCACCTCGAAGAATGACACCAACTACCACGACGAGATCAGGAAGCTACAAGGAAAGTACAGCATGCTAGGGTGCGTCATGTACGAGTGGAGCAGAATCTATAGCTTGTATCTCCAGTCACAAGGATATACTTGCAATTACATGGAATCCCGGTGTTCTAACGAGCGGAACCGAGTTCTGAACGAGAAATTCGCTCGCTAATGGGCCATGTCGGCGAAATCAAAGGTACGTTTTCCATGGGACAATACCGATCATCCATACTGACATTACAAAGTGAATGAGATCCATGGGAAGTTCCTTGGCTTTCTTCGTGGCTGCAATTGAAATTACCGGATATGCGATTCTGTTACGTTTGAGGACAACGTCTGAGGGGATAAGTCGAGTTTAGGCCAACATTGTTGTTAGCTCTCACGCAATAGATTGACTACCAGTCAGAATTACCACATATTTGCCAAGAAGGAGAAGATGATATCGCTTGTGACTGGATTGATTCTCCGGAAAGAAAAAAACTCAAATGTGTCCCGTGTGACCCAGCCTCGTCAAACCTTTTGTTGAGAGACGTCCTAGGCACACAACACCTTTCAAGTGCCACGAACCACAAGGTGACCGAAAAGCTAGAAGGAATGTAGAGATGGTGCTCAAGTTGAAGGGAAATTTTTCAATTCAGTCGTGACTATGAGGATGTCGGTCTCCTCGTCCAGGTCAACTGAGTAATCAACACGCAGTGCACACATAGCATAAGGACTCAAGGTGAGTTTTTCGCACCCAGAGGAGTTGAAACGCCCCATACTAGGTTGCTCAAAGTGTTTGGAACCAGCTTAGGAAGACATGATCTCCTTGTGACATCGCAGCTTCCAAGGATACCACGTTCCTAGCTCTGAACTTGGCTGACCTGTCATGAGGAGAGTTTCCGGCGGAGCGCGAAGGAGACTCTTCACCCGACATCCTATGGCTCCCCCTGGTTTTATGCCGGGGAATTAGTCTCACGATTAGTATATTCATCACGGAAATACGGCTGGGTTGGACCTATGGTCAGACTTTGTGGAAGAGGCAGGCATGGAGAGCAGATTCCGGTCAGACATATCTCACGTTTTCATGCCCCTTCGGTGCCTGTGTTGTCGCCGTCGCTATCGTCTTTGTTGTTTTCATCATCACTATGCCCTTGCTACTGCTCGTCATTTGTTGTCCCCCCACGAGCTGGGAACAGACACAAGATGATAGTCCGCTCTATGAAGAATTGAGACAAAATCAAATTCAACCGTGGTATCGCAACTACTAAATCATCAACGCCGTCATGCAACCCTTGCTCTGCCAATGTTACCAATTCATTTCTTCTTTCCGGCCAAGTGCCATTCGAAAACCTTTCTGAATCTCTCCTTGCCGTCTCCCTGGATGGTATCACCATGGCAAGGAATGATTGTATCGAAATCCCACTTGTCGATCCTCTGAATACTCTCGTTGAAGCTCGGCCTGTCCCGTCCACTCATGATATACCACTGGAACCTCTTGACCCACTTGACCTCTCCCTCAGTCGTCTGCAAACCCCCGAACAGCTTGTTGCCAACGCCGGATGACGTATCCCTCTCGGCCTCTGGGGCCTTGGAGTACTGCTCCCTCGGCGGCAAGTTGAATAGCAGATCCGCCTGAATGAGCACACGATCGGGCTTGTAGAAGAACACAAGCTCCTTGTTCGCATGCGAGTCGACGTACTCATACTCGAAATCTGCGTCGAACTCAGGCGTGATCGTCGTCTCGCGCTTCTTCTCCCCATCCTTGAACGTGATAAAGAATTCGTCGCTGGGGTTGATCTTCGGGTCGCCGGTCTGCTTCGCCCTCTTCTGCGGCAGTCCGTCGGGGCCGATAATCTTGGCGTTGGGGAACGCGGCCTTGTACTCGGAGATGAAGATGTGGTGCTCCATGTCCGGCGCGACGATGTACGCCAGGTTCCCGCCCTTCTCGGCGATCTTGGCCTTTACTTCGTCGGTCAAGGCCACGGGGCTGAAGACGGCGAGGGCGCCCGAGGTGAGCTTGACGAGGGTTGCGCGGCCGCCGATCTTGAGGACGCCGAAGCGCGAGAAGGGGACGGAGAAGGTTGTGATGTTGGGGGTGAGGTCGCGGATGACCATCACGTCCGCCGGATTGGCGGGGATGAGCTTTTGCGACATTATTGGCTTCTTCACGTGCTCCTTTGCTGATTTGAGCGGGCCGTGGTGAGAAGATGGTTGTTGGTCGGGCGAGTCGAGGACGTGTTGGCCTTGGAGGGGTGCTTGAGACGTGTTGTGAGACGAAGCCTCAGGGTGAGTTTGAGACTGCGCTTGCGACGGGCTGTGTGTTGCTGAGAAAGCTCTGCGCTGGAATGTTGACGTGCGGATGGCGCGAGCTGATGTTGCGGGGTATCTGAAGAATCTCTGGATGGAAGAAGAATGCGTTAAAAACTTTGTTTTGGTCAAGAGACGGAAAGTCTTGTATATATATATATATATATACATGAGGTAATGGGGCGCTGGGATGTAGCAAAACCATGAGCTGACGGGGAATGCGCAGGCATCTTAAGGTACCTAACCGCATGGCTTGGTACAAAGAGTGGCCGGGCAGAGCACGTACCATTGTCAGATCAAGCGGAGGCGTTCCGATGGGTTGGTTGTAGAAACGCGTCACGGGCTTGTGTGAGAGTGATGTGGGGGATGATATATGCTCCGTTTTATTTCGATAGGGCGCAGTTTTCCAGGATTAGTAGACGAGAGGACGTGGATTGGAGGAGAGATCAATAGACGACGGGAGACACAGAGAACGGGAGAGAAAGATCTGCGGCCGGATGTGTCGTCGGCGTGAACGGTTCCTGAGTCGGGGACTGGGAAAGTTTCATCAATCCGATCGGGGTGACCGCTGCAGTCAGAACGTTGTTGTTTGTGTTAATACCTTAGTACATACAGGGACAGTCATGACATCACGGGCGAAGTGCTCTGGAAACGGCATCAGAGTGACATCTTCCATCTTTCCTTATCACTGCCACTGCCACTGCCATTGACGCCGGCGTCCAGTCAAGGCAGGGGCGGGCCCACCCAGTTACACTACCAACCTTACAGTAATTAATGGTGCGCTTGGGGGCTGAGAGCCTGACAAAGCTCGCGGCCGAGGTACAGTCGGGGTCGGCCGATCGCAGAGTCCGTTGAGCACCACCGACCATGATCAACTGCCTGCAGGAACTCCTGATAATTATGCTCTGTCTGGGTAATCCACACAGCAGGATGAAAAGTTGATTGCGAGGAACAAGTCCCTCCGACCGGGGTTTCAAGTTATGCCGTTCGACCAGGGTTCCCGAGCGGCAGGGGTAGACCCCTGCTGCAATTTTGACTCTGGGCAATTCAACTCACTGAATTTTTGGGCTTGAGCAACGGGGTCTAATGGAGGCCTCTGATTGGTTAAATTCCCTAGATAAGTGGGCTTACCTCTCCGTGCATATAATAGTGCCGTAATACGTCCTCACCTATAGGTAGCCTCTTAGCCTCTACCTACCTACTAGTATAGGTATATCTACTTAATACTCTCTATATTAAAATAAACTATTATATAGTATAATTAGTTAGAGAAATAATATATATACTATACTATAGTAGTTAATAGTATATAGGTTACTTACTACTTATAGTTAGTAAGCTTAACTTTAAGTTTAAATATAAATATAGTTTTTTAAATATATAAGTAGTAATATAGTTAGTAAGTTTAAGAATTCCTGAATTTTCTTCCTGTAGTTGAGGTTATGTAGTCTCAACGCGACCTAATTAGGCCTAGCCCTATTTAATGCCCTGCTTTTATTGACTTTTTCAGCTAGTTCAATTTCAATGGACTTTTAGGCTAACTCATGAATTTTCGGAACCCTGCGTTCGACTCTTTCGTTCCGCGGTCTCCACTTTACCGTCCTCCAGGCCGAGGTCCTTACTGGACTAGGCCGAGGGTGGAGACCTTCTGGACAAAGTCTTTGCGCGCTAGGCGGTATTCGGACATTTTCACCCTGGCCAAGACCCTGGGTCGACATGCCTCAATTCCAAATCATCTGCCGATGACATGAAGCCGTTTTCTGTCAGTGATTATTGATAAAGATCGATATCAGTGAAAGATAATCCAGCCCATGCATTAAGACACAAAAACTAACTACATTTCCCAACGCTTATCACCGAAAGGTAAACAGATGACAAACCAAAACACCAAAACAACAGCCTCCTTGCGCCAGCCATTCAAAAACGTCAAATCTTCGTCCCTTCCCCTCATCACGACATCTAGTCAAGAAAAGACTGCCAAATCACCGCCACAACCATCGGGAAGACCTCCCGCCTTCAGCGCCTCCCAGGGACTCCGTCACGTCGCCAAATTTTTCCCTGCTTCAACCACACTGCGAAGAAGACCCTCGGCGACCGACGAGAGGGTAGGTTCAAATCTGTTGTCCCATTGCATGCCCAAAAACGTCGTCGTGTGTGGCTTCAGATGGGACTCGATGAAATGAGCCCGTGAAAGTCCGTTTGCCAGCTCATAGAGACCCCGAACCGCCTCTGACGCGTACATCGCCTTAGCCATTGTCAAGAAAACGGAAGAAATCGTGAACAGCCAGCAGACGTCCACCAAGAACACGGACGTCTTCTGGGGCGTTGGTCGTTGGTCCTTCATCCTGAAGCCTTTGCCAACGCACCAAGCGGGTCCCCAGGTGAAAACCATCGCGAGAAACCATGCCACGTGCGCCCAAGACAGCCAGTGCCCTTGGAGACACCTGTGAACGGCAAGCAGGACTTGCCAAGCATAGTTGCCATCGCTGGAACGATTCCCAGATGCGCTGTGATATGTTGGTTGCGTTGACCGCCCCCGTTGATCCGTGTTCTCAGGATCTGCGTCTTCGTCCAAGATCTGGACAACTCTGGTCCGTCGCCTCTCGCTCGGTTGCCTTGTTTCGCCAGTGTTGTTTCCTGTCTTGATCTGCGGTCGCTCTTCGTCGGCGGGCTCTCGTTCTGCAGAAGGAGCTTGCTCGCGAGTACCGTTCGTGCTGTTTGTTGTGCCCTCCGGTTGCGATCCATTGTCTGGCCCACGTTCCGAGGAAGCGGATGCTTGATTGTCCATCGATCCGTTGCCTCCGTTGCCATCAGGCGATGGAGGAGAGTTGTCATCTCTCAATCTCTCAGACGGACGCTCGTCGGATGGGGAAGGACGCGAATTATCCGATTCCGAACTCGAGGAAGATGACTTCGAATCACCTCTCTGCAATATGGGTGGCCTGCTGGAGCTATTCCTCTGATTCTGCAAGTCGTCTCGCTGTTGCGTAACAAGGTGGTGGAGCTCACGCAACCTGGCCCTCTCTGCCTCCAGAACTCTGATTCTCTCAAGATTTCGGCCATGAACCTCGTCTCGCTCCCGCACGATAGTCTCGTAGACCTCGCGTTCCCTGGCCATTTCTGCCTCCAGATCTCTGGTTTTCTCAGGATTTTGGCCGGGTGCCTCGTGTCGTTCCCGCATGATGGTCTCGTTGAGTTCGCGTAACCTGGCCACTTCTGCCGCCAATTCTCCGATTCTCTCAGAATCCTGGCGGTGTGCCTCGTCTCGCTCGCGTACGGTAGTCTCGTAGACGTCGCGATGTCGGGCCACTTCGGCCTCCAAGTCCTCGATGTTCTGCTCAAGCTGGGTGTTCTTCGTGCGAAGCTCTTGCCTGATACTTTCTTCAGCGAGCTCTTTGATCTTCTGCTCGAGCTCCTTGTTCTTGGTGGCTTCGGCGATGCGGTTCTCCTCGCTGAGCTCGAACTTGCGCTGTAGCAGCACCAACTGCGCTTCTCGCTCGTTGAGCGCGAATTGGTGCAATTCGTCCAGTTCTCTCAGGCGGCGTTCGACCCCTTCCCGCAGCTCGAAGAACTGATCTTCCAGCGCCGAGAACTGATCTTGCTGAATCCTGAACACCATCTTCGACTCCTTGAGCCGCTGCTCCAGGTCACGCTCTTTCTCGGTCTTTTCATGATTGGACGGCGCCGTAGTTGAGTCCTGATTGTCTGGGCCACCATTCCGAGCGGGACCGCTCGCATTTGCTCCTGGGTTTGGTTCGTCCGCACCGCTTTCAGTTTCCGGAAAATACGATTCGGACTGACTCAACGCGAATTCTTCCGCGTCGAAGTCGATCGGGATCGCTCCTTGGTCTCCGACAGGCGCGTACCGCTCCGGAAAGACAATTTTGGAAATGGTAGCTCTGAGCCGGATGGCATCATCGTCGTCGGTTCGCTGAAGTGCGTCCTGTAACTGGATTCTCATGATGCTGTAGCCGCTCTCCGCGGCGATCCTAGATCTCTCACCCTCCCTCAGCATTTTTTCGAGGTCCGCGATGCACTCCTCAAGATGTTCGGCGGGCGCGTCCCTCGTCTGCACTTCGAGATCAAGCTTCTCCTGAAGATTGTCAGCCTCCTTGTTGGCCTCTTCCAAGTCCTTTTCTAGTTTGCGATTGCGGCGTTGGAGATCTTCGGTCGCCCATTTCACTCGTTCGTCCGTCTGGTCGTCTGACCACTTCTTGCTGGTCTGAAGCGATTGCACATAGGCACGTAGTCGACTGAGCTCCTGATCCTGGCGGTGGTAACGTTCGCTGCTGTCCACTCTCTCACTGTCACTGAGCTGTTTCGTGAGATCGACGTTCCTCTTCTTGAGGTCTTCGTTCTCGGCCCTGAGTTCACGTTCAGACGCTGTGAGAAGCGAGGACACGTCCTTGCCCTGATCGTTCAGGAGGTTCGCAAGTTGATCTCGCTGAAGGAAGAGTTTCCGCGCGGAACTGCGCATCATGTCGAATCGGTACAGATCGGCAACCCGCTTCAGAAGAGGCTCAACAGCCGTGCGGAGGGCGCGGTATTCGGTGATCGCATCTTGAGCATGCTGGTCCCATCCTCTCATGGTGGCTGCCAAGGCACCTGTGAGGGCCAATCCAGTAGTTGGTTCATCGAAGATGGAGGCGCTATCGTTGCCGCTGGTAACCAACGAGGAGTCTTGTGAGGTTGCTACCTCATCGTTGAGCACGAAGGGAGATACATGATGCCCAATTGGCGACAGTGCTCCATTGTTGAATTCACCGTCCATGGCCATCATAAGTGGTAATGTCTCTGTTGATCGGATTTCACGTGCTTTCTTGGCCAACACCTTAGCAGCACTCAAACTCATCTCCAGCTTGTGCAGCTTAAGACGAATCGTTTCGATCTCTGCCTCGAAAGGATTCTTGGAGAGAGTCTCCGCTTCGTGGTCCGAGTCATCATTCAAACCGCTGTCTACTCCATCGTCTGAAATGTCGGCTCGGGCCCCTGGAAAAGCAAACGCCTTTGGTCCCGCTCGCCACTTGTCAATCTTCTCCTGCGTGACCATTGGGTCGGGAGGCAGTGGGGGTTCTCCAATCTTGGATGTCGTTTCCTCTGTTTGGATGTGAGGCGCTTGGGGGGCAGGCGGTATTGGATGGTCGTCCAGTTCTCGAAGCAGGTTGTTGAACTCCGGTCCAAGCTCGTCGATACTTTTGCGCACAGCATCTGCTCTCCCTCTGATCTCTCTCGTTATGTCGTGGAGTCTATTCCGCGCCTCGTCAATGAAGATTCTCAGACCTTCTCGGGTATCATCTGGATGTCCTTCGCCGGCATCCACAGCCTGGAGCCTCTCATGAAGCCCGCCAAGCACATTTTGAAGGTGGTAGATTTCGTCTGGTGGGTTGACAGCTTCTTCCCAGCATTCCTCTTTCCTCTTTCCTGCTTCAAGCAGAGCCAGCCGAGCCTGGACGAATTTGCTCTTTTCGTAGACTCGTTTCTCCCAACGATCCAGACCGGCTGGTAAGGTTTCGCTCTGAGGCGGGCCGACGCTGCCGGGGCTAGACTGTTGGTCATGAGGCCGAGGTGCGTTGACCGGTAGTTGAGAGGGGAGGGATGTTGGACTGGGAGATCCGTGAATATTGGTAGCAGATTGGGGCTGCGGCATTGAACCTGTCGTCTGGTTTTGGGGTGCAGTTTGAGGGGTGCGGTCCACCGTTTGCGACTGACCATCAACGTAAGACACCTCGACCTGCGTGGAGGCCTGTACCTGTTCGGTTTGCATTTGCGGTCCAGCATCCACGAGCAGGTTCCGAGTGTCTGGGTCTTGGGTTGATGTTGCTTGATCATTGGCTTTCATGATGTGGTCGAGCATCTTACGGGCGTTGGCCGTCTCCACTCTGGCGTTGTCTGCCTCCTCTTTGGAAGCCTCGAGTAAAGTTTGGAGATCGCGAATCTCTTCCTTAAGCTTCTTCACTTCCGCCTTCTGCGCAGGCAAATCCTGCTCATAACCATCGATCAATTCTCGAAGATCTTCGATTTCTTGTTGCTTGGCTCTCAAGGCCTCCCCACTTGTTCCTTTCCAGACGCCTTCATCTTCGGCTTGTGCGCGTCTTTCACGTTCTTTACTCTCGTTGAATTTGGCTTGTCGGAGCTTCAGGTTTAACTCTGAAACTTGAGCCTCCAGCTTGTCCTTGCGAGCCTCGCTCACCGCAAGTTCGTGTTCCTTCTCCGCGACCTTCTGCTCCAGAGCGATGTTAATGTTGCCGATCTCTTCGCCTGAGGCTTGCCACGCCTGCAGTTCGACTCCCTGGTCGTCAATCTCTTTCTGGAGAGCGTCGCGCTGGTTGACAGCCATAGCTAGTTTTTGCTTGCAGTCCTGGAGTTTCCTCATGAAGGAGTTCATGAGTTGCTGATGCTTGGCCATTTCTTCTCGGTATTGTTTGTCCAGACTTTGTGAGTCGCTGTTGGCTGTGTCGGCCGTGACTCTTTCGATGTCCTGCTTGAGCTGCTCCGCGACCTGTTCGTGAACCATGATCTTCCCCCTCAACCCTGAAATCTCTTCTTTGAGCTTGACGATTTCGTCTTTGCATCTCTTCTTTTCGGCTTTCAGGCCTTTCAATCTCTTCATCATAGACCTCATGCGGACACGCAACTCGGCTACGATGTTCGAATCACGAGGGCTCTCGTCCAAGATATCTTCGTCTGGTTGGGTATCTTCTAAAGGCTGGAACAAGGTTAGTTTGGATCTTGCTTCAAGAGGCTTCGACCACTCATACAATGTGGCTGGATACGGATCCTTGTCTATTCATCTCCATTTCGGCTAGCTCGCTCTGGAGATTCCGAGAGCCTGCCAGACCTGGGCTAGACTGTTGTGACGCCTGGGATACACGGTCTCCCACCTCAGGAAGATATTCTCCTCGGTTACGAGCAAAACCGTCGGAGGAAGTCTGTGAGGCCATCGCTCCAGGCTCGGAAACAAAGGTCGCGTGGGGATACAACTGGAAGCCGTCATCGTTGGCGAGAGCTTCAAGGTTTTCCTCCTCCTCTACCAAGCTTCTGGCCAAGGATTGAAGCGCGTTGTCGTAGGCGATGCCATAAATCTTGACGAATGGCTTGACGATCTCTTCAACATCTTCCAGAGGAATCTCCTGAGCTCTTTCGCGCTCCTCCCGTTCCAGGGAAAGTTGGCGCTTCAAGTCGGAATTCTCACCCCTGGCGTTGGTGAGTAGCTTCTCGTATTGCTTGAAATGTACTTTGTCGCCATCGACGAGAAAGGTCATTGCCTCAGGCTTGGCTGCGGCAACCTCCCTTTTCAGTGCGTTTCGTTCTTGTTGAAGGCTTTCAATCTTCTCATCCTTCTCCTTCCCCGATTTTTCGAGCTGCTCGACATGTCCTTCCATGTATGCCAAGTGTTGTGTGCGCTCTCGTTCTTGTGTTGTCCACCTCAGCTCGTACCCTTCAAGCTCCTCCAGTGCCTGGATTTTGGCGTCTTCTTCCTTCTTCAGTCGTTGTGATAGATCCGTAATTTTGCCTCTCAGCTCGTCCGCTGTAGCAGCTGACGTCGCCGGCCGGCTGCGTCGACGGTCATTGAACGTGGCACGTACCTGTTGTAGTTCATGGTCCTTGTTCTTCAGATCCACCTGGGCTTCAGCTAGCTGGCTTTCGACTTGCCTCAGATGCTCCTGGGCTTGCTTTAGTTCCAATTCATGCTTTTGGGCCATGTTTTCGAGGTCGTCGTAACATGAGTCGCGGGCCTTTCGCGCTTCCTCGGCTTCGGCGCAAAACTTATCAATCTGAGCGTCTTTATCCTTCAACGCTGCCTGGAGGGACTCTTTTTCCTTCCAGAGACCCGTTTGAGATGCTACACATCGCTCGAGTTCTAGCTTCATCTTATCAAGATTCTGATCTCTTCCGTTGATCTCCCGGGCGAGCTTAGTCACGGTGTCGGAGAAGAGGGATTCGATGGTTGCCGGCTCTTCATCAACTGGTTGAAGGCGTTCCAGATCAGACAAGCCGTGCTTTGTGCTGAGATCTCTCAACAGTGCCTCCATCTTATGCGTCAAATCAGGGTCGGCTGCGTTTACGCTTCGACCGTCTTGGATTGGTGGATCTTTCTGTGCCGGAACCGCTGGCGAGTTTCTATCGCTCAAGGAGCTGCCTCTTGATCTCGGAGGGGTGCCCCTTCCACGACCCATACTCAGGCTTCTGGAGGGCGCTATGGACACACGACCAGATTTGCCTGCCGAACTAGCTGACCGGGAGGGCGCCATCAACGGTCCGGCTCCTTCCATGTCTCGTGAGGCGCTCCTCATGTCCATCTTCGCGTTTTGATCTACGCCACTCGCAGCTTTCGAAGCCCATGAAACAGGTCGGGGCTTGGGAGTTTGCGGTGTAGGTTCTTCGACAGTTGGAAAGCCTGGTATGGCTGGTGGATTGGCAACAGGATCAATCTTGTTCGTCTTTTCGATGGGTACGGGGGACGAGGTAATCTCGTGATCGGAGCCCTTAAAGGGTGAGCTCTTTGGAGGCGGCGAAGAGTTGAAGGCTGATTCGGGCAGGGTATAGTCTTCTGGTGCAGCGCTCGATGATGGGGAGTTAGGAGGCTCAAGCGGCGGCGACGAATTGGTAATGCCGCCTTCGCGGCCGCGATCGTCGTCCATGTTGGAAGGCTGAGGACTCTCCTGGCTGCCTATCCGTTTGGGCAGATCTAAAGAGTCTTGCGGAGACGGAGAACGGCCGCCGGAAAGTTCGTTCTCGCTGAGGATATCCTCGTCGTGCTCCCCAGCCATGTTGCTTGGTGTTGTTAGCCTAATCTAGTGTACTCCAAATGCTAATGCCTCGAAGCTTCCGTCTGTGAAGACAAATTGGATACTCAGAGTGACAAAAGGGAATACCAGAAGAGAAATCGAAGAAAGCAGGATGATAAGGCGTGGTACCCAGCCTTTGACAGAGTTGGCGGCCTTCGTTCTTATGGCATGGTGTCCGTTAACAAGGCCCAGAATTCGACTTCGATTTGGATGCCACGGCTCCTTTGCTCGGCTTCGATGCCCATTGACACCAAGTCAGTCCGGAATGTCCCTCGGAGAGAGAGAGAGATAGCTCCATTCATCGTGTGTCGGTGTATGGATAGAGCGACCGTTCGTGTAGCGTCTCGCAACCATGTGACGGTGCCAAGGGATTCGCAGCTGAATGGGCCTTTGAGAAAATATCCCAAGATAAGTGTTGGAAGGGATGCCGATTCCGGAAGAGGAGCACACTCTCCCTCTGTCCAACAATAATAAGGTGAGGCCATTCAAGATTTCTGGATGACAGGACAACCGTGCGCAGACAATCCCATCAGACCTTGTCTGCTTTGTCCCAGCTACCATCCCTGCCATCTCACTGCCCTCGAATTGCCGCCTCTCTTGAGTGCTCAAGAACATCAGGTTATCAGCACTGTCGACGATTAAGGGGATCAAAGGGTAGCAAATGAAGCGGAGGAATCTGAAATTGCGGCAGGATGGATGCGCCTTGATGGTTCATGTTCCGAAGCGGAATGAATCCTACCAGTATAAGTCCGCCACCACTCCCTTGAACGCCTGCCTACCTTGATGTCCCACACGATGCAAATGATAAGTCCAATTGGCATCATAAACCCTCAGAGATTGAAACTTTGTGCCAAACGCCTGTCTTTCCGCCTTTCCCATCTTAACTGTACCATCCTCTAGCGCCCGGGCCTTGCGTCGCCGTCTCTTTTCTATGCTTGATCATCGGCTCTTGAATGTTGAACGTTTGGATGATATCTTCCCATGTCTCCATATCCATTGAGAAAATGGCCTGCTGCTTTGTTCTCTCGCGCTTGGGGGCGCCTCCTTCTTCTGCTTCATCGCCTCCAATAGGACCTGATACTGTGTTAGCTGCCGAATAAATTGTACGTTGCGCCGCGCTCAACTTACTCAGTGATGGTAGATCGTTACTATCGAATTCGATTCCCACTTTCCCATCGCGAATAAGGAAACTGACATAGAACATATTTTCGACTGTCTGACCGAATGATTTTGGGTTCACGACGAAGCGAAGAAGATCGACTCCACCGGTCTCACGAAGCCCATAGTCATGCATCGTCTTGATCTGCTCTTCCTCGCTCATGTCCTTCTCGTCGAAAATCTCTACGAGTTTCGTCTGGGCATCCGCTTGAGTGTCTCTTAGTTGTTTGAGGATTTTGGCGCATATCGCCGTAAGATCGTTTTCCTTCTTGGCCAAGTCCTCTACGTCGAGCACTTCAGGCCTCGTCTCCGCCAAATTATTCGGTCGGAAGGGCGCAGTGCGCTTTGATATCTTCCGAACCTTTTTCTCGACGGACAGCGGCCCAAGCAGGAAGCCGGGTAAGGGTGGTCGGCGAATATTCGGTAGCGAGGCGAATCTTCCCAGGTGGCTCCAGTTGAAGGCTTCATCGTCGCCGTCTTCGTCATCATTGGAGGCGCCACCCGTCCTGCGTCTCCGTCTTTGTGTGCTTGAGAGTTCCGGCGCTTCGTCGTCCGCAATTCCGCCTGCTTGTCGCATGTATGTGCAGCACTTGGAAACAAACTCGTCAATGTCCACCCCTTCTGCCGCGTTTCCTTGCATCAGCCTCACAGTTTTCCGATACGAGAGGTCCACTGCGGTGACAAGAAGACGAGAGTCGATCGTGGCTTCGGTGGTTTGCTTGACGCCTCTGGCAACCTCCTGTGCCATCAACAACGTATCCTTGAGACCCGTCGAACCAGGCGCCATGTACTCCTCCATATTCTCGTTGATGTCTTTTTGCAGTTCGCGCAGCCTGCGCTGGATTTCGCGTCGCTCTTCCATGGGTTGATCTGGGTCATAGACATCGGGATTGGGGTCGTTCCTCTCGACGGAATGTCCGTTCGCACGGCGGCGTGAAGATTGTTCTCCATTCGTATCAGCGCGCTTTCGCTTCCCGATGGATACATCGCGACCTTTTCCCTTGTCTCTTATGGCCAGATGACCACGCGCAGGGCCTGGGGCCTCGTCGTCACTCGGAGAGCCCGCCGACAAGGGCGACGTCGAACCGTCCACTCTTGAAGGCATCTTGCGTGAATGGAGGGGTGAAACTTCGCCTGGTCTGTTGTGAGATCGAATTGGGAAGGAAATGTTGTGGCAGAGTGTTATGAATCGCTTCTCCAGCCTCCAGGAGAAGTGAGATTGCAGGATGCGCTAGCGCAAGACGGCTGTCTGGTGGTTGACGGGAGCGATCGAAGTTCGTGTGAGGACAAGCAGTCGCGCGTGAAATTATGACTGGGAAGACGCGACAAGAGCACTCTCAGGGTGCCCCTTCTACTCAACGCGCTCAGCTAGAGGTGTGGGGGAGATCGTGGCTTCCAGGTTGCGTTGAGGTGCTGTTATCGATAACAAATCGTGGCTTGCGCGGGGTCAAAATGGTGGAAATGACACTGATCAAGCAGCACTCCGCATGAGCATGAGAGGTGCCTACCGTACTGTGAAGCTTCCACTCTGGAAGGTACCCAAGGTACCGCCAGTGTCTCACTGGTGCGGCTAAGCTCTCGCGCTACTGTCAGCTGCCCCGGACGCTGCAGCTACCTTACCGTCCGTGCTGTCGGTCTAGCTAGTACGTCCTGAGTGACGGCGGAATACGTTTTAGGTGCAAGGCAACCTCATCTCGTCCGCATCGCAAGCTCGCCCGACAGTGGCTGATCCTCCATTACTTCTGCTTAGTGGCTTCGCAGAATGGGTTCATAACATACTGTAGGCTCCCGTTGTCAACATGGAGCCATTCTCCTTCGCAAGCTCCGAGTCGCTGGACTACCCAGTCAGCGTCCGCATGTACGCACAAGTCACCAGCATTTCATCTCTTCCCACGCGCGCGCGCTGACATGGCGACGATAGTATCAATCTTGAGGGCGATGAGACGCCGTTTTTGCACTCTACTCTTTTGGAGAAATCCGAGCTGAGGCACATCGGCTCTAACACGAGGTACCCAGCTCTTGCGCTATCCGCTATTGCTGTCGCTAACCAGACAGTCCGCATTCCGACCTCTACGTCACCGTCCAAGTCTGGGCCGGCTCGAAACCTCTCACCGTACCCGTTCAAACAGCCTACAAATCATTTCGCAACGAGAGGAGGTATGAAGGATCTCTGTCATAGTTTGAAGCTTCGCTAACGAGCAGCGTCAATAGGTGGAATGAATGGCTCACACTACCGATCAACTACTCCACGCTACCCTTGAACTCCTGCTTGGCCATCACATTATGGGACTCGTCGCCTGCTGGCGGCAAGCAAGCTAGAGGCCATGCGATTCCCTTTGGAGGCACGACACTGCCGCTGTTCGATCGAGACAACCAGGTGCAGAAGGGACGGCAGAAGTGTATGGTACACCGACATAAAAATGCTGACGGCAACGACAACACGACTACGCCTGCTGTTCCCCGAAAAAAGAGGGACGCATCGAGAAATGGACCTACACCACCCGTCGATCAGGATGCTGAAGAGTTGGAGCGCATGGAGAAGCTGTTCAAGAAGCATGAGATGGGCGAGATTCCGAGAGTTGACTGGCTTGATCAGCTTGTCTTCCGCGGTTTCGAGAAACGCGGTCTGCAGTCAGCAAAGGCATCGCTCAAGACCATGCAACGACAACAGACGGCGAACGGCGATGCAGCCAACGAGAAGGAGAAAATCGTTGGCGAAGAAAACATAGTTGACACCGAGACGCACCCCGGCTTCTCTAAGTTCCAGCTGAACGTTGAGCTTCCGCGGTTCGACTTCCCCGTCGTCTTCGCCGACTTGGAATATCCGCCTCCGCCGATTTCGGCGCTGCAGCACATGTCCGCATCACAATCTAACGTGATGCTGAAGCCGCCACCCGAAGTGCAGTATGGCCCCGGTATCAACGCACTCGGTGACTCGGGACCCGGCAGCCGATTCATGAAGGTGTATGACCCGGAAGTTGGCGCTCGTGACAATCCGGCCGAGAGCAAACACAGGAGGCTGGTCAGAAGTCAACATCGCCATGGCATTCTTGACAAGGATTTGAAACCAAATGCAAAGGTTCGGGACGAGCTGAACCTCATCATGTCCTACTCGCCAACTCACATCTTGACGCCGGAAGAGAAGGATTTGATCTGGAAATTTCGCTACCATCTAACACGTGATAAAAGAGCGGTCACAAAGTTCGTCAAGTCTGTTAACTGGCATGATCACAGTGAAGCAAAGCAGGCTGTCCAAGTTCTGGGCCGCTGGACCCAAATCGAAGTTGACGATGCCCTGGAGCTGCTTGGCCCTACCTTTGACAATCAAGCCGTTCGGGCATACGCTGTAGAGAGACTTCGCAAGGCGGACGATCACGAGTTGCTGCTCTACCTACTGCAGCTGGTACAGGCTCTGAAGTACGAACACATATCGGCAGATTCGTCACAGGAGGCTATTCAAGATTCTTCCTTGGCTCAGTTCTTGATTTCTCGAGCAGCCGACAACTTCTTGCTCGGCAACTATTTCCACTGGTATGTGATGGTTGAATGCGACGACCAAAGTCCGGAGCAAGGGCTAGATAACCGGAACATCTACCGGAAAGTCGCGTACGACTTCATGGCGGAATTGTTGAAGCGCCCTGACGGCGTTGAGACCAGGAAAATCTTGTTAAGGCAGGCCGAGTTAATCACGGCTTTGTCCGAGGTTTCCAACGAAGTCAAAAAGTCGCACGATTCGATCGCGAAAAAGACGGAGTACGTCAAGAATTGGTTGGCCGACCCGAAGCACGAGGTTCTCACGATTGACCCACCGTTGCCCATACCGCTTGATCCAACCATGAGCGCCGTTGGTGTCATCCCAGAGGAGACGATCGTCTTTAAATCCTCTTTGTGCCCGATCAAGGTCACCTTCAGAACCACCACGGGGAAGAAATATCCAATCATCTTCAAAACAGGCGACGACCTACGACAGGACCAGCTTGTTATCCAGATCATCACCCTTATGGACCAACTCCTGCAGAAGGAGAACTTGGACTTGAAACTGTCGCCCTACAAGATTTTGGCAACCAGTACTACTGCTGGGGCTTCTCAATTTGTGCCTTCTGCCAGCTTCCAAAGCATTGCATCGAAGTACAAACACAATCCAGCACTGGCTTATCTCAAGTCCAACAACCCAGACGATCGACAGCCTTTAGGACTCCGACAAGAGACCTTGGACACATACGTCAAATCTTGCGCGGGATACTGCGTCATTACCTACATCCTGGGCGTGGGTGACAGACATCTCGATAACCTGCTTCTCGCGCCGGACGGTCACTTCTTCCACGCGGATTTTGGGTTTATACTCGGAAGAGATCCCAAACCTTTCGCGCCGGTCATGAAGCTGTCGAAAGAAATGGTGGACTGCATGGGCGGTGTGAACTCTGAACAGTTCAAGCAGTTCAAACAATACTGCTTTCTGGCGTACACCGCCCTCCGAAAGTCATCAAACCTAATCCTCAACTTATTTAGTCTTATGGTTGACGCCAACATCCCTGACATCCGGCTTGAGCCAGACAAAGCTGTGATGAAGGTTAGAGAAAGGTTCCATTTGGAGCTCACGGAGGAGGAGTCTATGCGTTATTTTGACCGAGTCATCGAGGACACTTTGGGCGCCATTGCGCCTGTGGTAATTGACAAGCTACATGAATTGGTGCAAGCTTTCCGCAATTAGGTGGTATTTGGGTCGGAGCGCTACGGTCTTGTAACAGAGTTTAATGATACCACGGGAGTTCGTCGAACGGTGGTTGTAATTGCATAGCAGCATCAAAACCCTCCCCCTCCAAGCTTCTTGATCTTTAGGAACGCAAGTCTTGGGTTTCGCTGAAAGGGTACCTAGACTACTCCCACAAACCAGACTTGATTTTCAGTGGCCGCCCTCCTACGGAAACAGAACTCAGTGTGTCTTTCTCCGATCGCCTTCTTTCTCCGATCGCTTTTCTTCCCCCATATATAAGCCCTTCTTGTCCATTGACGTCGAATCTCATCAACGGCATTCAAATTCATCTTACCAACAAACCCCCTCCACGGACAAAGCCAAGTACACCCCACAACTAAGCAGGGAAGTTCAACCCATTCGTAATTACATTTGACACCCATCGAAAAGCCAAGATGGACTCAAGTTATCCAACCCAGCAAGCGACCACCGTCGATTACTTGATTAAGACCATTCAAGAGACGGAACTCTTTTTCCAAAACTCAACGGATGAAATTGAGGCTTTGAAGGAAGACCAAGATGAAGAATATGCCAAGATTCTCGATATGGCAGAAGAAACCCGCCAACAGATTGTTCAGTCGATTTCAGAACGTCGGGAGCGTAGAGCACGTCTCGACCGCCCGGAAGATCGCCCGAGGTTAGACGCTGACAATGAAGCTGAGGCTTCGATGACAGAGACAGCAGTCAACACGGATTCTGCTGTCGAAGGGGCGAGGGTGCCGGATCATATCGAAGAGCTCTCTCAGACGGTCGAAAGTAAACAAAAATATTCGCTAAATGTTATCGCGGCATACCGCGCAAGCTCCCGCTCGGAGCCCCGGCCGCACGATAAGGAAGAGGCGTCGGGCAGCTGTACCAAGGTGGCGGAGGCGCGGTGTTACGAGACTCACACAGCTTCAGAGGAGACTCTCTGTGTTTTGGCAGAAGCTGATGTCGGATGTAAGCGTGCTCAGGGGAGTAAGACGACTAGTAAGATACCTTTTTTCTTGGAAGACGACGATTGCGATGCCGATGGTGAGCGGTCCGACGAGGATCAGCAGGGAAGTCTCGTCGTACCCAGCTCTGACATTGAGAACGATGACGCGACTCTCGTCAGCGACGCCACTGACAGCTGGGACGAGGTTACTCTTGACGGGAGCGATGCGGAGTACGAGGAAATCGAAGACGGTGACATCTGGCTGAGTTACCGTCAGCGTGAGGCGGAGTTCAATCACCACGTTCGGGACTTGGAACGTCTGAGCAATCGCGAGAGATCCGAGGAGGGTGACTGCGACTGCAGTTGGTGTGGGCGCAATGGCTTTAGCTCCTCTGGCTCCAGCTCTCCTGGCTCCGAGGTGCGCAGCTCGAGTTCATGTGGGTTCTGAATGTAGTTAGTTTCAGTATCATGTATGTAACCATTCCTTAGTTGATCATAAGGAACACTCAAGGTACTCGCATCAAATCTTACTCCACGCGGTTACCGCGTGTACCTCAATGATCACGGTCTTGGTTTCTCTGGTCTTCTCATGTACAAGCCGTTCATCGAATCTAGTAGCTACTTCACCGGGCTTTCTAGACCTGTTTTGATCTTCTTGCGGCTTTTTATTCTTATCTTTGGGACCGACGGCGACATGCTCAACTGAGTACGAGAACATAAGCTCCGGAGAGGTGAAGAGGACGATTGCGAACGCATGCATGAATCGCATCCCATCTCACAAGCCTTCTACCTGCCCACATACTGACATTCTCATCGTAAGGAACACAGACGATCTTTGTTGGCACGGAAAGAATGCCCTCAATATGAAATATGCCCTTTCGACGTTGGGAGTGTTCGCTATGATTTATATGCTTTCTCCCAGCTATTATCTAATCGATCAGGTATGCTTCGTGGGGGGGATTCAGGCTTCAGTCGTCAGACACGTAACGACATCAGACTCTTAGAGGTATCTATATTCAGGTCGATAGTCCATCTGACCAAATTGTTGCTGGGACCCATGGATGACGAAATCAGTTGGAGTATCAGCCTGAAGCCGTCTATCTTCTTTCGACTGCGGAAGGGTTCGTACGACCCACATACCGATGACTACTTGCGTAAGGGACCTTCACAATACCCAAGGGTGGGGTCTAACTCTCTTTAGACGCTGAATTCGGGCTGTCTACCCTCGAGGCGCAGAATCCCTCCGTTGACGATGAGTGCTAGACTCCGAGTTGGAGCTGACGTGACGCTTGAAACACCATCATCGTCATGCGCCAAAAGCACAAGACCTGTCAAAAGAAAATTGAGAGCCCGCCAACTGGTCGAAGACATATTCTCGATTCGATTTGATACCCACTGGCGCTGGCCCTCAGCTGTTCTGTTGTGCCAGCTAGGATCAGGGTCGACTCTTACCGCCATGCCCTCTACACTCTCCAACAACCGGCAGAGTCCATTCAAGTGGATTGCAAAGCGCAATCAAGGACAAAAAGCTGTCGTCTTTCATCCGTTTTCCAACAGCACTCGGAAAGGAGCTGCAGAAAGACAAGGTCAGGGATAAGACCTTGGGAAAGGTGGCCAGTTAGCGACTTCGCTTCGGATATCTGTGTTTTAAACATTAGAAAGGGTTGACATTATGCTTGTGGCTTCTTGAGAGGAATTAAAGACTACATTATAAGGGTTGAAATGCATCAGTCGTATTGCACTTTGATACGGCATAGATTACAAGCCAACGCCAAGCGGGAATGGGACGTCCGTTAGCTCAGTATGGAACTGAAAAACACGTTAAGCATCACCAAGGTTATTATATCATCCAGATTAGGAGCCTCCCAGTACCAAGCGGAATGCCACAGTCCTAGAAGGTATCCTTGGATTCGTCGAGGGCAGCTACTTAGATCACGAATACTAATTGTGAAAATGCCGTCATTTTTCTTTAGACCCAAGCAAAAGAATTACTTTTTGGACGAAGAAGGGAGGAGACAGGGGAAGATTGATGCATGTGTAGATGTAGAGCTATCGATACCCTCGGTGCTCTTAGAAAGCATCGTTAAACCCGATAAAGGTCCATCTGACGATGTAGGAAGGTTCCAACGACTGTGGCCTCCACTCTCATCGCCGTTGAAGCTGTACCAGTCTATGAGCGACCAATACCACACATTTTTCTGCAACACGCCGGTGAAGCAAAGGTTTGATAGCATTTCTTCTTTCCACGGTGTATTCGCCGTGAATGAGTGATCAAAAAGGAAGTAGGGCAACAGATGGATTGCATAGATCCATACAGCGTGGGTTGCTCGGCTCAGTCTGCGGTCGTCATTATCAGCCTTGGGCTGTATTCCCAAATCAGCAGCGAGAACTTCTCACCGAGTGATTGGCTTTGGACGATTGACTTGAGCAAGTGCGTGTTTGACTAAACACCACTTATTCTGGGTGAAAGCACCTTCTCCTAACTCGATGAAGGCGTCAAATCTCGAGCCCGACTACTATGCTTGGACACACAACACACGCAAAGGCATCGGTTCGTATACAGCCCCCTTCTATTTCATATCCTACGTATACAAACCTTCTTAGCACCACCAACCCCTATGTCTCACCAAACACGAACACTCCCTTGCCCTTCCTAAAACCGCCCAAGGCCCCCTGAACAGCCTCCTTCAAAACCTCACCCTCAGTCTCCCAACTCCAACCAACCTCCTCCACGGGCATGTCCTTGAATCTGCCCTCGCGGATCATACCCAGCACGTCCTCAATCGCAAACTTGCGGCCCTGGGGGTCCCGCTCGTTCCACTTACTCAACCAGAACCCAACAAACCTGATATCCTTGAAAATCAAGAGCCCCGTCGGCAGCGTGACAGGCTGCTTCGCCATGCCGCCGTAGCTGACCATCGTCCCGCTCTCGCCCAGACTGCGCGCGATGGCCGTCGCAGACTTGCCTCCCACGCAGTTGAGGCCCAGACCAACCGGCTCGCGGCCGCCGCGCGTGAGCTCATTGAGCTGGTCCTTCCACTCCCTCGACAGAAACTCCTTCTCCGTGACCACGGCCGTGGCGCCGAGGTCGCCGAGCTCCTTCTTCAACGCCTGCGTCTCGGCCTCCGACTCCCTCTCCCTGACGACGTTGATGCTTCGCAGCCCCCACAGCTTGCCGAGCTGGATCGCGGCCCGTCCGACGCCGCTGTTGGCCCCGTTCTGGATGAACCAGCCCCCGCGCCCCGGCTCCAGCGCGGTCATGCCGCCGTTCGAGCCGGCCTTGATCTCGCCCGGACCGTAGGTGCGGAGGATGCGGTAGGCCGTGCACGGGTTGACGCTGACGGTCGCGACCTGGGTGGGCGTCAGCCCGTCCTTGGAGACCTTCATCACGTCCTTGGCGTCGGCCACGGCGTGCGTGCGCCACGTGCCAAAGGACGAAGCCGCCGGGATGACCCAGTCGCCCCTGGACAGGCCGACGTCCCTGGAGCCGACGGAGACGACCTCGAAGACGCCCTCGTTGCCGGGGATCGCGGCGGGCTCGGGGGTGCCGATGAGGGATGTGAAGGGGGGCTTGGAGCCGTAGGTGCCCTGGACGGTGTTGATGTCGGCGGGGTTGATCGGGGCGGCGAGGGCGCGGAGGAGGACTGCCGAGGAGGGGATGGAGGGCGAGATGGAGTGGGTGTGCAACCTGTTCACACACACACGCACACACAGCTTCGTCAGTGCCTTTGCTCTATGATTGAGAACCTGTGCGTTCAATTGGGAGGACCGTCGTACTGCAAGACGTCGCGCGGCTCGCCCTCTTTCGAGAACACCAGCGCCTTGGCCTGGGTATAGCTGTATGGGCCGGACTTGGATCGTCGCGCGACGCGGGGGAGGTACTGCGCCGGCCGTAGCGCGGACGCCAGCGGGCGGAGCGTCGTAGTCGTTCGCAAGCCCGTCGTCGCCATCGTGATTGACCGGTTTCCTCGAGGCGAGAAATGAAGCTGTCGTGAGAAAGAAGGAAAACAGGGAAAACAAAAAAAGCAACCCCCCTTTGACGTCGAATCTATCGAGTTTCGAAGAAGCTCCAAAAAAGTTCCCCCGATGCAGCGGCACTAAGGTACCTTAGCTCGGTAACTGGACCCCCGGCCGGCCGAGCTCACTATGACGTTCGGGTCGATACCTACATTACATAGGGTGTGCGGCCGGCACGGCGAATCAGTCGCTAGCTAGCGCGTCGCCCCCCCCGGGCGGAAGGGGGCCCGCTATTCCCGCGATTGGCTAGCCTCAAGCTCTCGCACGCAGCTGCTGTAGCTCCGTGACAGCTGGGCGGCCCAGCAGTGACACGTGCAGGACGACCTCTGCAGTGCTCGCTCCGCAAGACTGACAGACACTGGATGACCTAGCGATTCTCCAGCGCCAAGCCAAGTACTCTCTGTATTGCCCCTGGGACGAGTCTGTTCGGCTGCAGGATGACTTGCCCTGGCAGCGGTAGAGCGGCAGCCGCAGTGTCTCCAACGACTGATTACGGTGAGCTCTCTGGGCTAAATCGCCCTGCAGCTGCAAGCCTCTCGCCACAAGATGTGCTGAAGAGGTCAAAGCGTCAGTTCGGATGACGAGGGGTTTCTTGGTCGTCCTATCGGTTGTAATGTGGTGTGTGGTGGGCGTGAGCTGATGTTAGCTGCGACGAACGAAATGTTTAGATCTTTGTGAGACTCGATGTGCAGGGACACAGAGATGTTGGTCAGATCAGATCACATGGCTCCAAAAACATGGGCTCTGCAGAGTGACTGTAAACACCATGAAAACATCTGAAGGTAGGTAGGTAGGTCGTGAACTGTAGATTTAATTGCAGCTGCAGTGGCCAAGGCCACCCAAACAACTCTTGACGAAATGTTTAGTTGGAGAACGCTTCCGAGTGTAGCTGGGTTCCCCCTTCGCCGGTGCCCAGTCTCGGGTTCTCAACAGAGCCCCTGATCTTCCCACTTGACTGACTCTCTAAGAATTCGACGTATTATTCTACTTGCTCGCGCGCATAGTCTGAGCTTCGCCACATTTCCCTTTGACTTCTCTCCAAACCACTAGCAAACATGTACACCAGAACGTAAGTCGTACAGTAGGAAAGAACAGGCCCGAGAGGTGAAAGTCCCCATAATGCCGACATGCCCCAAAACAGCGCAACAAGACGAAGAGAAACAAACGTAACAAAGAAAGTGTAAACATCGTATGTCAGAATGAGCCCGCGGTGCAGGCTGGGTATCTTGCATAACTTCTTCCGGTCTTGCCTCCATTTCACATACTGTCTTTAGCTCTTCCACCGCCACCGCCACCGCCATCCCCGTCCCCAGCTCTGGCTCGAAAAGAATTCAACTGTGGTAAACGCTAGGAAAATCGTCTGGGTGTGTCCGCTCGGATGCGGTCGTTCGCTCGTCGGCGCATATATGTGGAATCGTGTCCGACAGGGTTCCGGTTCCCAACTCCAAGAACCTGCAACTCTGCTTGAGTCGTCTTTGACTGTCGTGGAGGTGTCGGCTCCGAGTCAGTAATTACTTGATGTTCTTGAACAAGTCAGGACCCAGGCTGCCTCCGTCCGTCAGTCCGACGCTGGCTTCGAGCGCGCTCAATTCGGGGATCATAGGCGGCGGGGGGCCTTGGACTTGGGGCCGGCTTTGGGGCCGGCTTTGGGGCCGACTTTGGGGCCGACTTTGGGGCCGGTTCGACGTCTGGCTGTTGTTGGGATGCTCGTACACGACACTTGATCGTTTCTGTGGCGGGGAGGAATCGTGGGATCTGAGCCTCTTAAACCATCCGCTGCTACGCTTCGCCTTTTTCTCCTCGGCAATGATGCCTTGGCTGCGGCCCATGCGATGGCTGTGGGGGGCGCTCCCGTTCGATTGCGATTCGCCCTCTGCATATGTTTGGTTCAGTATTGTCCGGCTAAATAGACGACGGATGCTGCCCTGTCTGCTTGATATTGCTGGAGAAAGTGGCGTGTCATCTGAGAATCCTCTCGTACCATTCGTTGTGGCCGGCGAGTTGGGCGCGGCCGGGCCGTGACCGTTCGTCTTGTCACTGACTTTTTCCTTCACGACGGGTTCTGAACCCTTGGTTTCGCTCGCACGCGGGGTCTGGGGAGGCGTGGGGACCTCCTGGACGGGGCTAGGAAGCGGCGGGGGAATATCGGTTCCGTCGGTCAGGGAGCCGAACTTGAAGTCGAGCTTCGGAAGCTCAAATCGCTTAGTTGCGCCGGCGGATGGCATTGTGAAGAACAGGATGGACAACTTTTGTGTGCTCAATTGGCGGTATGTAAAAGGTAAGGTTGGCCCTCAATGGGTCTGTCTAAATGGCGAGGTTTGCAGGATTCTCCAGCGGCCAGCCAGACGGTCGAACGCGTGACAAGGCAGTGCGGTTCGCCCCGTGGCGTGTGTCGTTGGTCGGGACAAGGGGAGTCGTACTGGGCCCAATGAGTAGGAATGAGAGGTCGACAGCGGAGTGGTAGGCTGGAGATGCCAGAAGATGGAGCTTGGTGGCGGTGGAACTTGAGAGAATGGATAGGTACAGCGGTTGAAAAGGTCGAGATTGAAAGGCGCCAAGGGACGTCTGGAGCGAGATTGGGGTTTCCCCAGTAGCGGCGCCGACGGTGAATGGGCAGCAGAACAGTGAGTGGACGCAGACGCAGAGTGCGGGCGTGTTCTGTACCCAGTACTCGTATAGATGCAGGGTACCGCAGCAGGTTCGGGCGCTGTGGTGCTGTACGGACGTCAGGCGGGGGGGATTTCTGCTAAACCTCTCAGGCTCTCAGAGCAATTGTATCGACGGACGATGGTGCTGAAACCGACTCGAGTTAAGGTACGTGGCCATGGGACACGGCGCAGTGTGTATGTTTTATTTGATGTCGGATTTGGTTCTCCCACTTCTGTATGGGCTTGAAACGTGAAATGGCTCTAGTTGCGAGCAGAGGGAAGACGACAAGAGAATACGGATCAAAGGCGAAAGGCACGTCTGGGACCGTGGGGAAGATGAATGCGCAGAACTTACACGCAGTCGCCGGGGGATTAACTGGCCATCGATAAGCAAGGTGCTAAGGCAGCCCTGGAGGGAAAGGAGCTTCGTCGTACCGCACAACCAGAGCTGGTGCTGGTGCGCGTTGCTGGAGGTGGATGGGGATTGGAACAACGGACGGGAGATAGTGGACGGGATGGGTTGGGACCTGGACACTGGAAGTTGGGATATAATTACCGCAGGGGTCCAGCTCCTTGTGTTTGTCCAAGCCAGGTGATTCCCCGATAGTGGAATTGGTGGGACTGGGACTGGGACTGGGACATGCTGTGTGCAGTACAATACAGTTTCTGCGAGTTTGTAACAGTTGTACATCCCCACTGCCCCAGGATTTGCCTGATCCAGCTAGCCTAATCAGATATTGTTAGCATATTAGCCTAGTTGACCCTTGAACGCTAACAGGGGCAAAGTCTAACGCTAACAGACATTCAAGGGGTATATTGTACTGTACGTCCAAGCCAGGGATACGCTTTGTAATTGTTTTTCCAGAGTCCCCGGCGCATTTTGTAGGCTTGTGCGACCTGCGGCTGCTGTGATTATCCAGAAATGGCTGTCTGAATGCACTCAACTGGCTGGACTCTCCGTTACTGGGAAGCCACTGTCGAATACCACATAAGAAGTATGCACATGGATATGGAGATACATTGAGACTGAGGCGCAAGTCTGGATTCGCGATGACGTAAGGCATCCATTCCTTTCTTATCTCATTTCAAAAGCCTGCCTGAGGAATGGGAAGTGGACGATAGAAAGAGCGGGAAGGAGAGAGCGCACGGGCAGAAAAAAAAAAGAGACAAAAAAAAACACAGGTACCCGTGGACGCCTACGCCTGTCAAGCCACCCAATCTGGGGACCAGCACGGAAAGTGACACTGACATCAACGGCGCCTTCCAATTGCATCCCTTGAGTTTGCATTAATATGGCTTACATAACCCTGCATACAGACCCTACCCTGGCAGGTTGTAGCAACAAGGTTCGCATTATCGACTTCCCAAACGCTGCATTCCCATCCCACATGCCACATCCCACACGCGCGGATGTTCAAACACAGAGCATGATCAGATTCAGCGCTGGATCTCGAGTCACAGAGCCTGTCGCCTTGGCGGATGCTGGACAGCACCTTCTTCAGAGTGATGACGAGGAACGATGGATCGGAAAAATATGCCGCGGCAAGAAGCAGTCAGCACCAAATGTCCATCCTCGACGGTCGACCTGAGCCAGGAACACCAGTACACCACGCCGCAGCCACTGACAGGCCGATAAACCACATCCAGGATGCACCGAAACGCGGCCTGCAGGAAATTGTCCGTGAACCTGCACTAGCACAATGTACAAGACCCCCTCTCTCGCCTCTCATCTCTCCCAACCAAGAATAGCCACACTTTGGCGCGTCACAACACCAACGCCTGGAATCTGGCCAAAGGGGGCCGACTTTGCCTTTGAATGCTTCTGATAGGCCACGTACCTCGACAACATCGGATTGTCATATTCATGCTCGTTCCTCGACGCCTGTTGACAAAGCAATTTCATCATCGCTTGCTAGTTCTCTCCAGACTCCCTCAGAGACATTGCCTCCGTCTACCGTGGGCACAGCCGCGCCGCCTGCCACAATCATTTGGGACCATTCCTGAGCTAGCAGCAGCAGATCGTTCCTGCGCTCCCGTGACTCCTTGCCCAAGCAGCTTCCACCTTTCACAAATTCTACCCTGCTCCGGCAAGTCGGGCTGGTTGCCAGCTGCCGTCCCACAAGCTGCCCAGAGGTTTCCGTAGGCATAGCAAGCCCAAAAGGATACCAGGAAAAGCTGTATCGGCAGGAACCGTTGCGCTGAGCCCTGTGCCAACAGTTCCCGTTTCATCAACGATGGGGACGGGACATTTGCTGCAAACAGGGCCGCCGAGAGAGACAAGGAGAGACCGCATTGTAGACGCGCCGCGTTTCCAACAAACGTCAAACGTCCCCCTCCGCCGACGATCCGGTTTTCGGAATCCCTTTCAGCGAGGCCGCCCACCGTTGACAGCATAGGTACCTCCTCGTGCTCCTGTCTTTCCGCATTTGCAGCGCCTCTTGAAATACTTCATCGATCAACACTGTCCACCGCCCTGTTCGATCCGAGTTCACGAGTCAACCACACCGAACCCAAGTCGCCCTCATCTTGGCTAAATTCTCGCGTTTCCAGCCCGGGTCAAGCGAGAAACATTGTATTCTCAACTCGGAAAGCTGCCTCATCATGAATCTCCTAGTATAAGTGTGCAGGCCACTAGCATCTAGCCCCACGAACACGACGCACGACCTTTGAGCCTTGTTGGGCGCGGTCTCTTGGGCCTCGCCCCCCCTCGTCGACATTGCGCGATAATTACTTCAGTACCTTCCGCCGAGCATTGCCAGGCCACCATTAACATTCGCGTTGCTTTTCCTACTTTACCATTCGTCTGTTTCCATCCGAGAGTCAGTCCGCCGTGGCGCATTAGCTGCACCTGCGTCTCTCTGCTTTAATTCGAGACAACGGTCGCCATGTCAAAAGCTCGGCGATTGAATTTGGGCCATCCCACTCCGCGAGCAGTATCTCATGCCTTATCGCCTTTGCCGAGATACGGACCGTTTCATGCAGCCCACCAGTGACCCACGCGGCGGATGAGTTCGTCCCCGCTCCTCGGATCCCTAGCCCTGGGAGTTGAAACATTTGATGAAAACGAAAATTCCCCATTGCCGGCTTGTTGAGGAAAACTTTGCCCCTGTGCTCTGTCATCTTGCTTCCGCGGTTATCTCCGAACACAAAGACCAGCCATGGGTTTATCGCGAGTTCCCCGTCTGTGGACTTATGCCCAATTGAGCTGTTCTAGGCAACTCAATGTCCGAAAACTTGTTTTTTCTCAACGAAGCAATGGCAACAACGTTGCACCACGCTCCACTCTGCCCAAGATGTAAGAGCGTTTGCGCCGAACGACGTTCCGCTGCTCTGAACGAGTGCTTGGTCCATTTCTCCAACTGGCGCGGATGGTAGCCTGCGTATCATGGTCTGCACATCACTCGACCCAAAGACGCCGAATTTTTCAAGGCCTTTTTCAGTACCAACTCGGTTTCGAGCGGCCGTATTGACTACAGCCGCTGAGCCTGACAGCGGACAGTGAGCCGATCGGAACGGTGGGCGGCCCAAGGCTTCGCCAGTATCGAGGAGAGAGGGTACCCATGCCGGAGGCCAGCTGACAAATCTGTCGGGTCTTCCTGTCCGCACTGGCCTCTTCGGCCCGGCACGGAACCTTCAGATGACAGACGCGCTCTGATATCTGAAGACGGAACTTCTCCAATGTCTTCGTGGACGGGCCCGTTTATCCCGCTGAATCCTCTCCGGTTTATGGACTGGCAGTATGCACGACTCTCTCGCCGTTCTTATCCAGGGACTACCTTTCTGATCCATTGGGGTCTCTTCATAGTCCACTGACACATTTCACCTATCAGAGGTGGCCGCTTAGGAATGTGAATAGCTCTGCCTCCAAATACAGGGTGTCGCTGAGCAATCAGTGAGGTTGGGATGTAATTCGCTTTACACGAGCCTTTCGACGAACCATCCTAGAGAACCGAGGCCGTGCGCATACTCGTCCTCCACCCTCAGGGTCCTGACTATCAATTCCACCAGCGGGGACCTGACAGTCCAAGTTCTTGTCGCGATGGGACCGCGTTGGCCATTGGGCTCTCAGCTCGGGCCTGAAGGCTTGGCTAGGCTTCAGATGGAATGAGGCTGCCAGAGTTTCCTTGATGTATCCAGTTGACCGGGGTTGACGAGGATACAACTAACACTTTCATCCTATTGCCATTTCTGTTGTCTTATCTGCTATCCGGATATTTCCTGTTGCCCTCCTGAGACTGAACTTTCTAAGTGTTGGCCCGCCGATTGGCGCCTCCAGCCATGTTGACACACTCAACCGCGAGCATTTACGTCCTACAAAACGTTTACGATGACTCTTGAATATGCAACGGAAGCAGCCGGGTAGCAGCACGAAACTCTTTGTCTAATGAGTGTCAAGTAAAAGTTCATGCTCGGAATGAAGAACTGGCGTCAGGTTTGCGTCACTTTGGAGGGTCACATCGTTCAAAGCCAACACCGTTGAAAGTTCCCAGAAGCCACGCATCGAACGGCACTATTTCTTCCGGTCGCTTTGTAAGAAAGAAACCACGCAGCAGCAAGACCAAGCAATTCAACCAGATTATTACCAAAGACGACCTATATGTGAGGCGGAGCCATGAGCTTGGTCTACATCCTCCATTCCTTTAGCCTTGGGACGACTACCGAATGGCGATAGTGAATACGGACGATCCATGGCGAGGGGCCCTCCAATTGGACGGATGAGAGTGTTATCGGGATGGATACATGTTAGCTCGAGGGAAATGGAGGCGTGGACAATGAAACAGCAAAGCGCAGCGTGGTCAGACTATCAAAACAATCACATCGAAAAAAAAACTCAGAAACCATGTGTTCAGAGCAGGAATGGCTCATCATACGTACTGTAGAGGGTGCGAGGATAGAACAGCCCAGCCCAACCAATGATTAATGCATGCTTATGAGCTTCGATTGTGTTGTCTACGCACACACGATGGTTTGGTTGGAGAGCGGCAGCTGTTGCTAATGCCTACCTCAGAGATGATGATGGTCTTCTTAGACTTTCTTTTGCTGCCTAAACCTTTGCGTCTTGATGCAGCTGATTCTACTACTGTCCCGCGTCGGCTTTGTGAGTATATTCGGACAACAATATATCGGTGGGCGTGGAGCACGGCAACACTAGTCCACCTGCTTGGCATTCGAAATGAATATCTATTCGCAACTGCTTGCCGATGACACGCCCTCGCGGAGTTTCCCGCAACGTAAAGACAGAGAGAGAGAGTCGAGAGAGAGTCGAACCCCTCGCTGGGCTCTTGATGATTGGAACCTGGCTGCCGTGTTTGTATTCCAAAACTGTCTCAGTACGAGACGGCTTCTGCCCCGGGTTTAGACCACGGTGATTGATGGATGAGGAGCTCTGGATGTCAAACCATGCATTTGTTATGGAGAGCAGAGCTCTCTGAGTTAGTCCGCTTCCATCGGGGTAGTATATCTTTGTCATCAAGCTATGGAGCCATGCCATTGGATACTTGTGAGTGTTAAACTTTCAAGGAACCAAGTGACTGAAGGTCCTAGACTTTCTCATGGAGTCAACGTCAAAACGGAGCGAAATGTGATGCACAAACCCTATTACCTCCGTGATCTGTCCATTGCCCAAAACGGCCTCGCGTCCGAGACATACATTGATACACAGCTGCGACAACTTATAACCGTTGTGGTATTCAGACAAATACGATACTGCAGAAGATGTACATCTTTTCAAAAAACCATATACCCCCCTCATCTTGCGCTCCGCCAACTCCCACTGATACTTCCGTTCCCGCCTCCTCTCCTCCTCAAATTCGTCGACGCCCGAGACCAATCGCCGGCAGACTTCTTCAGCCTGTTCCCGAGACTGATCCTCGCAGCGCTCATGACCGCACCGCCGCCGCCCTGCATTCTGCTCGGGATGCCCGCCGAGCTCATCACGCTCTCCCAGTCGCCCCTCTCAACCTCTTCGTCAGGCTCCTCGATCGCCGGCGGCGGCAGCATCGGGCCGCTCCCCGCGAACACGGTCGACGCAGAAGCACCAGCGGGTCCCTTGCGCAGCGCGCCCATCATGGCAGCCCAGCTCTCGACTTGGCCGTTGGACGCCTCTTCCACGCAGTTGCACTCGTCGCCTGCTGGGCACATAATCTCGCCTGCGGCGTGCCACTCCGCGAGACAGGCTTCGTGGAAGGCGCAGCCGCAGCCGAGGCATGGCGGGTAAAGCGCGTCGACGGGCTCGCGGCAGTAGACGCAGAGTAGCTGGGTCTGGGCGCGGCGGCAGCGGTTGCAGGTGCCGATTGCGCCGCCGAGACGGGCCGCGGTCGCGGTGGTGTATTTGAGGGGTTCGAGCTGGGTTTCGTGAACGCGGCAGACGCCTGTGACGTCGAGGCCGCGCCCGGAGGCGACGAGGTATTGGAGCTGTTCCTTTTTGCCGAGCAGGATTGGGGAGGTTGTATGCGGTTGTGGTTGCGTATGCTGTTGTTGGTGGGGGTGGGTGTGTGTCGGAAGGGATTGGGATATGTGGGGCTGGTGTTGTGGTTGGTGGTGATGTTGTTGGATTGTGGTGGATGTGTCGGCTACACTGAAAGTTTCTTGGAAGGAGTCTTCGAGGCCTGCTTCTTGGTTTTCTTGGAGGACGTTGAACTTCATGATCTCGAGGCGGGCGAGGGGTTGGTTCCACATTTGTAGGATCTCGGCGTAGACGTAGCGGTAGGTGGCGTACATGTCGCTGCGGGAGGGCTCGAGGAGGGGAGTCGTCATCCAGCCGTCGTCGTCGAAGATGGTTTGGTCTTCCATGTGAACGGAGACGCCGATGGGGACGAGGGAGAAGAGTTCCTCGCGGTAGACTTCGTCATCGGAAAGGGATGTGCGGGTTGTGCCCGAGTCGCCCATGATGGTCGAGCTGCCCCAAGTCACGTTGCCTACAGCGCTGGGAGCCAGTGTGCTGAGGATCGTGTCCGCCGGGCTTGGCCGCTTTCGCCCATGATTGGGGGGCGAAGAAGCGGCGGTTGTGGTCCCTGTCGCGACGCCGCCGAAGGGGCGAGGCAAGCTGATTGCAAAGCTCGAAGTCAGGCCAGAGTTGGCCCTCGTAAGGACTCGTCCGCTGGGGGATGTGGATAGACTGGGTGTTTGGTCTCCTTCATGGCCGAGATACTCCTTCACACCCTTATTTGGTGGAGTTTCACCGCATGAATATGAGTTGGAACCTGGGTCGCCGGCCCAGAGTGCTTCTTCAGCGGAGCCTTGGGAGCCGGAATATCGGATCGGTGTGTGCAATGTGCGTGGTGTGGTAATTGCGGAGTTGGTCTGGCTTCTTCCATTGAGGTTCCAAAGGGAGGCATCAGTTGGGAAGTAGTCGAGAGAAAAAGATGGAGCCTTCATTGGCAACGGTGTTTCGGGCTGTGTAAGACGCGACTCGGCGTATGCGACGCTGTCCTCGGTGAAAGATTCGCTAAATATACACGAGAGCATGGCCAACATCTGTATATCTGCCGTCGTCTCGAAGTAGCTGAACAGATCGTTGATGAAGTCCTTTGCAAGAGGATGGTTGCCCCACTTGACTCTACCATTGAAGTCGGCAACGTCCTTGCCAGGTTTCTCGGTGTCAGGCGAGCCTTCGGCCCGGAAGCGTGAGATGGCGTCTCGAGCGATGACCAGGATAGAGTTTTGGCATCGATCCAAATTCGCCAGCTCCAGCGGAATGTCCCTGCGTAGGAGCAAGGAAAGATAGCGCCAAACATCCACCAAGTCTCTACAGCCATGCCTCTCGGCAATCTGGGCGTTGTGCTCGCAGACCTCCGCACCTTCGCCGAAAATGGCATATTCTTTGGCGAATTCCTTCTTTGCAGGCAGTATGTCAGATAGGTCATGCAGCGAGACGACATTCTTTGACTTGCCCGGGGGTCGCCTCCTGAGGGACCCAGTGCCGGTGCCGGTGCCGGTGCCAACTCCTGTACCTCCACCGCTGGATCTGACGGACCGATTTTCGCTCCAAGTTCTCCGGAATCTATGACGCGGCTGATACCACAGGCTCATCTTGTTGATAGAAGTTGATTCCGAGTCGCTTGACGACGAAGAACCGTCGGTCTCGTCGGAATCGGACTGCTCGTCCGTAGCGGACATTTCATCGTTGCCGTATCTCTTCCCAGGTGGTGAATCGTGCGCAAGGCGGCCGAACCCGGCGAACACAGGTTCACCCTTGGGTCTTTCGCGAAGCGGCTCGATCGGCGCGAACAGCAGAGCTTTTGCTTTCTCTTCCTTGGTCGGGAAGAAGCATACAAGCCTACCATCATTTGAGAATCTTGCTCCGCAAAATCTGGGCAGTGGAGGGATTGTGGGCCTGTTGTTTGATGCCAGCGTACTGTTGGCCTCAGAGTTCGGAGGCAGTTCCTGGGACATTGAAGCCGAACCGCCAGCGGGAATGTCATTTTCATCCTCGCTGGAACTATCGGAAGCAAGGCCGTCGAGGGGATCGTCCAGATCTTTGACATTTTTGAAAAAGTTCGTGCTGGCCGCGAGGTCAATTTCGCCCAGTAGGTAGGAGAATGCCACGTCCAAGCAATTTTGCTTTTGTTGCAAGAATTGATGACAAAGTTCGTGGATCTCGTCTTCGACCTTTCTGTGCGTCTTCTCCGGCATGAAGCTAGTCTTCTCGATGTAGAACCTGGGTGCCTTGAACTTGGGATAGTTCGCAGGTATGTCAACTTTGACTTTGATGAAGATGGTTTCTCCGTTTACGCCCCAAGGTCCATTCAAAGATGCGTGTAGGGTCAACGAGTCCATGTCGATGTTCTCCCATTTGACCTTCGGTAGCTGCGTGCTGATACGCAAAAATTCCTCTTGAATTGTTTCCGGCTCTCCCCACTTATCGTCATCCATATATCCGGGACTGAACATGGTGGAGTCTTTGGAATCCGCTCTTCTAGGACTGTCGGTCAATGCTTTCCTTTTGTTCATCATGATTCCTTTCATCCAGCCGATGTGAGCTTGGCTGCGGTCCATCTCCTTAGAAGTACTCTTAGCCTTCATGGAAGAGCCCTTCCAGCCAGCTCCGAGTCTAGTGTATGTTGTTGGCCCAGACCGCATGCCCATGGTCAAGGCGCTTTGTCGGTGTTGAGTGCCACCCCGGGGATCGCTCATTGTCGCACTTCTCCTGTCTCGGCTGACGCTGTCCTCCACCGCTCGGAAAGTTTTGTAGGCAGCGCCCTTACGTGTAAGCACAATATTCTTTGGGGCAGGCATCCCCTTCACGTAGCCAACAGACTCAAGAATCGACGGCTCGACGTGCTGCAGCCGCAGCTCATTATCGTCTCCCCATGAAACCAGCTGGAAGTCTCTGTTGTCCAGTCCATCATGGTTGATACTGCCTCTACTCCTCCACAAGAACTCCTTGGCTTTGTGGTTGCCATGGCCGGGAAAGACCGCGACAGGTTCTGTTGGCCCTTCCACAGGATCCTCGGTCGGAGATCGTCTGTCGTACAAGTACAGATCGCCTGGTTCATTCTGAGGCATCGCTAGCAGACCCCGGCCGAATGGGGTATGACGGGCGCGCCACACCGGGAATTCGGTTCGGATGACACGTTCCGGAACATCCTGATCGCTAGCATAGTCCCAGAACTTGATGTGTTTGTCCAGAGAGCACGTGACGATCCTTGTTGACTGTGTTCGGTTCCAGTCAATACCATAAATCTTTGAAGTGTGTGCGCTGATAGATTTCAGGGGCTCGCAGTCCCGTCGCTCGTCCCAAATGTGCAACCACCTGTCGTGGGACGATGCCAGAATGTGCGGGTCCTGCCGGTTGTACTTGACTTGGGTGGCGCCGGCGAACCAGTCGCAGAAGGTGAGTACAGGTTGTCTTGGGCGCCTCAGATCCCAGCAGTGGACGTAACCGTCAACCGCGCAGGAAGCGAGCTGATCTGGGTGATGTGCGGACCAGTTGATGTCGGTGATGGCTCTGCTATGGCCTTGAAGCGAATGCTCGATGGCGCCGGAGGACGAGTCATCTCTGAGGTTGAGGTTCCAGATGAGGGCGCGATGGTTCGCTGTTGAGACGACCCAGTAGTCGCGAGCAGCGAAAGGTGACCATTGAACGTCGGTAACGAGCCATGGTGAGCCGTGGCTGCTCAGGCGGCGGGGAGGGTTGTATGGCGAGTCCAAGTCAATGATGGATAAGCCCTCAGGCCTGGAGCGATAGTTAGCAACAGGCCGTTGGCTTGATACGAGCTCAGCGCAGACCACTCACGATGCTAAGGCGACATCCCGACCGGAAGGTGAGATTGTCGCTGACCCTACCAGCCCGGCAACATGAATGGTGCCGTCGGCGTCGAAGCTCTCACTGTCGAAAGCTGATTTGATCGGCTTGCCCTTCTTTGGAGGGTCAAGCTGGTCGAAATGCGGCATGGTCGTGGTTGTAGCTTAGAAGGGAGAGATGCCTCATGAGGGCACCTGTTGGTGAGATATTCTGGCCATGATACGTGGGCAAGTCGTCGATAAAGGCGAAATTGGGCAACCTGAGTTATTTCGGGCGCATGGGAAGCTCTTGTACGATGTTCATTTCGATATGCAAGATGATATCGAAAGTCTGCGATGAGGCTCAGAACTTGATGCACGCGACGGGATCAGATGCAGCAACGCATCCTGGACGCCGTCACGGTGGATGGGACGGGACGAAGGACTGGACCCACTTCTGCAACGAGTACTCTTCCATGCATATTTTGCAGCGGAGTACTTGTACCCCTCCGGATCTTTTACGCCAATCAGCGTGCAGTTCAAATAGAATGAATCTCCACTTTGGTATCGGGCGTCAAGTTTCCAGGCGACTGGGCACGTCAACGCTGGTCCGTCTCGCGGGGCAATTCTGAACAAGGCTTTCCCAAGCACATGCCCACCATACCAACCTTACGCAACCTGCTTGCCTTGGGTTCGAAACACTATAGCCGAGTCCTCGCTGCCTGCCTTGATTAATAAGGCCTCCCGAGTATCCGACTACCACTGCCTTCGCGACTTTTCTGTGTCGGTAACACGATTTCGAATTGACGACTTCTTTGCGCTTCATTCCGAGGACGTCTCCCTTCGCGATTCACCACCCGCTCGACCCCGCCAAACATCGGTTCCCATAACCCGAACACCGCATTGGAGATCTTCTAATCACCTTGCTTCATCATCTTCTCTCCGACGACACAATAGCTTCTTTGTCGCCCATCATGGCCTTGCCTAAGCGTATTGTCAAAGAGACCGAGCGTCTCATGGCCGAGCCGTAAGGTACCTCCCAAGCATAACTTTTGCGACGAAGCACTGACGATCATCTACGCAGCGTCCCGGGCATCAGTGCTGTTCCCCATGAGGAAAACCTTCGCTACTTCGACGTCGAGATCCATGGCCCTACACAATCACCCTACGAAGGTTGGCAGGCATCACACTGTTGTGCGCGAGAAATCGTGGACTGACTGGATACTTCAGGCGGCGTCTTCAAACTGGAGCTCTTTTTGCCCGATGACTACCCCATGACCCCTCCTAAGATTCGCTTCCTCACCAAGATCTTCCACCCCAACGTCGACAAGCTCGGCCGCATCTGCCTCGACGTTCTCAAGAGTAAGTTACCCGAGATTAGTAATGCGAGTGGACAGTGACTAACAAAGATGATATTTTCGCAGATAACTGGTCTCCCGCGCTCCAGATTCGTACGATTCTTCTCTCTATTCAAGCCCTTCTTGGCGCCCCGAACCCCGACGATCCTCTCGCTGCCGACGTTGCGAAGAGCTGGAAAGAGGATGAGCAAGCGGCCATCGCGACGGCTAAGGAGTGGACTGCTAAGTACGCTGTGCCGAAGTAAAAGGTCTCTAGGAAGGGGTAGAGCTGGGTTGGCATGGAGAAGCTGGTGCGTGGAGTGCAACACGGCATGAAGAGTTGCAGACATTGTCCCTAGACCGAGCTTTGGAGAGTTTTGCAAATGCAATGTTTCTTTCCAACGGCTCTTTCAGGACTTTCAGAGAGGGTGGCTTGGTTTGGACGTTTTGGACCGGAGTTGTAAAGCATGAGATGCATTATGGTTGCTTTTCTGGGTGTAGGAGGATCACATGCATTACGCCTTGATGTCTTTTGATAGCAAAGAATATTCTTTCTCGTAATACTCTGTGTTGTGTGTGTGTGTGAATTCGGCTGAGGAAGGACGTCAAACAGCATTGAGCTCACATAACTAACTTCTGACCCGCTCACCGGAATGTGATGGATGCTGAAGTCAATTGGAATCTCTGTTGCAGTCTACAATGTACTGCGCTGATGGGTCACATTGGCGCAACGATACAACATACGACTGGCTTATCAGCCCACGTAAGTCTCGGTGTAATTTTGACGAGTTCCTTGCCGGTTTTCCTTGTGCATCGCAGTCGCAGGGCGAAAGCGTTCCCGATTTGCGCGAATGGCGTCTGACGCGGCTACATAAACTCAAACTTGGCGGAGGTCGTCATGAAGCGCCGATGGTTTAGTGGTAAAATTCTCCGTTGCCACCCAGCAGCGTCGGGGAGCCGGGGGTTCGATTCCCCCTCGGCGCACTAGTTTTGATGTTTATGAGTATCATCCTCCCTCTCTTTACTTGAGGTTATCTATCCACTTGGTTTTTGTTTTATTGTCGAAATATCTTCTTGAGCTAGCCGACTTGTGTTACTTATACCTAAATGTAGCTTCTCTCTATCCTCTGTCTTCTCATAGGATGTGAGTGAGGTTTTCGGCTACGTCTCTCCTTTTCGGAGGCCATGTTGGTGTTTTCAATGTCAAAGTCGTATAACTCCGCCTTGTCCACAAACCCATATGATTCGGGGCCCTCTTTATATTGTCCTGGTCCCCTTGATCCTGATCAAGATCCGGCGCTAGCCTTTCGCAAGTTTTCGAATGCCCATAATTCGTCATCTGCAAGCGTTGGACTAGGACCAGGTCCAAGCATGCCTGCTGTCTTCAAATGTAAGCGCCTCTCAATGAGCGCTGTTTGCACACCGCCTAACTAAGTTATCGGATATCGGTCGGGGAATAAGAGAGGCTACAGGGGCGTGTTCTTGAATTGTAAGTATGTTTATCGAAGTTGAACAAGTTTTTTTTTTTTTGGATTTTAGCATCAATTTGGCAATCACAAGCGATTTCAAACGCCGTCGCAGGTCCAGAACCTGCCCGCCATGAGGGATCGACGTGTTGCGAAAGCTCCCGGGATCCATGACAAAGGCCTTGAAGACTGGCTTTTCGTCGAACCGTGCTGCAATCAGCGCAACAGCTATTCCATTTCACGTAATAGATTGTATATCTCGTGATATTCTCGTCCTCGGGCGAACCGAGTCGCTCTCTGAAATTGCCGGATTAGCTTCCAGCTTCCATTAGCAACGGACGATTCAAAATAAGATCGGTCTGATGTATTATTATGTTCCCACAACTACTTTACATTATGTATATCCTGCTCCCATTGCCAAAATTGCATCTAAAAGCCCCACTGCCTGCACCAGTTTTGCATCAGCTCAGCCGTAACCCCTTGCATCTCCTTCATCGTTTTGCTGTGCTGAACCGTACGCTCCATTGAGAACTCCACAGGCTGCCCTCCGCTGTGAGCCAGACCCCGGTAGAAATCGAGCAACTTCACACCGGGGTTCTTGTCGACGTCATCGGTGGAAGTTGCACTCTCCTCCAGAGCCTTGACCCATTCTTTGAAAGTTACCATCTTTTTGATGCGATCTCCGTAGAACGCCTGGGTCGCCTCAGCAAGCTTCTCCCACTCGACGGTGCGCGGGTTGACACCGTGAAAGTAGCCGCGGACGTTCTGCAGAGGAACAGGGTGCGCAATGCCAGACACCTCGAGAATCAAATTGGCAATGCCCTCGATGGGTGTCCAATTAACCACACCCATGGCGCCCAGGTCCTTGGGCAGAAGCCCGAGGTGGGCTGAGCTGGCAACGATGGTTGGCAGCCATTCCTGACGGTTCCAGACACCCGACTCGGACTGAGGACCGGCGACCTGGCCGACACGCACGATGGCGGTGGGAACACCGGAACGTTGTGCGGCCTCGTCGAGGATCAACGAGCTGACCATCTTGGACCGTCCGTAACCAGTGCTGGGGAGGGAGAGGTCCATGAGTCTGTCCTCAGGGACTGGGCCCGGGCCAGACCACGTGTCAACAGTGCCGATACTGCTGACGAAGATGATGGGGACGTCCTTGGACGCGCGGAGGGAGAAGTCGACGAAGTGGCGCACACCACGAATGTGAGGCTCGAAGGTCTCGACAGAGATGTTGAAATTAACGGGCCACGCGTTGTGGATGATACGGTCAGCCTCCTCGAGTAGTCTGCCATAAACCTCAGGCTCGAGACCGAGGTTACTCTTGGCCATGTCGACGCAGAGGAACTCGGCCTTCTCCCACTTTGTGTTGAGGCCGCGGTCGGCGCTCATCTTGACCTGTCGCTTGCCGCTGTCGTCGCTGCGATTGAGGCAGACGACCTTCTTGACGGCAGGGTTTGACTCCATGAAATCGAGCATGTACGAGCCAAGAGCACCGGTACTACCGGTGATGAGGATGGTCTGGCCGTGGTCGTTAGGCGCGGGCTTGTTGCCCTGCTTCTGAGGTAAGTCGCGGGTGTACTTTTGCAGCTGGGCTTCCATGGAAGCAATGTCGTGGTTCGGGCCGTCGGAGTCATCCTCGGCTGTGGTGCCGTTGGTTCCGGCATTGTTTCTGACGCGGTCCATCAGGTACGCCGCCAACTGTCTGGGCGTCGGGTGGGCGTAGATGACACGAGTCGCGATCGCATCGGCGGTGATGTTGGCACCCGCAGCCTCGAGACCCTTGCGCAGCAGACGAGAGGCGTTAATGACCTGCATGGAGTCGATGCCGGCGCTGAAGAAGTCGGAGTCGGCGGACAGAGCTCTGCTGCCCAGCGTCTGCTGGAAGAGCTTCTCGATCGAATCCATCAAGGCCTGCTGAGAGCTGACGTCGATGTTGACGGAAACGGAGTCGGCGCCGTCCTCGGCCTTCTTGTACCACTCGTCAATATCGTCCTTGTACAGCTTCAGAGCCATTGGACGCTGGATGGTACCCTTGCCGGCGCGGGGGAACGGCTTGTCGGGTGTGGCGACACCAATGAACTGGCGACCGATTTGGCCGTGGGCAACAGTCTCTTTGTTTGCCTTGACGACCAGAGGCCAAACATCATCGATGAACTTCTCCTTCTCTTCATCGGTCTTGAGGTCCTCCATAGGCTCTAGGAGGAGGAAGGGCTGGAAGCGCATGGCTCCAGCAACGACGGCTCCCTTGACTCTGGGGTGGCCGGTGACAATCTCCTCAATTGTGACAGGGTTCAGCTTCTCACCGTTGGAGAAGACGATAATGTTGTCGGAGCGGCCGTAGTACATCCAGTGGTTGGGGAGAGTCGGGTGCTTGCGGTACAGATCCTTGGTGCTGTACTCCTTCTGGTCCGGGAACGTGTAGAAGATGCCCTGGAGAGGATCCTGCTTGTCCTTGCGGACAATAACCTGCTCGTAAATATCTTCATCCTCTCCGCTGGCTTGGCGCCAGTCCACGCCCAGGCGTTCAGAGTCCACAATGAACCATTGCCAAAGTTCCAAGTTCTTCTGGAAGAAGTAAGGCAGAGGAGCAGCCCTGATGTGTGTGGTCAGCATGATACATTCAAGTCTCGGAGCGAGGGGGGGGGGTACTTACTCAGTAAAAGCAATCACACTGCAGACGAGAACTCCGGCCTTGACGAGGGTGTTACCGGCCTCGCGAGCGAGGTTGCCACCACCAAAATGCACGCGCTTCAACTTCTTCAGGCCCTCGACACCTGCAGGCATATAAGCCATCTCTTCAAGGATGGCAGGAGGCAGGATAACGTTGTCGATATTGGCGTATCTCATGGCGTCGATCACTGTCTGTGGGGTCAAAGGTCTGTCGGTGAAGCCGAGGGCAACGGGATGCTTCCAGTAGATGGCGGCGAAAGTGGACATGTAGCATCCGGCGGCGTGGAAGAGCGGCATCGGAATGAAGAGACGCTCTCCCATCATGATGGACTTCATGCAGTTCTCGGAACCCATGAAGTCTGAGAGGTTGTGGAACGCGTCAGCGACGGCAAGCATACTAACGCGAGCGACGATGGGCTTGGGCAGGCCGGTGCTACCGCTGGTGTGAAGCACGATAACGGGGTCCGTCTTGGCTTCCTCGAAGGTCTTGGTGTAGGGAAACGGGGGAGCTTCCGTGTCGTCGAGCCAGGCTTCAACGCAGCTGACCATGATAGCGTCCATCTGGCGCTCTTCAAGTAGGGGCTGAACAACATCCTTGAATGAGGAGTCGAAGCAGATGATGTCGCAGTCTGTCTTCTCAAAGAGGTTCATTTGGCCCTCGTGAGAATTCCTGGGGGAGATCAACAGAGCCTCAAGAATGAGTTAGAATGAAGCTGAGAATACCGCTGTCATGGGACGCGAACCTTGTATCCTGCCTTGATGCAGGCAATCATAATAATCATGTAGCGCACATCGCTAGGTCCGATATACGTGAGGGTGGGAAAGCTTCCGGGCTCGGGCTTGCCCCTCTTGTCGATAATCCTGTGAGCTATGCGGTTTACCGCGTTCGCAATCTGCCAGTAGGTGATCTTCTTCCATCCATCTTTGGGGTTTGATGAGCGAGGTACTGAGAAGATTTCTGCGTTGGGGTCTGTCTTCGCGATTTCGTCGAGGACCTGGGGGATCAAGCGCTTTCCGTACTGAGGTGTGGCCATGCTGACGGTGGTATCCTGTTATTATGGTAAAGGTGATGTGGTATATTCAATGAAATGCTGGTCTAAAATAGGGGTATAAACTATAATTCGATGATGGTTCGATGAGAGTCGAATGATGCGAGTCGTGTAATTGTGAGATGAGCTATTCCCGACTTCACTTTTGCGAGGGGTTAGGCCGGAGCGTATATATATTCCAGGAAAACTCTATCCTCATTTTAAGCCCGTCGCTATCACCGTGAAGCGGTCCAGAACCACAGCGGCACTTTTTCATGACACCCAGGTCCGTTCATCAGGACGTAACTCGGGAGGATTTGAGACGACGACGTCATGCCCAAATGGCCAGCAGTTCCACCGCTGCGCGACTAAACATCTGAACCCCCGGGCCGCTATCGGCCGGTCGGCGCTGAACGGTGCAACGGGGCCGATGTGGAGCGCGAGCGAAGGAAGGAGACTCAGGTTTGACTCTTGACGTTCGTTCATTGCAGGTGGCTGACCGACCGGTCTTGAATCGAGGAGATGGCAGAATCGGTCGTAGCGTAGGGGCGAGCCGCGAAGTGCATATCCACCCAGGGTTATCCTGAAGGCAAGGTAGAACGGGCGGGTTTTGCGACGGAGAGAGTGGAGGCGGAATTGTGGGGGCAGGACGGAATTCGGCCGCCAGAACACTGAACAGGGCGGAACGCGGTCTCCACTCTCCAGTCTCTTCAACGAACAACCTGGAAGTGCGATTGCGAAACCTCAAAACCCACTTCGGGTTCTCGTCCACGGCTGTTCGAGAAGAGATGGAGCCCTTGGGCGCTATTTCGAACACGAGGGAGCAATCCTGGGCAGGACGGGCAGTACGGACTGCGCCTGCGTGCCGAAGGTTTGTGTGTGCTCACAGACGTGGGCGGCGCTGGTGAGCCCTGTGGAGGTCGATCGCGAAGTCAAGCTTTGATGCTAAGACGGGCCGTGATACATATCCGTCCGCTCTTTTCTCGGAGCCCTCGGAGACAAACAGGGCTTGATGTGGGAGCAGCTGGAGGCACCTAGGTAGGCATCCCCACAAGTATCACGGGCAACTCGCTCTGATTGAGCGGCGATGGGACCACCGCCCGTTGAGGTTAACTGGAGCATGGGTTGATTGGAGCAAGGCAAGGGGGAGCGGAAAGACGGACGATTTGTTGGACGGCAGGAAGGCAAGGAAAGGCAGGACAACGACGACAGCTATGGAAGCATCGAGATAGGGCGCAACGGTAAGCGGGAGACGGCCGGGAACTTAGCTCTGCGCCGCACGGGAGCAGATTACCTTAGATCGCAGATCTCCCCCTGTGCCTGGCCAAGCCTGGGGATTTAGCGGCCGACGGCGTATTAGCCACTCATCATGAAGGATCATCAGTGTTGGGGGATAAGGTATGGAGCCCGCATACGTCAGCGAACATGACCTCACCCGCCACGACCTTGGTTGTAGGGCGCAGAACTTACACTTCCAACTTCGCCTTTGAGTTTGATCTGATCTGAACTTCAAAAGGACCCTTTTCTGCGATGAAGGTGACTTTGGAACTGCGCTTAACATGCCTCGTTAATTTATAGCTCCACGATCCCTGTTCAACAGTCTGGAAGACCATTAGTGGATCCCTGGCACCATCTGCGAGCCATTGTCATCTCCGTTAGACGGTACCGATGCCAAGTCAGTGGATCGAAGCTCAGCAGACATGTAGTTTGAGAAAATAATCAAGTCATCATTCATGAGTTTCTTGCCTCGGCATGTTGATAGAGGTTTCGGCGCGTCCAGCAACGTGCTCAATCCACCCCCAGCTTCAGGATTTCTGGGGTTTTCCTGAGCATGATCTCTCCAATCCATTCCGCCAGCGCTAATCCGTAAGGCCGCCGGGAATTTCGCTCGACGTCAGCACTAAACCCGCGCGACACACTAACTCGAAGTTGGCAACCACTGCATGTTGCGCAGCAGGTCTGCACGTGAAGACGCTGGAAATCCTAGGATATTCGTGAAACGCTATGCGTCCCGCGGCTTTCTGCTACTGCGCAGATGACACAAGAACATCAGCGCTTGCAGCCAAAAGGAGCACCCACGTCCAGATAGATCTTCAAACTACAGTGTGAGAAAAGGTACAGAGGAGCCGGGTATGAAATCTTCAGATAGCCCCGTGAAGTTACTCGACAGAAATCTCGGGTCTTCTGACCCAGCAAACATTTTCGACAGCACAAGTCTATTCGACTCTAAGCTAAACGACAAGACAAACTGGAAAAGACTTTTACAAGTCTAAGCAAACTATCGTCCAGACAATGGATAAAGGTCAAGCCATCAAGTACTCATGTGCTTTCATAGCCAACCAAGAGCTCCTTCGATTGCCGACAGCTTCATAGTCACCCCGTCCCAGCAGAGATTGTGCACTCCACGCAGCGAACGCCATGTCTGCCACCACAGGAGCGAAGATGATGATGCCAACGATCTGACCGAATCCCCAGTCATCCCCAGGGTACTCGGTTGTCATGTGTTCCGCCGCTTCAGCTTGCATTCTCCGTAGCCGGAAAATGCACCACAGCAAAGGACCGCCCAAGGAAACTGGCAAGAGCAGGAAGACAATTTGACGACCGGACCATCCCCTTCCCAGCGAATCCTATACTTTCGATAACACGACGGTCGTCTTGTTCTCCTTTTCCGCGAATTTGTCTTCCATCTTCCATCGCTGTAATCCAACGCCCAAGACGTGCCACAAGGTAAAAAGAAATATCAATAGAAAAGAAATCATCTCGAAGATCGCCAGCAACCAGTGCTGACCAACTGTGAATTTTTCAATCGAACCAAAGCACATGTCCTTGACACGATTCATCTCCTCGGCCGTGGGGCCGTCTTGCCCACTCTCCCCGACGCCGCCGCCGCCGGCGCCTCCTTCTTCATACCTCAGTGGGGCCCAATTATGAACGCACTGGGATAGGAAGGGATAGAAGAATAGGACAACAACAAGAGAAAAAAGCAACAGTCGGAAATGCTCGCGCTTTGGTTCTTCTTGGATCTTCCTGTTGATTGAATGCTGTGTTGCGCTTTCAGGATGGAAAATTCTCATTGGTAGCAACACGACCGGATACACAAGGGGAATGACGCATATGACGGATATTGCAAGCGCGTTCTGGGCTTCGTTGGCCCCAAAGTCCGCCGTTTTTATCCCGAAGTCCTTATTCACCAACATGATTATCGTTGCGAGTTCGATGGATATAGCAAAGTAGACTGCGAATTCGAAAAAGGCCTCGAGGCCTTTGATGGCGATGATCTGGAAGAACTCCCATTTCCGACCTTGTCTTTGTCGAATCAGAAGCACCACAGCTGCCAGTAGAAATCCCAGGGAGAGCTCAATAGCATATCCAATAGAAACCTGGAAAACAACGTCAGTTTCTCGACCGTTTTGTCCATTAACAATAGCATATTTGCCTCACATACCCCTATGCCCGAGATGTCCGGGTTTGTTTCGCCCCAGATAGCGTTGCAGATCTCGTCTTTGCACTTCTCGAGAGAGCCGCGGGTGAAGTTTGTCTCTACTTTCACAGCTACTAAGTAGTCATTGAAGCTGAGTTGAGAACTCTTAGTTCGCTGCAGTCAATCTCGTTCGCCATGGAGAGGTAGCCGATCCAGGGTATTGGTGAGGAAAAGACTGGCAAGAAGCTTCAGTATTTAGACGAGAATGGAAATAGTGGCATACTTAAAAAGAGGGAGAAGTGAATTCATGGTGGCTTCTGATCAGGAGATGAAGTTCTTCAATCCGATACAGCCCTGCCAAGCTTTGCCCGACTTTGGCCAAGGCTGCTCGCCAGTATCAGGCAACTAAAACCAGCTATCCAATCAGCCTCTTCTTGGGAATGAGAATCATTCAAGTAAAGAACCAGACTGAATACGCAATATTTCCGGAAACATTCCAAGAGCTTACATGGCTTCCAAATGAAGACATAACAAGTCACTGGGATAATCACCGGACATATCGGTCACCCTGGGTTTCTTGGCCGTCCACAAAGTCGGAAACAGCGTGGCTTATCAAACTCTGGTGGGGCTAACGGATTATGGCGTTATATCAGCGTCCATAAGCCCGAGTGCCAGCATGCTGAGTTCTCAATCCTCCATATTCTTCAATCTCCCGGCCTCATCTAACGGTTCCTGATCCAACCCAGCAGCCGACTGTTGTGCGCGAGAAATCGTGGACTGACTAGATACTTTATCCAACCCAGCAGCCATGCTCCACATGCAGAGAATCATCAGTCTCATACTCGTCTCCAGCCTTTTGTTTTCACCGTCAGAAAGCGGCGTTTGGACCCCCAAAACTCTTACGATCACGTCAATATCATACGTGCCAAAATTAAAACAAACAGTACGGGTATATGAGAATTGTGGAGGGTCGTTCGACTGCCCAGAGGGCGCTACATGTACTACTGTCCAGGGATATGCAGGCTGTTGCTCCACTTCCAGGAGCGGGGTCTGCTCAGTCAACACTGCGTGCTATCCTCCTACGAATTACAATGTGGTGCCTTTCTCCTCTCCCACTTCCGTCTTACTATGGTAAGATAATGTTAATATCATTACAGCAAAATGGAATCCACCATTAACAATCCAATACAGCGCTGGGTGTTCTACGATGACATGGGACACGGTAACGGCTTTCATTTGCACTGCCACCGCCGCAAACGGAGCCCCCCCGCTTCCATCCACATATGAAACTCTCGCATACACTCCGCCATCAGCGGTGCCGCCGGGGACAACCAAAACAGAGATTGTGACCGCAACTTTACCGCCTCAGCCTACTAGGACTGCAACTTTACCACCTCAACCTACTAGTACCGAAAAGCCACCTGGGAGTGGCGTGATGCAAGGTACACATCGGAACATTGATTGTAAGACACGTTTATGGGTGGTCACTGACTGAATTAGATCTCACGAGGTCCCAGCAAATCGGCGTCAGCGCGGGCTGCGCAAGCCTTGCTTTCATGTTTCTCTCAAGCGTTGTGTGAGTTGGGACCGCCCCTTACATCATTGCAAACCCTCTTGATGGCTGCAGTATGTCACGATGCCTATTTTCTGCGGCTGACAATTATCCAGGTATTGTGCGTGTTGGCCGCTCAGAAGGAGAAGAAACAATCCGGCAGGCCCAGAGGCTTTGGCCTTTCCAGCTGCATCTAAGCCATACGAAGCATACAGGCCACCGTTCACAGACATCACGCACATTCACTCACCCAATGCGGGCGCGTCATGAGATCGAAAAGAATACGCAGAAACCAGAACAGAATGAAACTTTTGTTTTAGCACATTGGCGTGACCGTGAAAGCTCGTTTGAGGTTTCCCAAATGCATCTACCCGGTTTAAGACGAAAGCTCGCGGCAGCAGTAATCGAATTAACAACACCCTTTGGATATGCTGTGAGGGGAAAACATATGGCGTCAAGATTCTATACTCCTGCAATGTCACAATATTCAAATTAGTCGAGAAGTCAGCATTTCTTCGAAAGTTGCATATTCCACAAGATACCTCGTGGAAAGCAGCTACGCTGACCGTAATCACATGCTCGATCTCGAGTACTTGTATATGGACTTTGTTAAAATAGTTTGATGCAGTTAATGTCCAAAGTGCCAATGAAGACACATACGGAGTTGGTTCGGCGCTTGTTTATCAAGCAAAGTGCGTGCTGCCCATGCTAGGCTTGCTAACTACCCATGGGTACCTACATGGGTAGTACCGAGCCTCCAGGTGACGGAGATGGCGTTGCTCAAGGTGAGCTCGCTCAAACCGACAGAGGCTTTACTGGAGCTCAGACATGAAACAGACTTAGATCAAGGCCAAGGAATTGGCATAGGGGTTGGGTGCGGCAGCGCAGCTGTATTGATGATCGCCGGTATCGCTATCACGTGAGTTTGTTGCTCCTTGAACAGATCAGCGAGTTTGGTGTTGTTGTTGTTGTTGTTGTTCTATTATTCGACGTCAGAGCTAGGCTCAGATCGCTCCCTGGGGCATACGTCGTGTAGGGCGAGCCTACATGTCTAAACTGAGCTATTGTACACTATTACCGCCCCTCAAATTAGGCGTTTTCTAGCTAATCGCCTCCCGCGCTTAGAGTTTCTAGTTCCGGAGGCTGCCCGCGATACGGGCCGCCCCTATTTCCGGCTTACATCGCCCGGCCGAAGCCGGTGCCGCGGAGGTCTGGACCCCCCTGAAGCCGGGGCCGGCGTTTCACAAAATCCGGGCAGGGGGCCCCCGGGTCAGCAGCGCTGCCGGAGCTTAAGCCGCCTACGGGCCCCTGAGAAAGGAGTTTGGTGTAAGGCTGAGCTGTTGTGATCTAGGTACTGCGCTGGGGGCTCACGTCGCAGAAAGCGTGCCTCTGAGAAGACGGACAGAGAGCAAAATAGGACTCGATCCTCTTTAGAGAAGCCTGACAACGCCACAAGCGCCGTCGGCGACATTGACACCAGTCGAAAGCCGATTTTTCGATCGACTGCTTGATGGAGTTTTGGACTATGACTAAATTGATAAACATGGGTAATTGCAGTCTCCGACTAGAGTGATATACGAAGTTTTTTCCCTTTTTGCAAAAGAGCCCGCTCCAGGAGGTTCTGGAGCCTATCGACATCGTCCTGAAGGGTTTTCTGACTGGTCATAATGTAGAGAACGTTGCCGAGGACCCGGCTATGGACGTTCCATCGTCCAGCATCCGTACTTCTGTCTCCCTCGAGTAGCGTGTTTTGCAAGCCAGCGGCAGCGTTACTCTGGTAACCAGACCCCTCGCTGTCTTTCATGTGTATAGCTAAGACTGTCCCCAAAGCCCAGACCCCTGAGACTTGGCCATGTTGTTTCGATAACCAGTCAATGAACGATCGAGACCATACGGACCAGACAGCTGGTCGGCTGCTGTCAACAACCTGGGAAACAGAAGGCGATTTGCTAGCCCATTCGCTGTTCTTAGCCCAGTCCCACTCACCCTCGTTGTCCATGCGCTGCAACTCTCGCAGCGATTCCATAGCCACCTGACAGCCGACAGCATGAGCGGTATAGCTGTGGCCATGAAGGAGAGCATCGCTCTTCTCGTCACTCTCGAAGGCTCGGAAGATACTATCAGACGCCGATGTAGTGCACAACGGCACCAGTCCACCCGTGAGTAACTTGGCGTTGCAAACCACATCCGGGTCAACGTCGAGAAAAGATGCGGCGGAGAAACGGCCAAGGCGTGTAAGACCCGTGAATACTTCGTCGAACACGACAGGAAGGCCACTCCAGGTGTTTAAGCTCGCGTCGACTGGCCCAGTTGCGGTTCCAAATAGTTCCGGGTGTCTTCTTACAACTTGAACGAGAGTGCGTTGGAAGAGCGGGTCTCTGTGAACCACCGCTTGATTAGCATAGACAACAAGAACCAATTTGATCCAGGGACTTACGCCATGATCATGCCTCCAGCTCCAAGAATGACGGGTTCCATTACCAAAGCACCGAACTTACGGCCTTGGTCACGAAGACGCGTGAGGACCTTTAGGATAGACCTCTCATAGGCTTCATGATGCTGTGATCGCTCTCTGCCAGTGACGTCGAAGACCTCAGACAAGGTGCTGAATTTCTGACCAGGGCCGAGATCGTTTCTCAAAGCTTCGGGCACCTGGACTTGCCATTCGCCGTCTTGACACATGACGGAAGGATAGTCAAACCAAAAGCCCTTGCCCTCATACCACTCGACCTTCTCATTGAAGACGGAAGGCTCTGTTGAATCCATCGCGCCCATAGTGTCGCCATGATAGCTGCCCTTCAGACCAAGGATCTCAAGCCTGTCATTAGGCTCCCAGCCATAACGCGCTCTGGCTGCTCGTAGTCCCATCTTGACGGCAACTTCCATACCCGTACTGCCATTGTCGGAGTAGAACACACGAGACAGGCGCGGGTTCTGTAGCCCTTTGAGAAGAGTCTCGGCAAGAGCCAAAGCAGGCTCATGCACAGCGGAGGCAAACATGACGTGTCCATAGCGACCAGCAGCGTAGGAGGCGGCGAGCGTCAGCTTCGGGTTGGCATGACCAAGACCCTGAGTCCACCATGAGGACGATCCATCGAAGGAGGGCTGCAACAATGCCTGGTCTTGCGGAGTGTCCTGGCTCTGAGGAACAAGGGTCTGGAAGCAGTCACCATGTGCTGAGTCGATAGCCGTGATCTTTTCGGGCGTCAGGGTTTTGTGCTGTGTAAAGGGGTACCAGATAATATCGTGGGCATTACGAGACATGGTCTCGAGACGCGAAATTCGATTGAGGTGTCGTTCGTGCAGGTATTCCAAGGTGCTTTGCATAACGTTACTTGAACTCATATCATCATAATAGTGAGACAAAGCTGTGGCGTCAACTTGCGCATCTTCAGCACGAGCAGGGGGTTGCTCGAGAGAGTTGACAGGGATGCCATGTTCTTTGGCAAAATAGTCGGTCAAGTAGGAGTAATTTTGGTACTGTTCGTCTCGAAAGAGCAAGATTGATTCGACATCATACCCGCGGAGTTTGAGAGACTCGAAAGCAGAAATGGTTTGTGAAATACCGCCGAGCTTTGAGTCGCCGATGAAAACAACGGGAGCACGGAGCGGGGCATAAATGTCGGCTTGCGGGGTTCCGGACGGAGCTGGTGAGTGCACGCCGCCGGCCGTTTCGATGAACAGCCAGCCGGGCCCTTCAGCTGCTCGGCGGGACGCATATCTGTAAACACCTTTCAAAACGTCATTGTCCGTGGGAGTTGGCTTGTTGAGCGTTTCAGCACGAGGTCAATTATTGGCCAAGGTTGCATCGGTTATATTTCGCAGCTCACCTGTTTCGACACCTTAGCGGCAAGATGGGGACTCGCAGGAATCTCAAACTGGAACAGCGTTTTCTTCGCGATGCCCGGCGCGAACCGTTCGATGTGTCTAAGGAAAGACCGTTGAGTTAATTACAGAACCCAAATCAGAGCTAGGTAGGCTTTTGCCATTCTACTCCCGAAGTCAGTTGAGTTGGTCAGTGTATACATGATAAGCAGTAAGATGGAGCAATCTGTTGAGTTGAGAGCAGAAACGTACACCCATCATCAGCTTCCGAGGCCGAACCCGTAGAGACGGGTTTCAAATAGGCCGTCTTCTCCTCTGGCCACAGCTTGCGAGCTGCATTGCATAATATCGAGGAGAAGACCGTCTTTCCCACATCGGTATTGGCGCCGTAGACCTGGTACGCTCTCAAAGAGCGCCACAGTAAGGCGCCGACGGGTGCCATGGGGGATATCAACTGATATTTTCAGAACCCATCCAAGACACTGAATCCCAGCTGAACAGAAACGCGAACAAGAACGCAGCGACTCCAGTTGATGACCGGAATCCCGTTTGTCGTCAGCAGAGCAAGCAAGTCGCTTGAAGAGTAGAACAGTTGTCTCGAACCGGAAGCTCCGACTCCTGGGGAAAAGGGAGGAGACCGGGCGGGGTGCGGAGTCGCTGCGGCAATTGTTGCGCCGAGAGTTTGTGACCGTGTCATTTACTCACGAGTCACCAATTGTTTTCTCAGCGGTGCGTCCCTGTTGACCACGGTGGGGTTAAATTCGCATGGATCTCCCATTCGCGCTATCGAGATCTCCGGATGTAAGGGGAAACTCCCTCGTCTCTCAGCTTTGCATGCCGAGGTTGGTTGTGGTTCCTCTTTCTGACACTCGAACATTGCGCAAGTAACTCAACCAGTTCATCTCAATCATGCCCGCCAGCGACCGTTTGGACGGCGTTTTTGCGGCACTCCTGGCCCGCCGGGAAGCCAAAAGCCAACTCCGGCGGCTTACGCTTGTTCCGGCCGGCAGCGCCGACTTCTCGTCCAACTCCTACCTCTCTCTGTCGACCCACCCGGAGATTCAGCGCCGGTATCTCGACCGAATCCAGGCCCACCTGGACCCGTCTGGCAGTCTGCAGGATGGCAACGCCCCAACGCTGCTTGGATCCGGAGGGTCACGTTTGTTGGATGGTAACATGACACTCGCAGAGTCATTGGAAAGCGACATCGCCGCGTTTCATGGCGCGGCAACGGGTTTACTTTTCAATTCCGGTTTTGACGCCAACGTCGGGTTGTTCAGCTGCATTCCGCAACCAGGAGACATCATCGTTTACGATGAGCTCATCCACGCCAGCGTCCACGACGGCATGAGAATTTCACGGGCTGCACAGAGGATTGCCTTCGCGCATAACATTGTCGAACCAATCGCGGCGACTGCGGAAGATCGACCGTGGAATGAGGCAGGGAGTAGCGAGAGTCGAATCCGCAGCCTGAGCGAAGTACTTTCAGCATTGATTAATGGGGACGAGGGTCGGTTGATAAGAGATGGCCAGAAGAACATCTTTGTTGCGGTTGAGGGTATCTACAGCATGGATGGAGACGTGGCACCCTTGAAAGAGATTGTCGAGTGCGTCGAAAGACATTTGCCGAATGGTAACGGATTGGTCATAGTTGACGAGGCCCATTCCACGGGCCTTCTGGGTCAGAAGGGGCGGGGACTCGTTTGTGATCTGGGACTGGAAGACCGGGTCTGGGGTCGAGTCCACACATTCGGGAAAGCAATGAGCTGCGCAGGGGGTAGGTTGCTATTTCTGATGATTCTGATGTCACTGACATGCTGACACTCTGCAGCAATTGTTCTGTGCTCACAATTAACCCGGTCTTATCTCATCAACTACGCACGAAGTCTTATATACACTACTGCTATGCCATTCACGTCACTTGTCAGCATTGAAACGACATACAATTTCATCATGAGCGGCCTGTCTGAGCCCCTGCTTCGCCATCTATGGTTGCTCATTGATCGAACATATCAGCTGCTTCTAGATGTCTGCAGCCAGCATCAACCAGAGCCAAGCCTTCTGAACCTCACACCGAGCAAGCCGAAATCACCGATTATACCTCTGTTCACATCCAACCCCAGAAGTTTGTCCCAGCATTGTCAAGAGAGGGGCTTCGTGATCCGCCCCATCGTTGCACCAACGGTTCCGAGAGGCAGCGAGAGAGTGCGAATTTGTCTTCATGCTGGAAACAATGTCGAACAAATCGAGGGTCTAGTTTCTGTCATTGAGAGCTGGCTTGTTGCCCAAATGCGACAGGCTAGGAACGGGACGGAAGCATCTGAGGTAACGGGCACAGCAACGTTGAAACCTAGATTATAATCAGTCCCATGCAGACCCAGATACCTAGACGCAATATCAAGGCGTCGACTTATAATATCAGAGCCGGTCAAGATTTAGAGGGTTAGCCGTCTTTTATCTCTCATTCGAAGAAATACAAATGTGGACGAAGAATTCGTGTAACGATGTCGATCCTGACGTGTGAGACAAGCCAGCTTTGATGGGAAATATGGGTTGATCCTTCGAGGCAAGAATTTCGTGGACTTTTCAGATTTCTCAACATTTCCTAGATCCTGACTTTGGCGGAGGACCAAACATGGTTTAAGCTAAGAGGAATTGACCCAAGCACACTACAGCAATGGACGTCCACATCCACGCAAGTCCGTGAGAGCTCTCAGTTGCTGAGCTCCTGCCTGGAGGAACGACCGTTGGGGGTGTAGAGTTAGATCCAGGACCTCTGCCACCGCCGTTCGAAGTGCCGTTTCCTCTCCCTTTTCCTCCGCCTGGCGTCGTGCTATTACCTTTACCCTTGCCTCCCTCTCCTTTGCCCTTGCCTTTACCGCCGCCTTTTCCTCCGCCTGGCGTCGTGCTATTGCCTTTACCCTTGCCCCCCTCTCCTTTGCACTTGCCTTTACCGCCGCCTTTTCCTCCATCGTTCCTCGTACCATTACCCCTCGCCACACCCCCTTCTCCTTTACCTTTGCCCTTTCCCTTGCGTCCTTCGCCTGTGCTATTGCCCTTCCCTTTGCCCTTATCTTCCTTGCCTCTATCGTTGCCCTTGCCCTTGTGCTTGTTCTCACCCTCCATGCCTTCGCCCCTGGTTTCCATTTCCTCCTGGAACTGAGCGAGCACACGATCCAAATCATCAACCTGGATAGACTGGGCCCGGGCAGGAGGCTTAGGCGGCGTGGCTTGAGAGTTGACCTTCTTCAACTCCACAGTAGCCTTCTGAGCATCGGTCGCCGGAGTCTCGATGAAGGGAATCAAAGGGCCAAGCGTCGCGCAGTTATCCTGCTGAGAAATAGGCATACTCTCCATTGTACCAGTGTTGTTCTGGAACAAGAGTCTCTGCTTGCCATCAACAGTCCATGCTTGCCATTCCGGCATGCCTGCCTGGATCTTAGCAGCATTCGGGTCGAGGGTGCGGACGAAGCTGGCCCAGTACGCCTGAGTCAATGGGACGATAGGTGCGTTGGTGGTCGAGTAACTCTTTGGAGGAGCGCCGTCGGTGTTGTTTGGACCAAAGACACCGTTCAACTCAACGGTATGATAAGCTCCGAAGCCTAAAGCCTCCTGCTCATCATCGATGGGGCCATAACGATAGTTGAAAGTTCTGACACCGTCGCGAGCCTGAGCATCCTGGAAGATCTTAGTGATGCAGTGCGCTCTAAAGTCACCATGGGCCGTCGCCAATTGGCGCCATAGCTTCCCCGACTTTGGGAAAACAGGTTGCTGAACGTCAAGATACGTCTGTTGGAGAAGGGTAAGAGACGCGCTGCTGAGAGACTGGGTTGCTTGGTCGTTGATTGTCTTGAGAGCATCCTCGATAGTGTCGGTGCTCTGCGGGACATTCTTGGTTCCTTCATCGGTGCAAGTGCCGACGATGGTTGGGACCTTGAGGTACTTACCCTCAGCAAAGCGTTGCAAAGTAGGCGCCTTGACAAGGTCGCCGTCAAGGTTGGGGTTGAACTGGCACTCTTCCGTTTGCAGGGCTTTCGCATCGAGACCACGAAGGCAGGCGAGAGAATCCGCTTGCTTATTGCAGCCAGTTGCATTCGTCAGGCAGTTGTACTGTTCCTGGCCCTGTTCGAGTGTGCGAACGGTGGCGACCGACACAGACTCCATGATGCCACCTTTGATCAAGCCCGGATCGTTATCCCCGAAGGCGGCAAGAAGCAGTGCAACGGATGTTGCGCCGGCAGAGTCTCCGACAGCCACCATCTGATCGGGGTTCCCTCCGAAAGCCGCGGCGTGCTGTTGGAGCCATTTCAGGCCCTGGATCTGATCCTTCAAACCGTTGTTCATGCTCGCACCCGCCTGCACCTCCTTGCTCTGCAAGAAGCCATAGGGGCCAACGCGGTAGTTGACCTGGACGACAAGCATGTTTCCGAACATGGCCAGGTCACTGCCGTTGAAGTTGGCGTTTGAGAGGGATTGAAACCCCCCACCTTGGATGAAGTACATCACCGGCAGCTTCGAGTCCGGAGTCGCGTTGGACGGCGCAAAGATATTCGCGTACAAGCAGTCCTCGTCCGTCGTGAAGCGCTTGTTGGGCTTCATGGTGAAATCTGAAGCACTGCGGGCAAGACATATTGGGCGGAACTGAAGGAGGTCAGTCAGAAATTTTATACATTTATCCGAAAAAAAAATTAGCTTGAGACTGACCTGAGAAGCATCCACAACACCAGTCGTCTTGGGAGGATCAGTAGGAGCGGCGAATCGAAGCAGGCCGGTCGGCGGCGCAGCATATCGAACTCCCAACCATCGAGTTGCACCGCCGGGCTCCGCGACGCCCTGGAGCTTAGTATAGCCGAGGTCGACGAGCGGGTCAACCGCCTGGACCTGGCCGATAACTGCGGCCGAGAGAAAAGAAACGAAGGCTTGGGTTGAGAAAATCATTATGGAGTGAACGACTTAAAGAAGATGATAGCAAGATGCCCGACAGTCACTCAAACGAGCGGCTCAACGTCGTCTGAAAAGTTGAATTTGTGGCTCTCTGTCATCTGTTATACGACCGGCGGACTGACCAGTGCGACAAAGACCGGATTGTTCTTGACTCGAGCTGCGACTCTCTGCGCCCCGAACGGCGAGTCGAAAGCGCATGCCGCGGGCCTTGCCGACTTCTTTTTGGGGGCTGCGGGGGTTTCAGGCGAGTTTGACGCCATTTTTCGTGAGATTCTAGTCCAAAGACCAAACTTAATAAGAATACTGCTGGGTTCCCTGGACTATTATTCCCGATAAGCGACGGAAGATATCGTTGGAATGACTGCCGTCTTTTCCCCTTGAGGAAGCGAACACTACCCGCAGAATAGACTTTCGTCCCAAGTTGCTCTATCTCTTCACCATGTACTTCAAAACGCCGTCTCCTCTGACTGACATGTAATAAGACGAACGCTCCCCTGAACAAGAGTTTCACGTGGCAGGTATAGCCCAGTTGGGTAAGTCATGCAGCCATTTTGTGTCGCCTCATCTTATGCCACAACGATAGATCGGACTGACACAATATGCACATCATCCGCGCCTTAGCTGCTCGCCGTGGTAGGAAGCCGTCCGTCGGATCTACGCTTTTGGGGAAGAAACCAGGTCTGCACTGCAACTGAGGTGGCTCAGCTGTGAAAGACTTTCGGGAGCTTTTATCTTCAATGGCTCACCAAGGATGAGGCGTTGTTAAATGTGCTCTTATTTACATCTTTCGGTCGAATGATTGCGATGAAAATGTGCCGCGAATCTTCAAGACTTGTCAAGTCCAGATGCCAAATTACGCATGGAACCGAGATCATTCATAAACATAACAGAATGGGGTTCCTCCAACGGTGTTCATCAAATCTTTGAGTTTCACGGGTCCACCCAGGGGAGAAATATCGAAAAAGTCATCTACGGTGACGTTTCGGCTTGGTGGGTTGTTTTGTACCGTTTCGGTACCAAACACCTCCTTCAGTAAAGTCAGTGTCAGCCAAAACTCGACGAGACTTGCCCTCTGAATGGCTTCTTCTTTGGAAACTTGGGAATTCAGGAATTTGACATACTTGTCTGTTGGCGAAGTCCAACATTTGCCAGATCCAGTAGATACGGTCAACCTGGGCGTGATGAAGATAGAATACCGGCTCTCCAGGAGAAATGAAAGGGTCGGAACCAGGATCACCTGACGCCATTTCAGTACTAGTGTCCCCAACACGGCGTGATTTCAATGCTTACCGCCAATAATGTAATGGCCGCCGCCATGAACTCCGAGCTCTATACCGGGTACGTAGCGGTCGTCGCCTTGCATAACGGCCTGGAACCATTCGATATTGTCGTTTTCCAAGATGAGGCTGGTGACGTTGCGGAAGGAGTTGTAGCGCTGGGCGGTGTGCTTGTTGAGGTCACGTTTTAAACAGCGGGGATGGTCGTCTGTAGGCTTCTCTGACGTGCTGAAAGTTGGCGAGCCATATTGCCAAAGGAAACGCGGGCCCGCGTGGACCGTCATGTTGGAGAACGGGCCGCTCTCAACGCAACCACCGCCGGAACCGGGTTGGAGCTTCACGGTGGTATTGGAGGTAAACTGGACAATCTGCATCCCCTCATGAGGAATGAACGCTCCGTTGCTGCCCAGGGAAGTCTCAGATCCATCGAACACGGGAGATGCTGCCGGATCGTCGACATCGAGACTCCAATCCCAGTAGGGAAAGATTCCTGTTCACACAAATGGTCAGAACAGTGACGAATGAGTGCTGATGTCAGATGCAGACTTGCCTTGATATCCACAGACCGAACGGAGTTTCTGCTCGTACGCCCACGTGAAGAAGCGATGCCAAAGGAAGAAGTTTGCCTAATGTGCTACAGCATCAGTTTTTTCATGGTCTGTGTCCGCGTATCAAGCAGGATCAAAACACGCACCGTGATATGGATTCTCGGAGTCTGGTCCATGTGGATCAAAACAAAATCGTCAAAGGCAGACTTGGCAGCAGGCAGCTCGACGGGGTCAAGCAGAGTAGGAGACGTTTGGAGGCACTGGACTGCAGCGACGAAGGACTTTCTGTCTTCTACGGATAGCTTTCTCCTGCATCTCGAAGTTAGAGTCTCTGACGTCAAGGCCTGCAGGTGAATGCCCACCATTCCCTTCGGACCTGAACTGTCTCGGCCGAGCAAGTGGAGTTGAGAGATGAGTCGGGGTTCAAAGCCAGGGCAGCTTGAAGAGCTTCGGCACTGAGTTGGGAGAGAGCCGAGCCATTATCGATTGCAGGTTGAGAGAAGTTGTAAGAGGTGGAAGCAGCGGTAGTGGTAATGGCTTGCGCCGCGGCGAGAAGCCACAGGCAATGCCTGAGAAGAGCCATGATGTCTGAGTAGCTTTTTCGGATGAACCGCAAAAGCCCAGACGGAAGTTGCAGCCGATTGCATGAGCTTTATGTCTATCTGGTCTTCGAAGAGCAATCCGAAATCGGCAGGCCGCCGGGTCGGGTTCAACGGAACGTTCGAGGATGGCTTTGCTCGGTTGGGGCCTTTTACCCAGCCCTGCGAGGATATCCGATATCCGATATCGAGAACACCACATTGGGCAGTCCGTAGCCAAGTTTTCCTGTTCCATATAGATGGATCAGTCAGACCATAATGCTTAGGTCAAATGTTGGCCAAGATATTGCTGTACAAATCGTGACGGTTTAGTTGGAAGAGTCTTAATTTAATTTGGCTTTCAATATCAAAGTTAATTTGTTGTTGCCACACGGGACCCATATACGGGTTTTCAAAAACAACCACATTCTCCGTCTCGGGTGCTTGATGTCAGCACTTACCAAACAACGCTAGACCACTGCTCTCCACATGGGCCTGGAACACGCATCTTCGAAGCCATAAAAGCTTTCGTACGAGCTTTTTCTCAGACTGAGAGCTAGCAAGCCGTCTCTTCAGGTTTTGTGGTGGAGCCATAACGAGTCAGACTGGCTCCTCTGGCAGCTTGACCAAGGAATTGAGCTTCGGCACTTGAATTCCAACTCCTTTTCAGAGAAAGGCATAAGTGCCGTGGGTTCTTTCGCGAAACATTGCCCCCGAAAGAAGCACACACCACATCCCACGGAGGGAAGCCTTGAAGGTCCCGATTCCAGAAGTGATTGTGTGATCATCGAACATCAGTAGAATAGATAAAAAGGTCGCTCGATGATGCAAGTGGAGTTGACATATGAATGATCGTCGCAACGACCCAGGATCTGCGTTCGGAAGGACGGATCAGGAATATCACACTAAGTGCACTGGACAAGAGCTCCACGCCAGTACACTGGTAAGGTCAAGTCGGCCCGACGTAGAAGAGTGACAGCGGTAGATGGCTCTGTACGGAGTCGCGGTGTTCGGCGCCCCCCCTGCTCGGTATTTGGCCACCCCTTAAGCCTATTCGAGTAAGTTTCGGTCCACCTCCGCCACACTGCGAAGTTCAGTATGCAGAGCCCTCATATCTATTAAATACTCCTAGCATTTCGAGCAATAACAGTACGTGAGGCCTCAGCTACCTCTACTAGGCGGTATGAATAGGCAATAGTAATATAGCGGCTAATAGGCTTAGTGTTATAATGATAATAAATAACGTATTGTGTTATTCTTGTTGTATAATGATCGATTTGGTGTAGCCCACGCCTAAAAACGCATTTGTGGCGGAGGTGGACCGAAACTTACTCGAATAGGCTTAAGGGGGTGCCGAGTACCGAGCAGGGGGGCGCTGAATACCGCTACTCCTCTGTACGAGGAAGGAATAATTTTGCGGCACGTGGCTATGATATGCATTTATATACAAAAGATTCAATAAGCGGAAACTCCGCCCCATGCAGCGTACCTGAGCGAATTTCATGCTAGACCTTCGCAAACCAGCCTTCTCCCTTCTTCTTAGTTTTCACTATTCGCGCCAAGGCTAGGAAAAAGGTTCCAACCATCAGGCAACTGCCAGCAAATGCCTGGGCACCGGAATACCGACCACCACTAGCGGTAATGATCGCTCCCGCTATCGGAGGCCCCGTCAAGACCGCGAAGCCCACTATGGTGAAGATCATTCCAATCCGCGTTCCCTGTTTAGTCGGATCAGTCGTCAAGGAACTGACCCCGGCCGGGAACAGGGCCTGAACCGCGTTTCCTACGATGCCGAAAATAACACTCCATGCGTAGAGACCACCTGGTGATCTGACGGCAATCCAGCAGTAAGTCAAAACTCCAGAAAGAAAGGCCATTGGCGTGAAGACTGTGATAGCACCGACTTTATCGGCGAACCAATTCGGAACCAGTCGTCCAACAAAACCAATCCCGTTCAGAATCAGAAGCAAGTTTAGCGAGTGTGAATAAGGAAAGGAGAGCTCATCTCGGCTGAACGAAGCGGCGTAGTAAAAGGCGAAATAAACCCCCATGAAAGACTGGTAAGATGAAGTAGTCAGCACAAGTGAGTTGTCGGCAGGCCATTGCAGGTTGATGTTCGCCTTACGAAGAAGCCGCCGGCTGCATAAAAAGAATATTCCAGTTCCTTGAAAGCTGCCAAGTCCACCATTTGTGCCTTCCCACGGGGCGGCAAGCGAGGCTTCAAAAAGATGAAGCCGATGGTCAAAGTTGCAAGCTGGATGAAGCCGAGCGTACGCATTGCCCAGGGAAAACCAGCTTGGGGCAGCATCTGACGGACGGTACTAGGAAAGATCAAGCCGCCGGAGGCACTGCCCACGGCCGCAATGCCTATCGCTAAGGACCTCCTCTTGTCAAAGTAGGTGGATAGTACTGCCAACGATGGACAGAACACCAGACCGTTTCCCAACCCGACGCATACACCATGGGAAAGCAGAATTTGCCAGTATTGCGTGCACCATGAGGTTGCGAATGTTCCTAGGAGAATGAGAAAGGAACCGCAGAGAAACAGAGGTCGAAAGTATCCAGCATCGGTAAATCGGCCGGAAAATGCCCCGATGAAAAAGAGCAGGAAAACCTGAATGGAGCCGATCCAAGAAACATCCGCAGGCGGTCGATTCAACAGGTCGACATACTGTGATTGGATTCTTTTAGTATGTAAAAGACCCAGCGAGACTCTGATCTCTCACATATGTTTGAAAGACTCCAAAGGAGTTGATAAATCCCCTGCGTTCAACGGTAAGGTCCAGTTTTCTATGACAAGCTTCAACGGTGCAGAGGAGACTGAACGTACCATGTGTCCATGAAGATGAAATGGGCACTGAGAGCTGCGTCGTAAAAAAAAGCTGCAATTAGCTGCAGTTCATTCCCCAGTAAATTCTCTGATTGACGACTGCGCTTACCGGCCATCCAGGCAGAATAACCCCCATCAGGTGGTGGGCCAGGTTGTGTGGTGGGTCCTGATGCAATTCGACTCAGAACACGACCGACGCGACTTCCTGGGACCCCGGCCTCTGCATCCACGATACCATCATTCCGCGACGGGTCCGATCTCGTCTCCTTGTCGGCACTATCCATTCTAGGGGCTTGGGTTTCGCGCGCTATTATTGAGGTGTGTTCTCGAGTGGCATCATAGAAGGTACCGTAGTTGGAAACTTATCTGTCTTAATTCATTGGACGTTCGAAATCGTAACGTCGACTGGGCAACAGGGGATACGCTGCGCTGCTCTTTCAGTGTATCTCGGCGGCTACTTTGCTTATGTTTTCATTGTTTGAAACACAGCTTACCGAGGTTGCCAGAGCCACAAAGGTCAAGAAAAATAAGTCATAGTTGATGATGCATCCCCTCGGCCTACTCCGCGTTAGTCATCATCTCGCGCAGCGCGAAGTCTCGGTCCGGTGCCGTTCGGTAGACTAACCAGATGCCGATAAGCTACTGAGTGACCCACATGTTACCGGGAATAGGCCGGAGGCAAGCGGTGTAAGCGGGAATCTATCCGCCCAATCGACTTGATGTTTTGCGCTGTTCAAGTCCTAATTAATCGAGCTCACATGATTAGCCTTTGTCACTCAACTATTTTCCCATCCAATAGAGCGGAAGTTTCTTGAGCATCCGGCATGGCGAATGCAGTGCTATGGGCCCGTGTGCTCGAAAATGCAAATCTGCCGTATTGAAGGGTATGCGTGGCGACGCTCCATTGATGTTGGATAGCTTTGGCCATGGCTACAGGTATGCCAATCTGCTAAAACTTGAAGAAACGATTCTTCAAATATCACCAAGTTGCAATGTCAATCGGATCACGAGTGACCACTGCGACGCCGAAAACCCCGATTACAAGGGTCGAAGCTCTTCTCGGCGGACATGCTCCCGCCTAATGTCGCGCGCCAGATTTCGACTGCCGGTCCTATTCCATAGCGTGGTTGCCCGGCCTCTGAAGGTTGACAGTCATGGATGTCACCAGGTTTGCCACATTAGCCGCGGAGAGATGGAAGCAACTAGTGTCAGAAAATCGGCCCCCGAAAAGCTGTCAAGACAAGGGCGCGACAATGCAAATTTTTCACGTGCCAAAGCATGCCCAGTCCGGACAGAAGTGAGGAAACAGACACAAGAACAAAACAGAAGAATTTCTAAGTGGTATTCACAACGATGCGGCTCCCTTTTCTTATATTCTTATGAATAATCGACTGTTGGCTGGAGTTTCCGAAGCCCGTCCGTGCGGAATTTGGTGTTCCTACTCACGACGTGTAATAATTTGGTCTTTTCAACCCAGGTCACGTCCGACTTGCGCACCGCATCACGACTTGAAATGTACGAAAATTTTGTTGACAATTCATCAAGACAGATGGAAGACTCCTGAAACGAGGGACTTGCATCACATAGCTTCTGCCTAGTGAGAACTGAGAAGACGTAGAAAGAACTTCTCTGTCAATTGTTAGTCTCTCGACAAATTGCTCCTACTCGGAATTCAAGCAAGCGAAGGTCCTGAGTATTCAGACGACATAGAAATTATAACCATCAAGCAATAAATTTGGTCTGTTAGCTCATCGCAATTGGAAGCGCCATGAAGCCGACATGTCCCCGCGTCAGACGGTTCTTGTCCACTGCCGCATGCAGCATGCCAAGGAGCGTAAAGGTGGTCACTCCTCGAGATGGTCACGAGCTATGGTACTCGAGTCGCTCTACATCGAGACGATATCGGCGCGCAAAAGCCGCCGCGAGCGAGACTCGAACGTATTGCCGGCGGTGAAACCGATCTATCGAGACTAGATTCACAATGTCGCGCAAATGGCGTGGGAGAAACCCCCGAATGGACTCGAGACATTAGGAAGAGAGAGCTCCATCATTCGGCCGATAGTGTTCGTGTTGTTCAAGTGTCAGGATCCAGACATTGTGCGGGACGTTGAAGTGGTGCTGGAAAGCAGCGGTGGAGGTTTGAACATGGCCTGGCCGTTGCTTTACATGTTGAAAAGTCCAGAAAAGGCGAGACCGCTCATTTTGGCTATGCGCGCCTGGGGGATGGTACTTGAGAGGCACGGGTTGCAGCTCTGGAGCTCATGTATTCGACGGAATACCATGAGATGTGTTCCAGCTTAGGTCAGAGCGGAAAGGGAGATAGTAGATCAGAGAACTCAAGAGGCTATGCCGTCATCCATAGTTGATCTTGTGTAAAGCGATGAGGTTATGAATGAATAGAGCTACGTTTCTAGCGTCTGACACGGTTCCTCCGTAGGTCCTTCAGAAATGCATTGAACCGAGGGAGCCGTGAATGAGGAAAAAGGCGATCCGGTTGAACTGCATCGTGACCGATGAACGTCATAGGCCCCCATCGAGATATCGGCCTCGGAGTGTTCGTACCAAGCCAAACCCCACTTCCCCGCGCAAGCTTCCAGAATTTCGACAACATGCACCGTCTACCAGGCTTAAGCATACCTTTGCTGGCAGATGCACCTGCATGGATACTGATATGAAGATATGCAGATAGGATACTGCCCGTGCGGAACGAAATGGGTCGTTTGATCAAATAAAACCTGTCACGCTCTGCAATCGAGAGCTTATTGGCGAGAGACACAGGAATAGGGCGGTGGAGTTCTTGTGCGGGTGAAAAACGCTCGTTCAGCCAGGTTTGAAAGCTCACATTGGTCATAAAACAGCCAATCGCTGCATTCCACAGTCTCACCCATGCAAACGAAATCCTCTGCCAGCTGTTCAGGCAGGTAAATTGCAATCGGCGAGAACGGAAATACTGCCCTTAAACACGCGGAAAATACGACCTCACGTTTTGGGCTGCCTTGTACATAAGGTTGAGATCGGGACGATACCGCAGCCGTTCTGATGATGTATCAGTCGACACATATTACCTGAAGTTTGTCATGATGTTTTCTCGGCCTATGAAGGCCGCCACTCTGGCTCTTGCCACGATTGCTTCAGCGTCTCCCATAGCACGGTCCAACGTGGCGAGGGACCCCTTGAGCTTGGAATGGTTCTCGACGAACTCTTCCCTTCCTAAAGTGTTGTGAGTTGGGAAGCCAGCGGAGTGAGTGCTGAAAAGCTCGAGATATTGACGTTGCTACAAAGAGTATACAGCACTGGCGGAACCATTCTTTCAGGGTCGAACTACAGTCGTCTCGATAACGTAGCGTACGGCTACGGGGAGGGTCCCAGCCCTCAAGAGCTGATTGAGAAAGTCTCAGAGGTTCTCGACGTCGCTCAACTCGCCGTCGTGGAATTCCCAGGCTCTCCGGGTGGCAGCGCGGGTATCAATTCGTCTCTTTATCTCAACATCAGCCAACATGCCAACAAGCAGCTTTGTTCCGGGGATAGCGACATTGCGGGTGTAATCATGTTTCACGGTACAAACACGCTGGAAGAAACGGTAGGAAAGCTTGGAAGATGTCTTTGCTACCCACGAACGACCATCATCAGCAGGTTCCAGCCGATCTGACTTGAGCCACATTCTTTTAGGCTTTTGGCGTGGACTTGACATTCAACTGCTCCAAACCTTTCGTTGCCACAGGCGCTATGCGTCCTGATACCTATATCTCGCCGGACGGCCGCTCCAATTTCTACCAAGCTGTTGCTGCGGCTGCATCGCCTTCCTCGAGAGACCGCGGCGGGCTCATCGCCTTCAACGACAGGTCAGACCAAGACGAAATTCTTGGTGACAACCTTCCATGCTCACTGACAAATTTTCAGAATCACCTCAATCTACTACTCCACAAAAGTCAACGCGAACACGCCCGACACCTTCAAGGCTCTAGAGCAAGGAAACCTCGGCGTCTTCCTCGCTGGTCAGCCGTACTACTTCTTCGACGCCGCTTATCCCACCGGTCGCCCCTATTTCGACGTCAGTAACACGACGGAGCTTCCAGCAGTCATCATCGTCTACGGTCACCGTGAGTGGATTTTGTTTTATTTTTTTTTATTTTTTTTTTGTTTCAAGCCGATGAGAATTGGCAGAAACTTGGTGCTGATGATGCCAAAGAGGGTTTTGATGCGTCGTTGATGCGTGCCGCTGTCCAAAATGGAGCAAAGTAAGACGATCTCCGAGTCCTCACCTCCACATCGAACAGCTAACCAGGTCCTTTACCAGGGCTTTGGTGATCATGGGGCCCGGGGCGGCTTCCGTCAGCCCCAGCGCCAGGGCCGCGGCTGCCGATCTTCTCCAGCAGGGGATCCCCACCGTTGCCGTCGCCCGTCCAGTTACCGGCTCCGGTGTACCCAGCCCTATTCCAGGTCCTCTGTAAGTTACTCGGCCTCTTTTCGGTGTCCGGGGGGTTTTTTTTTTTGAATCGAAAAGTGATGCTTTACAATTGTCATGTCGTAGTACATAGGCCGCAATTGCAGTGCTGCAATTGTGGATCCACTTTTATGCCTCATCCTATTCGCCACAACAATGTTTATCAAAACCTGCTGTCTCCCGAAATCCGTGGCTGACTGGGTTGTTAGTATTTACTCCAGCTACGTCGGAGCCGAACAGGCTCGGATTATGTTGCAACTGTCCATAAACGCTGGGTATAGCTTGGACCGTATCCGTGACCTTTTCGAGAGCCCTCTTAGGAAAGCTGTCTACGGGCCGGCGGCAAACCAAAAGTTTTATCACCACTCCGCCAGTGGGTAGAACATGGACGTCATTGGCTATGAAACGTTATGGCTCACGTTCTTGTGAACACGCATTGGCGGAGAAGTAATTAGGTTTGATATAGTATCTCCAATCGTATAATATCAAGCTCGCCATCATACACACATGTGAACGTAACCAGATTCCCCCGGTGAAATTAAAGTGGTAGCTAGATGCCCGTTTTTCCCAAGCCCTCATCGCGTGTAAATAACTATCGTAAACCCCCGCGTCTCGATTAGAGAGCGGCAAGAACCAGACCGACGACGCCGAGGGCGCCCAGGACGCCCGAGTTCTTGGAGGCGCCGGCGAAGACGGTGCTGGGGGTGGGAGATCCGGAGGGCTAAGAGACGAGAACCACGTTAACATTTGCAAACACTTTCTCCCATCACAGCAAGGACCAGGCCCAGGCGACACATACAATGACGACGGAGGTACCGATGGAGGTGGGGCGGGTGACGGTGCCGACGGAGGTGCCGGAAGCAGCGGAACCGGAGGCGGCGGCAGAGCCGGTGGCGGTAGCGGTGGTCAGGGTAGTGGCGACGGCGGCGGCGGTGGTGGAGGGAACGGCAGCGGAGGGAGCGGCAGCGGAGGACTGCTGCTGCTCGCTGGCCGGGGGAGTGGCGGGGGCCGACGTGCTGGGTGTGACGGGCTCCGGCGCGCTCTCGGTGGGAGCCGGGGGAGCAGCGGGGGTGGTCTGGGCGGGGGCGCCGGAGGGGCTGGGGTTCGGGGTTAGGCCGCACTCCTTGGCGGCGTTGGTGACGCTGTTGCCGTAGTACATCCAGATTCCGAACTCGTTGGCGCAGGCCATGCAGGCGGCGTAGCGGGTGGACCACTCCGAGGTGTCGCAGTAGCCCTCGGTGCGGCCGAGAGTGATCAGGGTGCCTGTGTGAGTGATTATGTTAGACTCCGTTTAAGCCGCAAGTACAACGCTGAGCGTAGCGAGTGTTTGTGTGTGTCTTACCGCAGTTCTCGTGGCACGCATAGCGAGGAGTGCCGGGATCCTGGCGCTTCTCGACGAGGGGAACACCCTCGGGGTACTCCCAGCTGGACTTGGGGCTGGCGGCGGCCAGAGAGGCGACGGAGGCCAGGACGGTGCAAGTAACGAACGAACGCATCTTGAAGGCTATTAGGGGTATTAGGCTCAGGTTTGGGCTGCTGCCAAGGAAGATGCTTTGGAGGACTGGGAGAGAGGGAATTGTCTTGAGGCCAATCAGCTAATTGAAAACGAGCGTGAGGAGGAAAGGGGATGGACCGATGGAAACGAAGGTTGGGAAAAGAGCTTATTATATGCATAACGCCCCGGTTCTGGGATACTCTCAGGAACCACGCGTCAGTCTAGACTCCCGGCCGGGTTTGCCGTACGCGTGGTGGCCTTCTGGTTGCGGTCCTTCGCATCTTGGCCGGGGACCCAGTCATGTCATCAGCAGCGGAACAAGGAACCATGAAAGATTGGGAAGCAAGAATCCAGGCAAGCGCCGTGGGCAGGTCCGATCTGGTCTGCTCGGATTTGCCCCGGATCGTCGACCCGACACGACACGACTGGACCCAGCGAGCCTGTGAAGTGTCTTTTTTTTGAGCGGGATGCCGGAGGAAAAGCTCGTACCAACGATGAGAAGCAAGGACAAGAATGAGATGCATGTTCGGGGTTCGGGGCGGGCGTGGGCGACTATTCAACAGGTACCCGCCGAACCAACGCAACTCTAAGTGTACATGTGGAATGCGGATGCTACCTCAGCTGCAATGCTGGCCGGCTGTGGGAAAGACATGACTAAAAAGTCTTTGTTGGCAACTTGGAATAGCCCAGATTGAAGAAGGGCCTGAGGAGGTCTCGCTCGTAATGGTTGTGAACTCTGTGCCCGCTCCGCTCTCGCGCAGAGCATGAAAATGAAAATGCTCAGGTTACTCTTCCTCCCACCCCTTCCCCCCCGGGGTCCGCCTGTCGGATAACAGTGATCTGATGCCAAGTGCTTGGGAACATGCGCTTGGTCGGCGAGGATGCCACTCGCCTTCCCGAAAAGGGCTGTTCTGGCCGTTGGCACATATCGGCGGGTCCAGCTCGCGGTTGGGGACCAGGGCTTCATAGAGTATATGCCACAGAAGTTGGAACCACGGACAACCTGTGGACGATTCCGATGACTGTTCCGTGGCGTGAGGAGGGTGGGCCGGTCGGTCGGCGAGATGGGAGGGGGAAAACCTGAACCCATGTTCTTTGATTAGCTGGCGAGGTCGGGGCTGGCTGCAGGGAGAAGCCTTGTGGGTGGAGAAGCAGATGGATCCGGAGGCATGTATGGGTTTAAGGTACGATGAAATGGATGGCAACACGCAAAGGATCCTGTGATGCGTCCATCTAATCTTATCAATCACATCAGTCAAGCCATGGCCCATGATAGCGCATCAGCGCAGAGGGACGGACGTTTTCCGTTTGGGTAACTTGACGCCGCTGCCAAGAACCACGGCGGGCCGGATGGCATCGTGTCATTGGACGAAGGGATCTGATAAACTTTAGCACTGAAAACGTTTTTCCCTTTTTTTTTTTTTTTTTTTTTTTTTTTCCCTCTTCCAATTTCCCCTCTTCGAAAGTTGCGCATCTCACGGTTCTCACCACACACTCGGAGTCACCTATATCACACAGTACACACCCGACTACTACACACCCTGCACCCTTGTCGCTTCCTACGCTACTCTGCAACCCGCTTGCTTTTTGCCAAGAGAACTTAGTTACCCGACGGTAGCATTCGAGTCTTGCTCCATATCAGAAAGAAAGAGAGACTGAGAGAGAGAGAGAGAGAGGGGGGGGAAGACCCGGCCCCTTCGGCGGCCGAGAACTTCTTCGTATTGTTTGCCGCTCGTGAACATGACATTCCCTGTCCCTGCCCGTGGTCCTGGATTCGCTCTTCAATAGTCCTGCCGAGCCGTTCTAACTCCTGTGACCTGTCAAAGGGTTCCTGGGCTTTGGTGGCCGGGTTTTACGGATTTGTGGTGAACCTGACGGTACAGTACTTTCCAAGACTTTTTTCCAAGAACCAGTCGCCACCTGCACCACCACCCCAACCATGCATCGTCCAAACAGGATTCGGCCAGCTTGACCATCGAATCCACGTTCTGCTGCTGGTGCTGCACCTCTTTTTTTTTCTGTGGTTGTGAGTGTGTGTGCGAGCGTGTCTGAATTTTCCCTCATTGCTTTGCTGGAGGGGGTTCGTTTACTCTGCGGAGGTTGGTTGGTTCAAGGTCGGTGGGACAACATGCAGCCCAGCCCGTCGAACGGCAGTCTTTGGTACATGTATGATAAACCGGCGGGTAGACTTGCGGCAGCAGCAGTAGTATAACTTGACCCCGTCGCCGCCATCCGGTTCGTGTCCAAGGACTGTGTTGTATGTGTGCACCCCTTAATTCATATTAATCTCTCGCTCGCATCTCCCCAATCCCAGTCTCTGCCGCCGCGTGTGAGTTTGTGGCTTGTGTTGTCTCTTTGGGTTCCCGGGTAATCCGACTTTGAACCGATATCCATCGACGCAACTTGACGCTTCAACAATGCGCACTTCACTCAAGACCATCCTGGCGTTGGGCCTGGCGTCTGCCGCTTGTGCCCAGCACACCAAGCAAGATGACGAGATGGGGTAATAAGCCACCGGGCCATTCAAACTTTGTCATCAAGCTCGCTGACAAGTCTTCAGTCCTGCCGCTTTCATGTGGCCTGCCGACAGAGTATGGAGCGGAGACATGGATAACCAAGCCCCTTGCGGCTCGAAATCTGGTGTCGGGAACAGAACCGAGTTCCCGATCGGTAAGACTCGAATCTTGACATTGGAGGCCCCCACGGCTAACATTCACTCACTCAGTCGGTGGCAAGGTTGCTCTCGTTGCTCAGGACGACTACTACAACACCAAGATCTCCATCTCCTACCAGAACGGTAAGTCACCACGTCAACTATGAGAGCCTTAACGAGAGTTCCGGCCGCTCTTCCTAGCAAATCCTTACAACCATGGTATTATGAGTGCTGACGAGAACATACACGACTAAAAAGACCCCACGTCAAACAGCGACTTCACAACCATCATCGAGGAGCAGAGCGTCTCCGACCTGGACCCGGGCCACACCTGCGTCGACATCCCCAACCCGCCCAGCTCCGTATCCGCCGGCAGCAACGCGACCCTCCAGATCATCTACCGCGCCGACTGGGACGCCCCCCACAACCAGACCTTTTACGCCTGCGCCGACATCACCTACGTCGAGGCCGCCAACTTCAACACCCGCATCCCCTGCTTCAATGCGACCGAGCCCGGCGAGGACGACATCGCCGCCACCGCCGCGCCGTCCGCCTCTTCATCCGGCTCCGCTTCCAACAGCGGCTCTTCCGGTGGTGGCGGAGGCGGCAACAAGCTGTCGGGCGGCGCTATTGCCGGCATCGTCATCGGCGCCGTCGCCGGCGTCGGTCTGCTCGTCGGTGCTGCCCTGTTCCTTTACCGCCGCAGCCAGCAGAAGAAGCGCAACTCGCGTCTGGCTCGCATGGAGGAGAACGCGAGGACCTCTGAGCACTGGAACGCCGCCAAGGACTCGACTTCGCAGAACAGTGTCAAGCTTCAGAACCTCCCCTGAGGAGTTTGCCGATTCAGGGGGGTGACCGTGGTACTTGGGGTTGGTGGTAACGACGGATTTGTTGTGGGTTTGCAGAGGACCGGTGGCTGGATTATGTGTCATGGAGCTTGGTTGTCATGTGTTATGTGCGATGAGATGATATCCTGTTTTTAGCTTGGTAATGAGTCTTTGGTGAAAAGGTACCCCTACACATGATATGATCCATTGTGGTTTACATCCGTTGGCATTGTCATTCCGTCCCCTCACCTCTGGTACCTGCTGCCAATATGAATGTAGTATGCACTACGTCTCACTCAAGACATCATACCTGCAGTTGATGACCTATGCGTTGGAGACGGCCGACGTACAGCCCTGGCATGGCCCGCCACACCGGGTTCGGCTCGGCGTTAGGAGCAAGCTGCGAGAGTCGCACGAATCATGCCCCCCCCCCTTTTGCGAACTCTTCTGAGAATCATGTCTTTGGCTGTTCTCTGATAAATGCTATGCTAATTAAAATCAAAATTGCTTGGGTATGATGTCGGCAAATATCTCTCTACATGTAAATGTAAATGTCATTCATCTTAGTCTCGGGACTCGGCGGCGTCTTCGTCCTCAAGACGGCTCTCCTTGTTATCGGACTCCATCGCGCCGTACCTGGTACAAGTTAGCGAAAGCTTCTCGGAAACATCAATCAGTCAAAGAAATCTCACCATGAAATGACGCCCAGACCCAAGAAGGCAGCCACGACACTGAAGAACATGGCAACGTAGCCCTTGGCCGTGAATCCTTCAGGCAGGGGGCCGACGGGACTGTTCTCGCCGCTCAGATCGAGCACATCCTTGGTGTGTCCGGCGGCGTTGCCCCGAGTAGGCACTCCTCCCGCGCGGCACGCCTCCAGGTGCCCCTCAGGGATCTCCAGCCCTCGGAGGGCCTCGGGCGCTTCGATGATGGTGGCGACCAGGCCCTGGTCCATGTGCCACTCGATGTGGCAGTGGAAGAGCCACACGCCCGGGTTGTCGGCCCTGAAGCGGATGACGAAGTTGCCGTTGCCCTCGACGACGAGAGTGTCTCGGCGCATCGGGTACTTGGGGAAGCTGGCGCTGCTGTCGTTGGAGAAGGCGCCGGCGTCCTCGTCGGAGCGGTGGACCACCTGGAACTGGTGGCCGTGGAGATGAAAGGGGTGCTTGCCGTCGTCCTCGTTGTTGAGCACGATCTCGATCACTTGATTGTGCCTGAGGACGTGGGAGATGGTGTTGGTGCCGTAGACCCGCGGGTTGAGCGCGTTCTTTTCGCCGACGGTGAGGGCGGTGTACAGGGAGGGGACCTTGGGGGCGGCATAGGTCTTGTCGTTGAAAAAGGCGCTGCAACCTGTCAGTCATCACATATTATCCAATTGCGCAGCGCCCTTTTGAGACCCACTAGTTCGCTCCGTCGGCTAGGTTGTCCATCTTGACGGTGAAGCTGAAGGAGTAGTCGACCTTGTCATAAAGCTCCCTCTTGTCGACCGGAACGAGATCAAAGTCGTCAAATGCGACGTCAAAGTCGTCGACGGCGGCAGGCTCGGGCAAGGGCTTCTTGTCATCATACACCAACCAGCCGGTGACGTTGGAGTTCAGGCCATCCGGGATGACATCGAACAACTCCTCGTCCATGGAGCCGACGATGGCGAAGTTTCCGGATGCGTGCTTCTTGGTAGTCAGGAGGATGCTGTAGCGCTGCGCCGGGGTGATGTACAGCATGTCTGCGTCGGCTTCTTCGGTCCAGACGCCATCGACTTCGACAACACGCATCTGGTGGCCCTCGAACCAGATGTACTGGGATGCGAACGCACCGACATTTACCATGCGGACGAGGTAGGTCTTTCCGGGCTGGACCTTGACCTGTAGGTTCTGGGTATCGTTCATGAGAGCCGAGTTTGGGACGGGCTCAGCGCCGGTGGGGTTCTCGACATTGATGAGCTCGTTGATGAGAGACCTCGTCGACTGGTGGTACCAGTCTGAGAAAGTGATGATGAGTTCCTCATCGTACTTGCCCTCATAAGGGCCTTGGGGATCGTGGATGACCACAGGGCCACGAAGACCCTCGGGATACTGGCCATCGTTGTGGGCGTGGTACCAGTATGTGCCGGTTTGGTCAAACTGAGACGCCGCATGAGTACCTTGTCATGGCTATTCTATTGACACGAGTTACGTGGATGGCTCACCTTGAAATCGTACGTAAATGACTTCCCAGGAGGAATGGCACATTGAGTCACGCCAACAGCCCCATCCATATGGTTCGTCCCATTCTGGAAAAGCCCGTGAAAATGAAGACTGGTGCTCTCTGTGCCCAGCTGGTTATTGACGTTGAGAACGAGTCTATCGCCCTTGGTGGCTTCAATAAGCGGCAACGGCCACTTTCCATTCACGCCAATCGTGGGCTTCTCGAACTGGCCGTCGGGGTTGGACGTGACCCATGTGATGTTCCAGTCGAGGTTGATCGTCTTTGCCAGCGCGGGCGTCGCACAAAGCATCAAGGCTGTGAGCCGAGCCATGAAGGCCGGATTTGGGGAGGAGAAGGCCATGGCGGCCGTGAATTCGGAGTTTGTGGTGCGATGCGCCGTCGCCGTGCTTCGTTTTGTCGAGGAAGTCAATGACTCAATACCGAGTATTGGGCTCGATATTTCCAAAGCCTCCAAATTCCACGAACCGGGCCGAGCACGAGCACGGAAGACGTTAGCATATCCCGTATTCGTACCTAAAAGAAAGGCAAGGGCAGACGGGGAGCGGAAACCGGAAGCGAGACACACGTGGGAAAAAAAAAAAGGGTGTCGCCTCGCCTGATGGGAAAATTGCGAACGTCTTGGCGATCTGATAAGGAAAAGCCCCCCCTCCAAGACCCCCTCCGAGACCCCTGGAGAGGTTCCACAGCAGTGGGGTTAATCTGATCCGCCGCCCGCCTCAAAATCAACCACGCAACCACTCGCGCTCTGCTCCCGCCGGGACCAACCTGCCAGCGGCCCTCCAGCCCTGCCAACTGGCAACAACCTTCCTAACGACCCCCCCTTCTCTCACCCTTCCAGCTCGGTTTTACGGTGTTTGCGCGCTAGCCGACATCGCCGGCCGCACCGAAGCTACGGGAAAACGGGGCCAAAAGAGCGAGGAAAATCCTTTCGGTCTCCGCGATCTCACATCGCGTCAGACTACCGCCACGGCGCTCACGTTTGCGCCATTCAGCCCTGGATGGGTCATCATCCCCATCGACGCCCCTAGTCGCCACTCACCACTCACCACTCACCACACAAACACCCAACTTTCAAGCCTCCTCTACTGAGCATATCGCGGCGACGACACACGATGGAGGACCTATTCTCACTCCCGAGTAAGCTGAATGAGCTTCTTCTCATTTCCAAAGTAGTCGCTGACGACCGCAGTCTTCTTCATCACCTTCCGTGAGTCCCTCGAGACCGCCATCATCGTATCGGTCCTCTTGGCGTTCATCAAGCGGACCCTGGCGACTCAAGATGACCCCGTTCTTCACCAGAAGATGGTGCAGCAGGTGAGCCGTCGCTCAGCTCTCTCTCTCACGCAACTCGTCCGTTCCTGACAGCCATAGGTCTGGTCCGGCACCGCCGCCGGCCTCTTGACCTGCGTTCTCATCGCCGCCGCCATCATCAGCGGCATTCACAGCCTCGGCGCCGAGCAGTTCGCCGCCGCCGAGAGCATCTGGGAAGGCGTCTTCTCGCTCGGCGCGTCTCTCGTCATCACCGCCATGGGCGCCGTGCTCCTCCGCGTGACGAAGCTCCAGGACAAGTGGCGCGTGAAGCTGTCCAAGGCTCTCAACGCCACGGAGAGCCACTCCGGTCCCTGGGGCGAGCGCCTCAAGTATCTTGGCGAGAAGTACGCCCTCTTCTTGCTGCCCTTCATCACCGTCCTGCGGGAGGGCTTCGAGGGTGTTCTGTTCATCGTCGGCGTCGGTGTCAGCGTTCCTGCCGCGGCCATCGCCCTGTCTGCGGTCCTGGGACTCGCCCTTGGTGCTGTCGTGGGTTACTTCATCTATCGGTACGTCGTGCTCGAGTCTGCGCGGTCTGCAGTTGTGCAATACTGACCTGTCGTCCAAGGGGGTCCAAAACCGCACCTATTCAACTCTTCCTCATCGTCTCTACTTGTTTCTTGTACCTCATCGCCGCTGGCCTTTTCTCCAAGGGCGTCTGGCACTTTGAGCAAAACGAGTGGAACAAGATCGTCGGCGGCGACGCGGCAGAACTTGGCTCTGGCCCTGGCTCTTACGACATCCGCAGGAGCGTTTGGCATGTGAACGTGAGTCTATCGCATCCCCCCAAATGAAAAAAAGACCGCCATCCTGACGTGCCAAAAGTGCTGCAACCCCGACCTCAACGGTGGTGGTTTCTGGGGTATCTTCAACGCCGTCCTGGGCTGGCAGAACTCAGCCACCGTCGGCTCCGTCCTCTCCTACAACCTGTACTGGGTCGCCGTCGCCTCGGGCTTCTTCACCATGATCTGCAAGGAGAAGGGCTACTGGCCCTTCGCGAAGAAGACCAAGCGGCAGGAGCACGAGGGTGACGACCAAGAGCCTCTTCTCAGCAGGCCTGCGAGGTAAGAATCGGCAGTGCCGCCATCCGACTCTTTTTTCCCGAAGAGAACGCGCCGACCAGGGACGAATTTTTTTTTTCCCAATAACGCCTGGTCTGGCATGTCTCTCCCATCTTTCATTGGAAGAGGAGCTAGTTCTCCCAGAGGCGAAATGTTTTGGATCATGTCGTTGGATGAAGCCCGAAAGCGCCTTAACGAAGAGATGACCACGAAGCATAGCATTTCCTGTATATAAAAGTCATGTACCTGAGCATACCGCAATCTATCTCAAAACCTAACCTGCTTCATAGACGCTTGACATTTGGGCTCAGGGAGGCTTCTTCAGGAGCATCGAACAGACGGCCCAAGCTGGCATAACAACAACCACCCACATTCCATCTATGCAACCCAACCAAGGACCAGGGCCCAAGATTTTTGCCGAAGTTTCTCTTTTCCTGAATGCATTATACAATCATGTTTGTTTTAGTACCTACAAGTATTCGTGCTTGTCGCCTCTCCATGAATCGCACCTTGGCATTCTGACCTCGGGGTCCGAAACCTCGCACGATCAATCATTGTGTAATCGTTGTCCCCCTTATGCTCCAGTACGATTCGCCTCATTCCGCCTCATTCTTGCATCCCAAAAGAGTGCCCGCCTCACGGTTGCTTGCTACTAGCCAAATCATGCAAGTCCGCCTCCTCCCCGACCCTGAAGCCTTGCTCCGTGGCCGACGTGGCCTTGCGATCGCCGCTGGCTTCTCTGGAGGAAGTCTTCTTCAGTATGTCGTCCACCCGTGAAGAAAGACCAGAAGCGTTGGATTTTGTGGCGTCGATGGTCTCACCGACATCGCGGTCGACCTTGGTGCCATGGGTATCCTTGGTCTCGTCGATGATATTTCTGTGAGTGACGTGTCAGTCTTCATTGCGATCCCGGCCGACGTTGCAAAGTCCCCCGCGACATCCGCAACTTGAAGTCGGAAGGCATGTCTCTCGGGATGTCGCTTACTGCGCTTGGCCGTGTTGGTTTCCGTCGAGGCGCGTCTGCTCGACTCCTCGGTCGCTGGCGTGGCCGCCGGGCGCGGGGTCGTTGGGGGCTGTGCCGGACATGATTGAATGATGAGGGGGGGAGGAAGGGG